>JAQFJA010000013.1:15132362-15149179 GCA_029874485.1 Naso brachycentron | reverse complement strand
AACAAAGTGCTGTGTAGTTTGGCCTCCTGTAAACTTTCCAATACATTACCACCGACAACAAAAATAACACTGATAATCATCATAATCATATTCAAGAAAAAAGAACTCTGGAATCAGTATCTGTATCGGCAGATGTACAAATTCAGGTATTGATATCAAATCAGAACTGAAAAAATGGATTTGTGCATCTCTAGTGAAAAACTGAAAAAAAATAAAAAATAAAAATACACTCATGATTTTTCTCCCAGTGTTTCTATTTACTCACACATCCACCCTAACACCAACCTCTGCATTAGTTACTTGTTTTTGCAAAGCAATACTCCAATTACATTGTTACATCATATAAAATTAAGACATTTGCACTTGCACTCTTCATTAAACATGCTTCTCTCCCTCTGTTTTTTTTTTTTAAAGTTATGTTGATCATCTCTTTAGAGAAATCTGGAAATGAATGCAGTGCGTCCTTTGTTGTTGGTAATTTTAAGACTTAGAGGAAAGAGAAAATGATCCAGTTGTTTTTGTGACAGCAGAACCAACTATAAAACCACTTAAAAACACTAGAGGGTGAAGTTGTTTGTTTTCACTGGAAATTGGAGTAAATCTAAACTATTTTGGATGCATCTCTAAAAAAATGTATAAATCAAGCAGCATCTTAGAACTTAAACCATTTTCATAATCTAAAAAAATACAAACTTTCAAGTATAGTAAAAGTTTACCTAGCAGTGACTAAAAGTTCTGCTAATTTTACAGGGATGCTTGCATTCTCACACACACTCACACACATACACGCTCGCACAGGTGTGTTAGCAGATCTGTTCACACACAGGTGATAAGCAGCAACAACTGAACAAATAGGTGCAACTTAGTTCAGACACAGGAGACCGGCGAGTCTTTGGCTTTCTTACGAGCAGCCAGGAGGGGGAACCATCCCTCTTTGCATGTGTGCTCTCAAGAAAAGGGAAGAAAAAGTAATTAAACAAACAATTTACCAGGAATTGTGTGTCTGCTTATCCAATCTACCATATTTGCTTTTGCTCTGATACATATAGACAGAAAAGGGGAGTTGTTTGTTGTCAGAGTGACGGTAAATGACACACGTTTCATTGCCCATTCATTTAACCTGCGCTGTGCTTCTGAAGAGAAAGGGATTGAGAAACAAATTATGTAGTGTCATTTAATTAGAAGTTTTGCTGTGAGCAATAATCCTGTTTTTTTTCCCTCATAACCTTTAACTACTTAATGGATTTGAGAAGCTATTACCTTTCAAGATTTCTGTTTTTAATTATTTTGAGTATTGTCACAGATATGAAATGTCAATCACGCACTGGGATTAATGCTGAGGTTTATGTCTGAATGTTATTTACTTATGGACTGAAGCTGGAGGAGCTGCTTCTGTTGACAGGTTTGCAAAAAGAACCAAATTGTGCAATATGCAAAATTCTGCTCTGTGGCTTATTTAGCTTCTCACATCCATTTATCCTAATGCTCCCATTTACTATTTAACATAGCCTCATCCTAAATCCAAGAGAGGCAGTTATTTACATAGATATTAACATTATATTTATGATATCAGCAGGCCTTAGTAAGTCTCAGAGTAATATTAGAAATACGCTTATGTGAGTCTTGGATCAAATTATAATAATGACTCAGTTTTAATATGTACAAACTCAATTTATAGTTCCTCTTCCTGTGGCGTTTCTACTGTAGGTGTGCATGTGCATGAAGTTTATTATGTGCAAAAATATAATCCAGGAAGTGTGTGTGTTTTTGTGTGTGTGTTCAGCACAGGACCCACCTCTCTCACCCTGATCACGTTTAGCAACACTGTGAAAGTGGCAGACAGATTTTGTTTAGTTTCCCCTGGAGGACATCGCCGTTCTCTGCCAACAGACCAACCCACGTGCTGTGACATCAGGCCCGACTGCGTGCATTATGAATATCGCCTGAACTACGTGAGCCATGTGAGGTACGCTTGATTTATTTTGCCAGACACTCGCAGGACCATGAGGGCATGTGTCCTGCTCTTAAATCAGCACCGCTCATGCTACAGCGGGCTGCAAAATCATATATTTTGAATCCTTAAGTGGATCCAAATATATATGTTAGAAGCACCTGATAAAGCTTGTCTGGAACTAGTTTCACCGGAGGATCCGAGAATGTCTAGGAGGATAAATGAAGCACACCTCGAACAGTTCAGATATTCAAACCTTATTCAAATAGATGTTTTCACCCGGGTTTGACACGGCTCTTAGGCTGGCGTGTTGGCTCCTCAGACCCCCCATGGCACGGGGGCATGTAATCATCCTGAAAGTCTCTTTGGGTGTCTGCACTCTCATAAAGCAGGAAAATGGATCGTGTGGCCCAGGAAGGGAAAATGAAAGAAAAGGAGAATGAAATTACAGACCTGGCTGACTGCACAAATCATGCATATCATGTTTTATGGCTTGCCAGAAGAATTCAACACCTGTGGATCACCGTAGCTATAATTGTACATGAACGCACTGGGATGGGGGTGGGAGGAGAGCTGCGGTTTGTGTGTCATTGAATATGTGAGTGAGAGTGTGTGCGCCTTGTAGGTGTCTATGTGTGTGTAAGTATGTTTTTCTTGGCATGGCTGTGTTATAGAGACACGGGGAAGATGATAAAAGAAAGTTACGGGAACGCCTGTTGTTCACTTCTTCAGTACATCCTGGGTGAGCCACCCGCAGCCCACAGGGCTGGCTCACACACTGAGGCTTCATTTACCATTGTAATTACCCTGTTTATTTACCCTACCTGCTTTTGGTGGTAAAACGGGGGCCAATTCATCAGATCAGGACCGTTTGGCCTTGCTTTGGCTTTGCCATTTACTTTAATTAAATGAGGCAATCAGTGAATCATCAATCATGATCTGTGTGACCAGTGGCTCTGTTTGAACATGGTCCTCTACTTTAGAGCTGACACACGTTGTGCTAAAACTTACTACTGTAACTGAGCCTGAGAAATAACCTTTCAACCTGAGCTGCATGTGGGATTTTCTTCTCAGCATTCATGCTGATAATTTATATTTTTCAGCTCTTATATAACTTATTTATCTCACTTTTAAAGTAGAGATGGATGTACAGGATGTATTCACAAAAGCTAAAACCTAAAAAAGATGACAACATGGCAGATCGAAGCGTCTTCCCTTGTCTCCTCCCTCCCTCTCCCTCCTCTTCGCCGTGGATGCTGACGCTCGAGTCAAATTGATTACACCACTCCATCTGCATCATGACTGGCCTCCTCCTGTGTTTGCCGCCTCTGCCTACAGCACAGAGTTAGTGTACAATTACATATAGTTTAATATATCTGCCTGAGCACCTTTAAATAAGCATCACAAGTCCACAAGGTGATTTGTCTTCCAGCCCCATTACTCCATTGTACATCTTGATAGCCAGGGATCGCTCCTAGCTATGTTTAAGCATTAAATAGTGTATTATTATTTCACATAAATCAAGCTGAGATGTGAGGGGGGTATTCATAAATTTTGCATTTCTCACAGACAGTATTTTAAAGCCCCTCTCTCTCTCCTGCTGCCGCTCTGAATTTTGAGACTAAAGCAATTCTGCTCTGCACTTGATAGTACATTAAAGATGGGGATATCAGGGAGGTATATTCAAAACAACATGTAATGCAGTTTAGATTAAGTTTGAGTTGCTCTAACACATTCATCACAGCACTGTTTCCATAATAAGTACCCTCGCCTTTCTCAGTGATGCATCCACACACATGCACCATTACCATCGGAGAACACTGTATTGTTACTGTCATGAATAATGGGGAAAAATACTAATAAAAGCCCATTTATCATATTTTTCCAGTTAACCGTGGCTACTGGATGTCTTATCTGAGCTCAACGTCGAGAGGGTAAAATTAAATTTAAAGGTGAATGTTTACTGTCAGTTTTTTTTTCTTTGTGGAGCGCCCCTGAACCCCCCCGGAATATTAGCCCCATGTTTGTGCAAAACGTCGACTGAGGAAATGACTTCACTCAGGAAACTGGATGTCAGCTTCACACACGGGCAGCAGAGCTGAGAGATGTTTTAGTCAGGCTGACAACACGTTCTTTTCTCAGCTTGCCCTCCAGTTGAGTGTAAAGCTACAAAATGTTACAAAGGAGGAAATTGGACTTGCAGTTGTTTTGGTTACTCCAAGGACACCTCGCACATTCGTTTCTATTCCCCGTCTCTGGCCTGGCTTTCTGATTGGCGCTGATGTACAAGTCAGGGACTGTAGGGTGTGAGGTGAAACCTGGAGCTACCTTTCATCAAGCACATGGAGATTCTGTGTGCCAGCTTGGTCCAGAATCAGCGCTCTGTATACAAGGAAAAGACCCTTACGAATTTATGTTCTTGTTACATGAAATGACGCCTGAATCAAACAATCAAATGAAGACCATTTGTTGAGAATGTGCTTCTAATTTGAACTTGTTCTGACACTTGTAATAATCCAAAAAGGATACAGAAGATTTTATGGAGGTTCCTAAGGAAAAAATAAAGGGATTGTCCAGAATTTAAGCCATTCATATTGTAAAATATGTCTAGAATATCACCTCAGCCCTCCTAAAATACTACAACAATATGAGTCCAATTTTTTAAATAATGCAAAAAGTCTTATGAGTTTGACTTTTGTGACTTCATGCTCACATTGCAACCGTACACCACAATTAAAACTAATTTTCGCTTTTAAAACATGCTTATCATTTCCTGCACATCATAATTATATGACCCACTGGCCTGGGGGCTTCAGTGTTACACCAAAGTCAGTAAAAAAAAAAAAAAAAAAAAAAGTCTTGTAAAAGTCAATGCAAATTGGAAATTGACTAGATGCCAGGACAGTAAGTTGAGGATTGGGGGTTAGTGAGAAGAAAATGTCTTTGAACTAGTTTTTGCTTGCAGAAAATATCGCTTCTGGGTTGATATTCTTTCTGAAGTGTTTCATGGCAATGAGAATTAAGAAATAAAGCGCAGCGCCAAGTGATTCAGTGAAAAGATGGCACACACCCACAGGTATTCTGTTCACATGACATCACACTGTGTAAAATTGACAACTTCATGTTTTTTTTAACCTTTTTTTTTTCTTTTTCTAAAACTAGGTGGTTTCTCAGAGTTTATAGACACTGTATCTCTTCGAAAGAGAGACCGTGGCTGAAAGCACCTTAAATAAAATGAAAGTTGTGGACAATATTAATCAGCAAATGCAGTATTTAACATATATGAGGCATGGGTTCAAATTAAGTTTCACACTTTATTTATGGGAAGATGATTTGCCTAATTTATTGGTTGAGATCTTTGACAACCTTTGTTGTAGATCATTTCAGAGCTACATCAAGGCGCAGGTGAAGGAGATCTCTATCTGTCTGTACCTCTTCCTAATTCCTTGGAAGAATGTGATTTCTGACCTTGACATGTGCAGGCTGGCTGCATGTTTCCCTCTCAGTGCACTCACCTCAGCTCATGAACTGGAAACTTTGCTCCTGTCATCTCCCTCTCCATCTCTCTCTCATGATCACTCCGCTTCCTCATGGCTTATACACACTGGCAACAAATACCTGGGAGGATAAATGCTCAGTTAAATTGAATAAACATAATCCAGACATGCTCCATTCCAGCCTGTCTGTCATGGCGAACTTACGCAGGGATCCCTGATTCCATCAGTGAAGACGGCGCGTAAACAACTGCAGAGATTAGATGGCAGCTGAAAGGCCAGTGTTAGATAAAGGATTATTCACAGCTCTCGTGATAAACAGAATTTTAATCAAACATCAGATAATCTGAGCCGCTTTCATTGCTTCCTTTGTTATCTTTCGATGACAGATAGCAGTATGTATTACATACATTCACACAAGTGCTGTATTTGTTTTTACTTGCTCCTGTTGTTTGCTTATGCTTCTGAGGAGAGTAAATATTTATTTATGCACTTTTTACAGAGTCACAGGTCAGGAATGATGTGTCTTTCTTTTCTGCAGTGGGAATAAAAAGTGCATATCACCTAACATCTCTTTTGGCAGCGCGATAGCTTGCAAAAGTGTTTCACGAATGCCTGAAAATTACATAAACATAAAAAGTAAAGGGTAACCCCCCCCCGTGCTCCCTGCACTCCAATGTCCTCTCATGTTAAAACAAAGCATCTGCCTGTCTATCATCTAACCATAGGCGCTCTGGGTGGGGCAGGATTCCAGTCTTTTGAAGTGAACTTGTCATGGGAAATCTGCATCACTGGAGCTCAGTACAATCACAGGCTCAAGATTAATTGTTTGCGGTGCACCGCTTCAGACATTTTTCAGGCACTGCATTATGGGATGAACTTTAACAATGCTGTCGTCACCTTTGCACACACCTGCACGCAGAAAAACACACACCCACTCAGTAGAAATAGTAAATACAGTATGTTCACATTCCTGTGTGGCTTTAAAAACACATATGCGAAGATGCATAATCTTTAACTCATAAATCTTTTTCCTGTATTTACTGTCCAAATATGTACATTTACAGATAGAGTTACACACATATACATTTACAGATGTATAAAATGACAGTTTAATGTGTATTGACAAGTAACACCCCCTCTCCCTTCCAAACACACACACAAGCATGTAGGACTCCAAACAGACTGCAGAAACACAACATTAAGCGGTTTTCTCTTCACTCTTATCTCCAGCTTCCTTTTTGCCCTTTGGTTAAACATTCTCTTGGCATGCATGATCTCATTTAACTTTGATTTCCTCTTTTTCCAGGACGGCATCCTCGGTGGTTCCAATTTCCAGCCCATTCCCCAATTTTCAACCCCAATGACAGACAACACACGCTTGAATGGCTGTTCAGCTAAAGAAGGGAATTGGTAAGTGATGATTTTAAATGCTGTTTAAGATAAAAAGAAGAGTTTGCAGCAGATAAGAGTTTTCCCGGGTAGAGAGGAGGAAGCTTGGAGAGACTGGTTTGAATGGACTGTGGAAGTAGCTGCATTCCACAGATGTGATTTATGTTATTGAGCTTCAGGAAACATTAGTGTCGACTGCTGTTAGTTTGACAGAAGTGATGTTTTTATCTCAGCGGCAATTGAATTATATTCAGACAAATGTTTTCTTCAGTCTGTATGTGTCTGCTTTTTTATGTTAATATTTGACACACACAAAAAAAAACAAATTAAAAAACACAATATAATGTTATTTTTTTACTGAAGAAAATTCAAATGTTAAAATAAATAAACAAAATATAAAAATGTTTCTAAAACACTGTCGAATAGAATAAGAATCATTTGGTTTGAATTAAACTCTTCAATATTTTCCCGAAAAACAAAACTGACGTGATATGATCACATGCCCCTGATTTGTGAACTTTGTAAATTCTATTTTATTTTTTTAACAAATTGTCTACAAATCCCAAAAGAAAACTGTGCATAACTCATTATGAAGAATATTTTGGACTGGACTATAAATAAATGCAGATATTAACTTTTTCAAGTCATGTTGCAACAATTGCTTTGCTGTTTTTTCTTTAAAAAAAAATATAATTTTGATTGCCACTTTCTTAGTTTCCTTCTGTGCCTTCAAATAAATGTTACCATAATAACACAATAAAAGTTTCTTTCAAGGTATTAAAACAAAACACATTTTCCCTTCCTTAAATGTAGAATATTGAAAATCTACAATTTTAGTGTCACGTTATAATCTTCTGTGCGTTAACGTCACCCGACACAGTCACTATATTGACTTAATTTGCCCCTGATTAACCTCTTCAGTGTGGAGAATGTGTCCAGCATGAAAGACTTTTTTGTTGGTTGAAAAGAGCAGCTCATTGTCGAGCTTAAAGTAGTTTGTGTAATCCCGTATAACCAATACCATGAAGCCAAAGGATTGTGAAATCTGTTTTCAGCACATTCTGAGTAGAAGCGAACCTGGGAACTCTCTCTCTCTCTCTCTCTCTCTCTCTCTCTCTCTCCCCAACTATGTCATGAAACAGAGCATCCCATTTCCATATCAATCGGATTAGTTCCAAGACCAGGGAAGTAGGAGTAATGTAAGTAACCGTACAAATTTAAATATAGGACATCAAAAACATTGTTAGGCATTCATTTATTTTTGAAGCAGCACTGGCTCTCTGTGTCTCCCTGTGAAGATGAGATGAAAACGCAGCTCTTCAATTTTATTTTCATTTTATTTTGAAAGTTGCTGAACGCTGCAGTATTTTAAACATTTCATGTGCACCGCGGCATCCTGCTGTTCCTGTGTGCTTAACCCCCTTTGTGAAATGAATATGTCGCATCAAGCAATGCGCTTGTTCCGAAAGCAACATCAAACCCATTGCAGGTGGGCAGCGTCACACAAGCTGATTGTTTTTGAACATTTCTGCAGAAACAGGCTGTAAAACGGTGGACCCATCGCTCCTGTGGTATTGATGCCAGCTGGCCCTGCACAGTCATGCTTTAATATAGAATTTATAATGTGTTGCTATATATATAATTTCAAATAGACTTGCTTTTGGAATTTAGTGTATGTAAAGAAAACAATAAATGCAAACCTTTATAAGCCTACAATCACTTAAATTACAGGTCTCCTGTATTTTTTTTAGTTATATAGAAATAAAAAGGATATAAGGGTAAGAAATGACTGTAGATACAAAGACAATGGTTGTTTATGTGTTTTAATCAAAAGATTTACCATTTAGAGCAACTTCTAAATGTCTAAGTCCCAACTGTGATCTTTGTAACGGTCTTACTTACTTTTAAAGTTTCATGATCTTTTACAAATTTTGTCAAAATAAATTCCACAAATCCAAAAGCCTTAAAAGCATTAGGGTTAAATAATGGAGTGTAAAATGCTATTTTAATGTATCATCACAGTTTGTGGATTTTATATTTAAGAAAATAAAGTGAGATGTTAAATGTTATTCAGAAATGTCACACAAATTGTCAAATGACCTGCTTTCTCACAAATGTTGATGGGTAATTATTACTTTTAGTATTTAAAATTGAGTAAACATTTATCTATAAAAGGTTATTTCATTTACAGCGAGGTGCGTGTGTCTGTGTGTGTATTCACCTGTGTATCTGTGTGTGTGTGTCAGCCATGGAGAGATTATTCAGCAGTCTGAGACTTTGCTGACTGATCTGACCAGCCGGTAGCTCCGTGTCCGGATGAAGAGCTGGACCGATGGATGTCTGCCTGCGCTTCCTCAGCCCTTTATGACTTGACTCTGTAATTGAAAAACTAGCTCGGCTGTGTTGTTTCTTGGGATTTTTTCCCCCTTTTTTATAATGCAGCTTCAAAACAGGAAAACCAATAGTGGGAATAGAACCTCGAATGTAATTAATTTTGTGAGGGCGGGGGTTGAAGGGGGAGGGGGGGTGAAGGGGTACTATTATTGCAGGAGGAAGAATTCTAATCAGTTGCAGATTCCTTCCTGTTTGGTTAGCGTGACCGTGGCCAATTACAAGTGAACTCTGCGTTACAGTTTCACTTCCTGTGCTACCCAAAGAATGGGCTGAGGCTGACGCTGCAGAGCACCGACAAGACGGAGGGAAGCGGAGGAGAACAGAAGAGAGGGAGAGAAGCAGAAGAGAGAAAGAAAGAGAAAAAAGCAAGACACATGAAGATGAGACTGGAGGAAAGTAAACAGAGCAGAGGAAGGGCAAGAACGCAGGAAAAAAAGAGGGAGGGTGAAATCTCCAGCCAGATCTAAGGTGCACAGACATGAAGGCACATACGTCCTTTATCCACCTAATATAGAACATGACATGTGGTTTACAAAGGAAATGAAAGGATTTTGGAGCTGACTTCTCTTGCTGCTTGAGTTGCTCTCAGGTAAAGCTTGAAACTGCGGAGCAACAGAGCAAACTCAAGTCACAAATGCAATAACGCATAACTCAATCATTGCAGCGATGCTATCGAAAGACACAATTTGGCATTGCTGTTTTTCCCCTAAATCGAATTAAACCACTGGAATAAACAACTGAATGACAATTGCGAAGGCATACCTGAATTAGCATAAAGTGTCTGTTTTTTTTCAGCATGTTGAAGTAACCCAATATTCAATGCTACTTCCTAGGAAAATCTCCATGCTTATTAAGCCAGATACAGCTTTTGCTAAAGGCTGTCCAAGCTAGTAGTTTACACTGCATTTCAAAAACATACTTAAAATGGCAAAAACTTTTTTTTTTCTTTTTCTCAGGTCTTTTGTGGGATATTTTCTTATTTCTGCGTCAGAAAAAAGCTCAGCAAAAACCTGAGATTTGATGAGACAAACTTGTCACAGAGATTTCAATTGACAATCAATTAGAACTTGACCTGCCAAAATGGTTCCCTTTGGCTTGATCCCGCTCCTCAATTCTCTCTTCTTTCATTCTGTCCTCCTTTTTTTTTGCTCCTCCAGAGAGGTCTATTCCCATAGTTTCCCTCTGTAATAGTTTTTTGGCATATTACTCTCCCCGATCCACCCCAGAGGTCTCCCGTAATTCACTTTTGATATCATTGTTTAGTTGTAGAATCAGTGGGGGGGTACGCACAGTGATCAGCCAGTCAAGATTGGCAGCAGGACATTAAGTCATTCATTCTAGAAGGATTAGACAGGTCCCTTCATTGTAACCGCATTTTGGATTTAAGGAAGACAATGGTTGCAGTAGTGGAAGTTCTTTCTTTGCCTGAAAATGCATTGATTGCTTAGAAATTTGACTGCAGGTACATAAAGATGTAATTATGTTCTTATTTTCTGGTTGTATGCAGCTGTATTTTTCATTTCTAATTTTATTATATGTGCTTTTTTACAGTGATGACACTGCTAACAGAAGAAATTAATACTAGGAGTGATATAAATATATAAATGCTGGAAGTGATAAGAAGAAATTCTTTTACTCTTGTAAAATTCAGAGGTGGCATGACATTTATTACCATTTTCCATCCCTGTTGAGAACATCTCAGGGGGACCAGTGCTGTAGCAGTTACAAGTGGAATAAACTGCTTAGGAAATGTTCGAGGGATGATGCACATAACTGGCAATATGAATGTGAATTCCCCGGGAAGCCTATTTTGCGCACACACTCATATACACACAGTGAACAACATGAGAAATGGGCAAAGAGCCACACTATTCAGTGTGAACTGGAGGGTCCAAGTCGCTAAACTAATCCTGGTACCACAGGATCCCACTTGCAGCTCCGTCTTTTGCTGCAGCTGCCTGGAATCATTTCACAAACACAAGGTATTCCTGGAAGAATTGATTCTGTTAGATAGTGCATTGATCACACACATCGCCTGCAGACAGAAGATGGCTTTACAAGCAATAAGATGGGAGACAATTATATTATTTTAGTCAAATAAGACGGAGTACAAGAAGCGAGTGCCAATAGCTGAGGCGAGGAGGAGGGGGAAGCAAGGGCGGCCCCCTCCGCGGCTGCCTCGGTGTGTTTGTCCTCCATCCTCAAGTGGCACGGTAATCCACTAAACTTTCCTCCACCCGCTTCTCTCAATGCAATCAGGATGCGAAGGCTCACCAGTGATTGCGTTCATTTGTAAAAGCATCCAAGCCAAAATTGAACCCCAAGGCTGATAAACTATAAAGATGCTGATCAGATCGCAGCTAAGGAGTCCACACTTGAGGGCACAAGGTGTCAGGGCTGGAGCCAAAAGAGCAATGACTCTGTATACCTCACTCGGAGCAAGGCGGCTGCCCCGGAATACAAACACGGGGAAAGAAAACACATAAAAACGACAACAAACTGCGGTTGGATTTTTCATCCGCCAGCATCCTTCAGAGGAAGAAGGCATTATCTGCTCAGCAGATTAGCAGTTCTTCACATGTTGGCTGTATTTTCCTCCCTTTTATCGACTGGATTGGTAAACTTGGCGCATTTATTCTTTGAGCTTTAGCACATGCGTGGTGTTTTATTGATGAGCTCCACGAGAATTTCATAATGCATCTCAAGACAAGTAGAAGCCCAAAAGAGACGCGGTTCAGTGAAGTTATATGTTTTCAAACTTGCAAAGAATATTATACCCGATTTATCAGAATGAAAACAACACATAACTCTGCAGTGCTCTTCAGGTCCAATCCATTCTGTTTTTATTGCAGCCACAGTGCTGCCTGTTGTCATTGCACTTTAGGAGTTACTGCAACTTTTTGTCGGCCTTACAGTTATTTCTCAAAGCTATTGCATTGTCTCACACTAAATGAACAGTGTCATTACTTTAAACACACATATCTGTCTCTGGTAAAGCACAAAGATTGAGGACAGACAGAGACGGAGAGAAAGAAAGGGAGGATCTGAGGATGTTTTTTCCTTCTCCATCCTCGTGGCCCCAGTGCGTTAAATGTCAAAGAGCAGTCAGCGGGAGAGACTGATTCCAGGAGGCGATGTGAATGGGACGATTGAAGACCCGCTTTGATTGACAGCTCTTCCTCTCTCGCTATGCCCCGAGGGTGATTGACAATGTGGTTCATCTCACATTTTGTGACTGAGCTAATCCAGTAAATTCCTACCAGACGCAGCACAACTCAGCAGAGACCTGCCGCTCCTTTCCCAGGTGGAGTTTTTATTTTATCTCCTCTGCCACAAAATAAATATGTTTTTCCATCTGTGGCAATGAAAACAAACGGGGGGAGGAGGAGGGGGGGCTATAATTAAGTGTAAGTACATAATTAATCGAGTTTAGAAAAGTGCTAGTTTTCGATGAATTAAAATGTAGACTAATTACATATGGGAATTAGCCTGCTGTTGTGCTAGTGATTAATATTGTCATAGGTTACTGTCTCAATATGCTGCCAGTTGGAAATGGGATCACCTTACTGGAACGATTGATCTCTTGCCAAGTTCAATAATTAATTGACTCAACGATCACTGACACACGACTATCTCACTCATCGCCTCGCATGCCCACAAGGTGCGCCGCTCGTCCTCTCGACCTTGCACCTGTATTTTGATGTGTGCAGGTTAACAGGAATTGCTTCCGCTGCACTGCAGCTGGCTTTTCAAAGACGAGCGAAGACACGAAAACAAAAAAAAAACAAAAAAAAAACGAAGAGAGAAAGAGAGAGGGACTGAATTAACTCATTGTTTTAGGGAGTGTAGACACAATCATAGTAGCAGCTGAGGGGTTACTGCAGCAGTAAGTCTTGACCCACATTACTGCAGCTGCCCAACAAGACGTGGAATTTGAGAAATATTTGACGTCTTCATTAATCATCATTCCTAAATGATCACTCTGTGAGGGGATGCATTTAAGCGTGATTAATTACAGAGTGAGCCTAATCAAGCAATGAATTACCTGCCTAACCTTTTGCAGGAGGTTGATGTTAACCTCAAGTCAAAGCAGTGGAGCCCAGTGTGGTTAACTGTGTCAAAGAATAGTAAGAGGAAACAATGAGAATCACAGAGGACACCTATTGTAATGAGGTAAAATGAGACCTAAAAATGAGTAAAACTTATGAGAAAGCAATACATATTTAGAGGTTTACCCCTAATAAAGGAGGTCAAATAAAGTTAAGAATACGTTACACACACCCGACTGCTCCTTAAAACCTCAATATGTGTCAATGTTTCAAGACACAACATGTTTTGAAGATGTAAACCACAATCCTGGCGTT
Organism: Naso brachycentron; assembly: GCA_029874485.1. NCBI lineage: Eukaryota > Metazoa > Chordata > Actinopteri > Acanthuriformes > Acanthuridae > Naso > Naso brachycentron. Next base: position 15,135,584 of record JAQFJA010000013.1, on the reverse strand, counting down.
GCTCATTGAATGCACATACTGTTCTCATAACTTGCAAGCCGCTTTATGTGTTGAGCAAACTCCTTGATTTATGAAATGTCTCGCTAACTTGAAAATGCACCGCAGATAAGCTGAGGAAAAGATTTTTAGTTGATATGTTTACATTTTCATGTACAAACCTTTTCCCCTCTTGAATGATTAAGTGCCATAATGTCATACACAATTTTTCTGTCTCCTTGCAGTTGGCTCTTGTGTGAGCCAAAAAGACAATACTGCAGTGTGTGCAGATCAGGTGTTTACCTTGTGAGCACGATGAAAGCCACATCAACCGGTTTTGACAATGGCAAAGTGAGATAATAGCCCACCAAGATGATTTGAGAATGACTTGCTCAAGAACCAAGCGGCATGGGGCATTGCACACTCTAACTGGTATGCTTTTGAAGTCAGACAAAACCAAAGGGTGTGGTAGACTTTGTCTGGTCCATCTCACTTTGTTCACTGTTATATATTCTCATATTACGTGGGCATTTTATATTCATGACATTCAGACACACAAAATGTGACCAAATCCTTGAAAGGAGAATAAATAAACCCCATCATTTGACTCCTGCCTCAGAGTCAATAATCATTAGAGACAAATATTTTGTTCACACACACAAATGAGCCCCCGTAATTGCACGATTTTATGCACAATTCAAATTCAAATCATTCCTTCTTGACACAGCCAATACATCTGTCACACGGCTCCTCGCTTTTTTTTTTTGTTGAATAATTAAAAAAAGAAATAGAGAAACATACTAATGAGAGAACCTTACTTGAGGGCTTTGCCGCTCCGCTGACTATCATATTAATGTATTCCTGTGTGAATTAAACGCATCATCAAACACCTAAGTTCCCTCCATATTTTCCTCTGAAGACGAGGGCTGGACACCGGTGTCTACCTTGCCCTCTGCAAAAATGAAGGGCATTCTTCATTATTACACCTCTTGTGATTACTTGTTAATAGCCATGTACTGAAGGTCCCCCCTCTAAATTGACAAAAACACTGGGAATTTAGCTTTTTACGAGAATGACATTGTTTCGGTCAATGATTAAGTCATTAAGATATGTTAAGGTGAGTCTAAAGTGGTGTGTAGATATATTGCATCTTACTGGCTTTGTCTTTCTTTGGTATTTAAATCTGTAAATGTTTGATATTTGCATCTCTTTTTTATCTTTCAGTGGTCTGTACATTTGATTTTAAGGTGTTATTAAAAGAGAGAATATCTAGAGAATTTGTAGGGAAATTTTCTTGTAAACACCAGCCTTCAACAGCAGGATTTTTCCTCCTCGTTCTCATCCTTTCTCTTCTTTTCTGCCTGAAGCTCTGGCGACTGCCAGTGTAATCTGTGCCTGACCTTTCTCCACCTCCTTAAACCTCTCTCTGTTCCTCCCCTCCTTCCATCCATCCATTCATCCCCGTCTTTCCCTCTGCTCACCGCAGATTGACAGTCATCAGAGCTCCTTTCTCTCTGTGGCTGACAGCTTGAACCGCCTCATTAAGGCAAATTGGCAACGGGAGACTAAACTGAGCATGCAGAGTTATTTTAGAGGCCGCTTTGTGACAGAGCAAACATGCCAGCTCATGCTCCATATAATGGCTTGTCCAGGGTTGAAGAAATATGTTAGATTTAATTATCATAATAAGCCATTAGTGCCGTGGTACTAAATAGGCGAAGTCTTCCACAGTGTGCCAGAAGAGTTTAGAGATAAGTTAAGTTGATTGTTTTTTCAATTTTTGAATATGCAACAGCAAGAAAATCCAGTTTTTAAAATTCTCACACTGGCGCCAAACAAAGGCACAGAAAGTACAAAGCAACAAAGCGCACAGTTAAGGTGCGACTGAAATGTTGGTTTGAATATTTTGAATAGATTTGCCCATAGCTGTGAGAGAGCAAAGCAGGCAATGTGTGATTGATCATGTCCCACAGGGGCGACAGCCAGTGTGCCATTTATGCACAACAAACGGCGTTGGCTACACTAAACTAAGCTCACACAACCTATGCAGATAGCACAGTCTTTCATTTTAACATGTGCATGCTAAACCTGGCTGATAAACGATTTGCCTAGCAGCACTTCCGTCCATATTTTATCACGGCAGACAATGCACGGTGGCGTTGCCAGACTTGGTGTGTATCCAGTATTTAGGCAAAAAAAAGCTTCTCCTCAACCCCTCAACAGCTTGGCTCCCATAATTAACTTCCACAGGACTGATGGGAGCCTTAGTCAGAGGGAACAAGAGCAGAATACAATAGATTAGAGGCGAGTAGGTGCAAAAAATGGTTGAAGAAGACAAGTTAAAAATCCAAAAGAACACAGTCTAACAGCGTACAGACAAAGATTACACTTGACAGACAGAGGTCCGGGGTCAGTCATGCTTGAAGCTTATTCCTTGTTGCGCAGATAACCTCCGTCATACAGTGAGCTCCTGTTGAGGGAGGAAATGACTGATAGGAATTATGAATGTTTATACTTAAAGCTCTGCAGTTGCTAAACACGCCGAAAACCTTTAAGCCGTGGCATGCCGGCAACATTTTAAGCCAGTATTCTAAATGTGGTAATTTTTTGCCAACAAATGTGAGCAGGATAGAATGTTAACTGTTTTATCCGGAGGCGACAGAGTCTTGTTAATCTGGAGCTCTACTTTTTACCTTAAATAAACAAAAAAGAGTGCATCAAAATTAAAAAGTGACAGATAAAATGAGCAAATGTTCTCACAGCTCAGCCTGTTTTTCAGATCATATCACATTTCTTTCATACCTTTAAAACATATAATTGTATGACCCACCTTAAGTCATTGTAGTGACATGTTGCTATTATTTTACAGCAAAGTATAAGTAGCAGGCCCTTTAAATGGCTGTAACCCAATGAAAAATGTATAAAATATATATTTAACTGATTTACAGTAATAATAAAGTCACACAGTTTGTGTACACGTTCATATGTGCATTCACACACTTTGATTGGCAGTTGACTGACCTGTTCCTTGTTTTTTACACACACACACACACACACGCACACACTTGCATACACAGACATCAGAGCAGTCTCGCACAGCCTCTGCTCTTCCTCACTCTAACCTTAACCAGACAGATCTTCTTCTCAAGGCCTCGGGTGACTCCTTGACTCCCTCTGATTGGACAGATCTTGCGCATGCTTTTTGTTAAAAAGAGATCATTAATAGCCCGTGTACGACCTCTGACC
>JAQFJA010000013.1:15069947-15084494 GCA_029874485.1 Naso brachycentron | reverse complement strand
AAAAAGAGGTTGATATCAAAGGCATATTTGTGAGATACAGCAGAGTGGTTTAATCGCAGATCAACTGCTTTAATCCACAAGAATTTGCAATTACAGGCTGACCTGTAGTGACGCCTGACAACTGATGATTTATCCTCAGCCTGTATAAATATCTCGCACAAACGAGTCAAGGGTTTCATGTTGAAATGAGATAGGCAAACTCAAGAAATTACAAATCATCTCTCTAAATGGTTGCCAGCATGAAAGAAAACTTACAGTATGTTACATTTTCAAGGGGAATTTTTTCTTTTTTTAAGGAAAACAGAATGAGAATAAAGTCCTTTTTTTTTTCCTTTTGAAGACGTAGGAAATGTTTGAATAGTGGTCTTCAATATAAAAAATGCATTTTCTCCTCACGATCGTCAGATAATGTTTACACCTTTTGCTCCAAAATCAGATCCACCTGGTGTGGCTGGTTCCCAAAGCTGGGCTGAGTCATACAGAAACACAAAATCACCCACTCTTTTTCCACAACTCACACGAAAACACATCAGCAAATTCAGCCAAAACACAGGCGCACACACACGCGACAGACAGTACATCTGCACATGCAAACACACATGCTCTTTGAGGATGAAATCACATGGGTCAGTCTGCTCAGTGTCAGTTCCCAGACGGGCAAAAACCAGAGGAAGCATGGCTTTTAGCTACTTTAAAGGCCTGTGACTCTCCCTCTGTCTGCATTTCTGTCTGTCCGTTTGACTCTTTCTTAGAAGACATGCATTTGTAAAAATTCGTTGCAAATCAAAGCTTAGAACTCTGAAGAAAACAGTATGGTAAGGATTTCAGAACTATAGATGTAAACATAGTCTGTGCGTTGTCTCTGCATGTGCAGGCATGAGTAATATGTGTGTATTGAAGCTGTTGTGTGTGCTGCTCCTGAACACATTTAATTGCACTTGCCCCAGTCTCCTTCTAATTTCAAATCATCCTAAAATGAGAGGAAATGCATCAAGCGCTCTTACAGTACGTGCCCCTTTTTATGCATCGCAGCTGCAAATGAGTGCATTCTTCATTAATCCAATAATTATGCAAAGGCTGCACAGGGCAAAGTGGTGAACCTTGATGTTTTTTCGTTCTTTTTCTACACTCTCACACATTCAACATAATTACTATGAGCCAGTTCCTGCATGCCGAGTGAGCATGGACAGCATGTGCATCTGTCAAGTCTGATTTAAGTCCCAAAGTTCTGCATCATTTTGGATTCATCTTGTTTAAAATATCCCACGCCGACGAACAAAATGTCAAGCTTGATCTAAAACATGCCCGTGCTCTGTTTTCAAGGGATTTTTTACATCGGCAAATCTTGAAAGCGAGGGAAATTTAGAGGCGCTTTGTCTCAGCCAATATCAAAAGGCTATTCAGTGCCATAGCCGTTACCCATAAGCCCTCTATTGTGGAAGAAGACGCTCCCTGTCACAAGACTCCAGTCCACTGGCACATCTACAGAACCATGATCCTGCAAAGAAACCATCAATGAATGCATCAGATTCATAGATGTAACATAAACCGCCATGACATACCGACTCATGGCATGTTGTCCTGAATCTCAGTGCATGAATGTGTGTGAGAGTTGCGCTAAGTTGTTATGATGTCATATACTTTCACAAAACTACAGGGCGTTTTGCTGTGGGGGGCTTCTTATATTCGCTTGTACTGTCAAAATACCTAAATTATAACTGTGCACATCCAGCCTTTGACTAACATTGTTGCATCCAGGTTTCAAAACACATTCCGATATTGCCACAGCTCATTTAAATTGACACATTTTCTAAACAGCTATGCATTCACCGTCATCACATACATTCAAAACAGCCAGAAAACTGGATCAGTCCTCCTGGCTGTTGAAAGGTGATAATTATCTGACGTCTCCCTTTACAGTGCATTTGAAAGGTCAGAAGCATCATGCATTACAATGCATTATATTATGTAAGAGAGCAGCAGAGAGAAAAATGCCATGCAGGCGTGTAAGCTACTGAAAGATCATAAAAAGAAAGAGGTCATGACATTAACTGAGTAATTGACTTACTGAATGTGAGAGAATATGTTATGTTTCATATTGTTTTTATGATGCTTAAAGTAACATCTTTTGTTTGTTAATCTAAGAGAGACTTGGACTCATACTTTTTTCCTGATTTCTTAAACGTTTAAATAACAATTCAGTTCAATTTAAATAAAAATTCATTTGTGCAAGGCCTAAATATATAGATACCAATTTTCTAATTAAGTAAATAATGTTTCCTTAATTCATGAAGCATTTAAACACCATTTTAAAATCCAACAGCTGTCTAATTTTGTAACAACTCTTGATTCTTTCAGTCAACAGTAAGACAATGACCCACATTATGTGCTAGAGGACACAGAGCCAAATCACCGTGGACAAATTCTCCTGCCTCCACTCTACATAAAGATCTCTTTATCTGCCCTCTGGAGTGACAAGGCCGGTCCAACATCTCTCCTCTCCGTCAGCACTTGTTGTACTACTTCAACTCATTCCTTAAAAAGAAAAGCCCCAGTCTTTCATTCGACAAGTTTGGGTCTTCCTCCTCCTCCTCCCTCTTCTTCTCAGCTCCGCTCCCCCCTTTCCATACTCCATTCGGTGGTGACAATCCGGTCATTATACCGTCTTCGCCCTGTCTGCAAACCCCCCTAACTCACCCCACACTTCTCGCTGCCCTCCGTCCTCTCCTATCACCCCTCCCCTTTCGCCGAGCTACTATGAGCTATATTACTTTGACCTCAGCCCATCAATCTGCTTCAATTGGATAATGATCTGTAATCACGTTCTTTCAGGGGAGTCTATAAAACGAGCCGGGGCCTCAGCACCCCTCTTGAGAGGTCTCCTTCTGTTCCCTCACCCCCCCCTCACATCTGATCCAGGCCCTTCTCCTTTCAGCTTTCAGGACCCCACTAAATACCCTCGCACATGGGCAGCCGCTGCAGCCGGCGGTGGGCCTTGTAAAAGGAGCGGAGGAGGGTGGGTGGGGGGGGCTGATGGCTCCGCTGTTGATTTTTCATGGCCCCCGCTCTCAAATGGAGAGGGGCTAAGAGGGACAAGGTGGAGCCCAGCAGGAGGGAGCAGGGACACAGGAGGAGGAGAAGGAAGGAGAAGGGGTGTTTAAAGGCAGGCCCAGCTCCTGCCACAACTGGGGCCTCCCTCCCCTCACATTAAAGCTGACCCTCCATTAGGTCGTTTTGTACGACAGGCTTGTAATCGATAGAGCCTTATAACTGAACAGGAGGAGCAGCGAGGGGTGGGCCTAGACGGCGTTGGGGTGAGTGCAGGGGCAGTGGGCGTCATGGGTGTCAAGGAAAGAGTAGGAGGAGAGGGATAAAGAGAGAGCTTAGGATAAGGTTGATGGACAGGGAGAGAGAGGCAATGAATGAATAAGTAAATGAATGAAGTGGAATGGAAGGCAGATTAAGCCATGAGCTTTGCCCCCTCCCATCCCGTCTTGGGCTGTTTCATCTGCTAAATTGGGTTTCAAGACAAATGTAATCCTGACATGAGAAAAAAAAATCTGAAAATCAAAATCAGGCTCGCAGATAAAAATCAACCGAAAAAACACTGACTAATAGCAATCCAGTGCCAAATTTCACTTTCTACTTTTTCCCCTCGACTTTCCTCTTCAGTTTGTTTGGAGAGGGAAATGACTTAATGTGTGTTACTGTATGAGATCTTAAGTGGTGTTATCACATGTGGAGATAAGATCTGAGGGGGGAGAGCGAACACAAGGGGCTGTTTTCACAGCATATTGCACATTTCCAAGTCAAAACTGACCCGGCGTGCCACCTCGGTTAACAGTTATCAATTGTTCTGTGGGGCTTTCATTGTGTCCGGTGGCAGGGCAAGCTGCGTCTCTCTCCATGCAAAACGCACATGCACATTTTGAGCACAGTTCAGGAGGCGAGCGGAGCAGCTTGACCGCAATTTAAAACGCCATCAGTTCAGCGGGAGCTTTTGTCCAATCTCTTCTGCACTCCTGAATATACATAAAAAGGCTATGGAGTTTTCAGGGCCATACAATAAATTGATGAATGAGTATTTTCTCTCTCTCTCTCCCTTAGTCTCTCAAGCTCTCTCTCTCTCTCTCTCTCTCTCTCTCTATAAAGTGAGGGGCCCGTCTTGTATATCATTATTCCATCCACCCATTCTTTAGCTAGTTTAGGGCTCTTACATGTGGAGCATATGCCTTTTGAAAGGGTGGCACCACGCAAGGCAGGCACAGATGGAGTCACCCTCCCCGTCAATGGGCGGACAATGGAAAATGGAAATCAAAGTTAAAGGGGTGCATCTAGCCCCATTTAGCTCACACAAAAGGTGCTTGTAGGAGGCAGGGCATGCGGGACGAAGGGAGGGGAGGGTTGGGAGCAACGGGGTGGAGGAACATGTCCCAGGCCACAAGAGTCCATCCTCAGCTGGCCTCTCCATCACCGAGGCGATAGAGACATGCTGACACTGCGCTAGACACCCCAGCCTTGTTACTTTTAGCTCTTCAGCCCCATTGGCTGGTGAGGTGATAATTGAATTCTAGTATTCATTTTTATCACCGAGGCTTAAAGCACAATTTCTCACCTAAATTGTGTCTAGCACTTTACATTTTTAAATAAAATGGTAACAAAAAGCAACTCAACTAGCTTCTCTTTATTTCCATGATGATAGAGAAATGCTAAGCTGGTGCTATAAAGCAAGAGATGGAGTAAGAACAGAGCAGAACTTCTCCATGCATATACCCTTTTTTTTTTTTTTACAGGGAGCTGTACTTTGGTGGATTTAGAGAAATCTTAAGAGTGGACAGCTCTGGGAAAGTCCCATTTTTAAGTTTTTTCGTGGCAGCTGCATCAGTCTTTTCATTGTGAGATTCAGTGCAAATCATATTAATTTATCAAATTGTACGTATAGCTGAAAATAATATGATAGCTACACATCCCTCTACTAAAAATACTCAACAAACTAAATTAATAAACAAATTCCTGAATGTTTCAAGAGAACATATTGGAAACATGTGTCAGTGTCTGTTGATGCTCAGCAAGAGTTCACACAGACGTCCCTGTTTGTTTATCTTTAAGTGTCATACACAATATCCATGACGACCTAACAGTAAATAAAATGGTTAATAGAGGAAGTAAAATAAACCGGGGGAGGAAGTGGCGCGCTGTCCATCCTGTTGTTGTGGTGGATGCTTGCTTTGAACGCAGCTCTGATGTGACCTATAAAACAGTGTGTGTTGTTTTAAGAGACAGTGATTTCACTCTCGTTAAAGGTAACTACACTCTACTGTACACGGCTGCGCGACACCTCTGTGCTTAATGGTGCAGTCACTGTATCCTCTCTTGGCATGGGTGCTCATTTTCCATGTCAATTGCAGGTGAATCTCTTTCACTAAAGTTATTTTACTGTTAAGAACAAGTTTTCATTCATTTTAATGACTTAGCACATGGTTAATGGTCAAGATTTCACAAAACACACCGCATAAACAAAAATACACATATTTTGAGAGCTATAGTTACGACCAGTTTACTGCCAGGCAGCAGGTATTATGCTGTAGTTTCCACATTGTCCCATTTGTTCATGGAACTCTTCACTTATTGCATCTAAATGACAATAATCCTTCATTTGATCTGTTTGTGTCATGCAGTGCTGCTGACAGTGGGGTGCTGGCGTCTGTGGAGGCTGAAAGATGGAAGGCCATAATGAACCTTGGTCTGACCTTTGACCTCCTATTCCGGCAACATCACCAGCTGATGGGCTGCCACAGAGGGTCTGCTTGTGTGGTATGGCACCCACACATGTACACACACACACACACACAAGATGCTGTCCCCCAATCTATAACACATAATGCTTTTTTAATTTTTTCACAAACAAAAACATGCTGCCACAAATTATGAAGCTATTAACTTAAGACATAAATCAACACACCCATCAAACTTTCTCTGTGTTTTTATCGAATCCACTGGAACAGATCTGAGTACAGCTTTGCCCAGCTCTCATGGTTTTATCTGGAAGCTGTTTTCAGTGTTCAGAATACTGCCTTTCTTTCCAGCTAGAGAGAATTCACCTCAGACGCCCTTCTTTTCTCTGTCTGTAGTGCGGCGTATGCGCCCGTTCAGGGGGCACGACATGGTTGCTGATGCGTAACAGCCTCTGACATAATTGTGCTGTCAATCCACAATATCTCTAATGCATGAATAACTCATGACTGCAAGTGTGATGTCTGCCGTCTATGCCTGAAATGAGATTTTTGTTTCCACTGTATTTGTCTTTTGTATCTCTTTGATCTCATTTGCAACTGAATATATTCACACCGAAAAACAGAACATGACTCTGGTCAATCGCTTACATGAATTATATTTTGCTGTAAATAAAATGCAGTATTTGTATATGCTGTATGCAAATTGCAGTCCGAGTAGTACTGTAAATTACCATTAAAACATAAGTAATTTAATTATATTCTGTATTTAAGTTAAGAGAGTGTTTCCATAACAAAGCAAAATGATATTACAAGCAGTGTATAGTGGAAATAACACAATCATACTTTATTCCATTCGCAGTATTTTCTAAATATAAAGGATATGAGGTTTAATCATTGTGAGAATTTCATTTAAGGATTTGTCTTTGCGGTTTATTGTAAAAGTAGATTAGGAAAGACATGCTGTGTTTTATTTATCAGGTAGTGTGCAGTAATGTGGGCAAGTGTGTAATACATTTTGTGATCTTTATGAGCTAACTTTCTATCGAAACACCACAATCTCACTAAAAGAAATCTGGTTTGCTCTGTCCTATAAGGGGGTGATAGTTTTCCTTCTTCCTTCTTCTTTCAGTGTTTCTCGTGCTGCTCAGATTCTTTCTGTAAGAACATCAGTGGAGGCACGGTGCTGATTTAGAGTACACAATGTACAAATGAGGGCCCATGTTCACCGTATAGCCCTGCTGCACAGTGAAGCACGCCTCCTTAACGTCACTTCAGCCCGTCTTTAAGTTCCTGCAGAATATACATCCAATTACAAACACAGAGTGCTGCGAAGCACACTGACCACAGAGCATCCAGAAAGACATCATAACTGTGTGATATGTTTACACATATCTGTGTGAGTGCACTCGGGTCTTCCACCTCATTGATCCCCGCAGACATTTCCGGAGCACAAATAAAAATCCACTGCAAACCACTCGACTTTATCCTGTGTGGACAGCATGAGGGATCAGCTTTGGCTGTTAAGTGGTCAGCACGCCATTAGTTTAATAGCCTGACAATGATTGCTCCAGTGCCTGGTATAAATTACAAAACATAACGAGACATTGCTTCATGTTATCAGGGCCTCATTTAGTGAAAACTGCAGATGTAGCCACAATACTGGAAGCCAAATATTTAACTTGCTTTTTTGTAAAATGGAGATTGTAGCCTAAAATAGTGATTTGTGTGTGTGTATGTGTGTGGGCGTGCTGTTCTTGGGGTTCATATCTGACCTTCATCCTTGTGAATTTCTATAAGAGAAGGTGCTTTTTGCCCCAAACTGATTAAAAAAAACAAAAAAAACCCAACATTCACCAACACATTTTGACTTGTTATCACATTTTGTCTATGTAATGCACAAAGCATACTACATGATACAAAAACACCTGGGAGCCCCCAGTCACACACTCACAATATGCCAGGTCTGTTCACACTAAGCCGCAGCCATAATTGACTAATTGATCCAGGTTGTAGTGGGTCCAGCCCGCCTCCTCTCAATGACTATCCAATCAATCCAGGCTCTCGTCCGAAATGGCATGTCCCATAACAAATTACAGCTAATGAAATAACCATCAGAATGTCATTACATGGGCGGGCCCACAGCATTATTACCCAGCATGGCTCTATATGTGCATGTGTGTGTGTGTGTGAGAGAGAGGGAGAGGTTGTGTGGGTGTTCATAAACAGGCATGCTGTTATTACCACACATGCTATTTAGCACCTGAGTCGCTGTGTGTGACGGACAGGCCTGATGGAGAATCTCTGTCATCTGCCGTCGTGTTCCTCTGGTCGAATGTGATCTGAAAATCCTTCATTGTCCCCAAATTGCGTTTATTGACAACAAAGTGATAATAAACACTTTTTAGTTGTTAAAATGTGTCAGATATTAAACATTTTTATGGACATCTGAGGACTTCAGAGAGTGCATGATTTGTTCCAAAAATGTAACTCATACTAACTTAGTTTGTTCCCATTAACAGACTCTTGGTTCGCACCAAAAATCTCATTTAGCTTCCTCTGTCTCATGTACTGTCGATGTCCCTCTGACAAGAGACCACTGTGGCAGCTCGCACTCTCTACGTGAGTCCAGCCATTCTCCTTCCATTCTGCAGCCAAATCTCTCGCTTTCCTCCCATTGCCTTCCTCTTCCATCTCCTCCTCCACCACCTCTTCTACCATTCCAGAGCTGACGGCAGATGGTGTTTTAATAAAGTCCAGTAGGAATAGGACTGTGAGTAAACAATGCAGCACATGCCAACTCAGTAATTGCTGGGCACTATTACAACCCCTGTGTCTGGCAAGGGAGGGAAGCATGAGAGGCAAGGAGGATAAAAACAGGAGGATGAGGCAAAGACACAGTGAGAGGACAAGTCAGGAATTAGAAAATAAGAGAACGAGGGAAAACCAGAAAAGGAAAAATCGACCAATTTAAGGGGATAGAAGGAGTGTGGAAGGGGTGTGCAGCATACACACATATACACCTAGCAGCTGGAGCCAGAAAAGCGCAGCTGGTGAAGGTGCAGGGAGGCCACAGGGAGGAGGGGGCTGAGCAGAGCAGAGCTTGGATGGGCTGGTCGAGGCTGCGTTGGGTTGGGCTGGTCTAGGCCAGCGGGTGCAGTCTTGGGCCTGCAGCCTCCAGGCTATGGGCTCCAAGCCCAGTCTCTGAGTCCCAGGCCTTACTCTGTGGTCTCCACTGCTGACACAAGGCCAATACAGTTCCCTGTCAAACCCCCAGTCAATGGTCAGACACATTCTGGATGAGGTGGACTCAAGCAAGACCAAAGTTAAAGCTCCTGTTCCATGTGACGCTAATGTTACTATAGAAACTATAGACAAGTCAAAAATGAAAGTGATAAGTGCAGTAAAGCTTAAAATTCTAAGCTAAGATTGAGAACACAAACTAAATCCATACATTGCTTTATTCTAACATGATTTACTTATTATATCAATTTAATGAACCCTAACCCCTCAAAGGAAACTGACAAAGCATGTGGGGAAAAAAACCCTTTGAATCCCTACATGCACACCTTACCTTTTGATCCCTCATTCATTGAGCCTTCATCACAGAAGAGAGAGGTCCTTACAAGTCGATAAAGAGCTCTCCCATGATACATATTTACACCTATCCCCTCCAGGGGTTTCAATCAAGAACCATCTTTCCACAACTCTGACAGCTTAGTTACCTTACGTCACACACCTGTTTGGCTTGAGTACTCTCAAGGAAATATGTGAAATGATAGACAGAAAAGAAACACAAGCAAAATCACAACACCTGTAAAGTGTTTCATCTAAACATCTAAAAGACAGAGTCAAAACCCACTTATTCATCTTAAAAGATTCAAATGTTTCAGATTTTCTCAAGGCGCTCTAACACGAAGAAGCATTGCCCGAACTCAAAAGGTAGAATAAGGTAATAAGGCAATAATATTTCGCTTTTACCTGTGCAAAAGTTGATGAAGCACCTCCCACAGCTATACTGTTAGTGGCTCTCATCAAAGACAATTAAGGAAAATGACTTTTATCTTAAAGCTGAGGTTAAATGACCAGTCTCCTTAACCTTGAAGTTCACCGTCCGCATGAATATTGAATGACTCTTAACCTTCTGTTCTAATGCTAATTGAAGCAGAGGGGGGATATTACATATTTGTAATTAGGGGCTGTTGGATATGGCTTAAGCTCTGAGCCTCATTAGCTTAATCATGAGGACTCTATCAATTATGCAGGTGGAGGTATGGTGGTGATTTGAGAAACATTCTGCTCTGTAGAAAACTTTTTTCCCCCTGGAGTAATTAAATTGACGAATTCCTCTTGGACCTCATCATTAATTCCAATCCCACTGAGGGCACTTTTTCCATTGCATAGGATTATATGTGAATATAAGAGACTGCGGATGAGTTTTACACCAGCATTACTGCATCTTCTGGCGATGGATAATCTCAGGCGAGACCAAGTTATATGAAGCTAATCCATAAGGAAGCTAACACAAACACAGTGCCTGAGGACATCATCCAAATACAACATCAAACGGCCTCCTGACAGGTTTGCTGATGAGCACAAACAAGGCTTCATGTCGAAACACAACTTCTCCCATCTGACATCTTGAACTTCTGTCCGACCAAGTCTTCTCACATACTTTCAGGCCTTGAGAATTTGCCTTTTCCCCCTCAAGGCACTGAGGCAGAGAGACAGAAAGAGTGAAAGACAGAGAAGTCGGCAGCTCAGAGAGAGTGAAATATGAGCTACAGCCCCTGCAACAAGATGTCTTCACCGTAAGGACAGTCCCCGTGGACCTGCCATATTTTTTTGAGCACAAAGTGGTTGTACAACCACACAGCACTCCTACCCTGCACTCCAAACTTCTGTCAGGCCTTACCTCAGACATCTTCCTTACATCCAGTTTGCCAGCAGGTTTGGGTTCACACCATTAATCTTGAGCAAGAAAGCGGGAGAGGAGATGGCGGAGGGAAATTCGCAGGAGGTGGAAGAGGTGGGAAAGTGGGTCAGAGGACTCAGACCGAAGCGAAGGCAGCTGCCCCTTCAGCACCTCGGCCTTCCTCTAAAATCCACCATGTTACCCTCGCCTCCTGTCTGAGGTGTGGAGGTGACAGTTGGTGAGGGACCTTTGAGATGTCTGCAAATTGGCTCAGGCGTTACTGTACCAGTCAGGTCCTGTATGCAAATATATTTCCAAGAATAGGAATGCTGCTTTGTAAATCTGTCTTTACGTAGGTGATGTGAATTTTAGAGCTGAAAAAGTTTTTAAATTCTATGGCATGTCTTGTTTACTGACTGATGTACTAGGACCCTCTCACTCTTAACAGACGTGACTGACCAATTTCTACTTTTCCTCTCTGCCCTGGACCTTCTGACATTTGACTTACCTCCATACAGAAGCTGTGCACATGCTCTGAATTTAACAAAAAGGTGAACACAGAATAGTCAACAGACATTTTGAGTAAGTGTTGATGTATTTTATTGGCAGCCAACCAACTTGTAAAATCTGTGCAATTAGTGCCAATATTCCATCATGGGATGCTACCTGCATCCCATGGGCATTTAATTATTTTATTACTGCATTTTTAAACATGTAGAAAAACTGCATACAAATCTGACTGTATTATGCCATTTCATTGTGTAAATTTCTTCTTGTTAGACTTGATGACTTAGATGCATGTCTGAGTTAAGGGTAATGGTGTCTGAATACTTCTGTAAAAGCTCCTCTTTTACAAGAATGCACTGATTACTGAATTTACCCTCCTGATACACTTCCGCTTATTCTCCAAACGAACTCAAGTAACAATCCATCTTTCAACGCAGAGAAGTGATGTTTCAACGTCAAGGGGACAGAAAATATATAGCCATAAATGTATTAAAATATTGCTTTTACACCCCATCTATCATAGTGCAATTTCATGGGTCGCCTTTTTAAAAATTAATTTCATTCTTTGACCTGTTATGAGTGGAAGCGCTAACACGGGTAGGCTTTGAGTTAAATTGCGCTTGTGACTTCATGGATCACATTTTCAATTACCTCCAAACAGAGAGAGCGTGCAAGAGAGAGAGAGAGCACACAAGAGAGAGAGACAGAGAGAGAGAGAGAGAGAGAGACAGAGAGAGCATGCACCAACAACTTTATTTACTGGGACAAGTCGAATGGAAAAGTGAGATTTAATGAGCTATGTTCAACAGCAAGAAGGTAATAGAGTACAAGTAGAAGTCTCTAACAGACAGTGAATAGTTTTGGATTGACTGCACACTGTCTGCTGAGGCAAAGCTGAAATGAAGTAAGTCTCAACGCAGGAATTGCATGAACTTACACTTTCCTTAACTCTGTACTGAGATGTTTCATATTTATTGACTTTTATGATTATATTAAATGTTTTATATGGTGCTTTACTTTATTAGACCTTTATTAGTGTTCTCCCTCACATGTTTACACTGGAAAGTATTAGATTACATTCTGTACAGGGCGTACTCTGCCTTTTACCCCGTGCATGCTGGGATCGGCTTGGATGAAATTGAAGAAAAACGTAATAGGTTATTGGCTTACCGTCTTTGATTTTGCTGTAAACAGTGGGTTGAAATATTATCCCAAGTCTGCATCATGCTAAAACATTTTACATACAGTATGGCCAGGTTGGTTTCTGCCATGCTGTCCTGTGCCCTGTGCAAGAAATTTCTATCTGTATTAAATCCATATGGACACCGACCTGTTTCTTTCTTGACTTTGTAAACATTAACAGAAAGGACCATGTTTTATTGTGGATTAGTATCAGTGGGGGACATCATGTCCCAGTTTTAAAGTAAATAGTAAATATTAGAAATTATACAGACTCTGTGTATATTGCAATTATTTTCTCAAAGATTAAAGCTCGGCACTGGCTGTTTAGTTACCTTACATTGTCGAGAGGTAAAACCACTTAAATTTCGATTATCGGCGCTCTAGTTCAGAAAATGACCCCATTAAGGTTATGAGTTTTAAGCTTTCACTGTAGCTGTTTATACAGATGGAATGTTTGTAAGATTACCCTAAGGGCATGTTTGTTTGATTAGATGCAGTGCTTAATTTGTAAATCATGAGGTCCTGAACACAGAGAGGATGTTTTTCTAGCAGGTCAGAGGGAGAGAAGTCATGGTACATGTCAAAAAAGTGCTTGGACAGTGTCTATAGGCATGCGTATGTAAAACTAAACAAAACCTGACGAAAATGTTGTCAAAAACGAATCCTTATTTATTCATCTTGATCAGAGCATCCACATATAACTCAAAATCCGCAGGGGGAGGTGTAAACACTGTTTAGGGTTTGCAAGTATCTCTCATTCTTCTCTGTCCTTCTACTTCACTGTTGCTTCCCTTCTGTCTGTGGACGCTACAATGGAGGGAAAATTGAATTAAGGATGAAACTTCCGTTTTTAACCACAAACTCAAGCAGGCTAAGAAACCATGGGACATGTTCTGTCTCTTTGTCTACCTTTATTGATCTCATTCACAGTGTTTCAGTACTGTGGATACTGACATACCTACACATGCTCCTCCTAATTAATCCAAATTAATTTCATCATTTCACAGCTCAAATGCTCACTTCCTTAGCTGTGGGGTTTACAGTAAGTGTAACAGACACTTCGCCAGATTTTTTCCTTGTTGCAGATGGTCTGTCATGTATCCCAACTCAAATGGCAGTTGCAAAAATTATTGTTCATGTTGTTTCTCCTTGTCTCTTCTAAAAAACAGTTTGAGACTGCGCAAAAAATAGCCAAAGAACCACTTTATGAGTAGCATAAATGGGGGGAAAAAAGAAGAGAAAGACAGATAGAAATTGCACGGTGCTGGATCCAATCAAATAGGTACTGGTCCCAATCTGGATAGTCCTGGAGCTCCGGCGTGCTCCTGCAAAAATAAAGCCCTGATTAGATGCTAAACAGTGACAGTTATTGGGAAGACAAGAGCTCAAGTAAAAGAAAAACAAATGTTGCAAGCAGAGATAAAATCCAGCCCAGTCCATTGAACTACAAGGACACCCTGAATGCGAGCACTTTATTTCATTAGAATTCACTTCATAACAAATATGTTACCAGTTAAAACAAAAAGTCATTTATGAATAAAGTCAAGTCACTACAGAGGTTTATCTTGTCAATGTTGAAGAATAAAGACAGATGAGGATTTCACCAATAACAGTTCAGAGCTGTGTCATATAATTACAGGGCTCAATTACTGAGATAAGCCGACAAGCTAATGTTGACTTACCACATAACCTTTCAACTGGTTAATTCCTCCCTCCTCTTTCGGAAGAGGTGAAAACGCAGCCGCCTCTTTCCCGAGGGTGAACTGTCTTCACAGGCATTAGAGAAGAAAGAGGAAGAAAAGTCGCACAGTGATAGATATGAGAGCGCACCGAGATCCCCTCATGCCATGTCAACCGCATCCTGAGGTGAAGAGGACACAATGAATGATTAAGTGGGAGTGCTTTGCAACTTTGTAGTGCCTGTGTCATGTATAAATATTTATATATAACCTTCCTACATAAATGCATGTTGAGCAAATAGTTTTAATCAATTCAAGTAAGTTAGGGAAATAACTGTTTAATGGTATACCTGCAAAGCCTTGAGGGGTAAATGAGTTGCAGGAGTCAGGTAGACATTTCACAGTTACACTTTCTAAGGTTTTGTTTTTAGCAACAGTTATGCTATTTTGAACTTAACTGCCTGCCATAACACCCATATAAAGAGTTGAAGTATTAACACATTAGTGAATCAAACACTAATGTAGTAAATGT
>JAQFJA010000013.1:14982442-14994086 GCA_029874485.1 Naso brachycentron | reverse complement strand
TATTGTTTTCTCATTACAGCATTTCTCTGGGGCTTATTTTGAAGATATTAGGATGTATGTGACCGCTACTCTGGCATAAATCATGGCCTTGGCTGACGAGGCCCATGACATTAATACATAAACGGCATGCTCATATAGCAAGAAAATTACTTTGAAATTAAACACCCAGCTAGCACAGGTCGGGCACAGGAAATAGAGATAAGGGTGCTAATTCATTAAAAAATATTAATGAAATATCCCCCTCTACACAGTGTGCTAGGAGACAACCATACTTTTGAATATTGCAACATTAAAAGTATTTCCTCTGGCTGATATGAAGGGTAGATCTTTCTTTAATAATATTATATTTGTTGATACTTGGACCCTGTTTTCCATGCCTGAGCATGATTGAAAATATCATTTCCACTTGGCACTGGGAGCGTCATGCTTGGTCTGGTTATCAAATTCCAACACACACTGCAAGGTCCAATATGATTCCACCCCAAGATTGTCCAAAGACATTTAGAATGAAAATACTTGGTTTATGCAGACTTTATTCTGAAAAACAGTGCTGGACTCACTGCGGTCAATTGCATGCCCAGCTATCATCTCTAACAAAGTTAATGCATTTAGGCATGGACCGTGGAAAAAGATGCAAGAACCTCTATTGATATTTGCCTAGATCCATTTCTATGTGAGTACACATGTAGTAGGAGAAAGTTTGTATATAGTATATGGAAAACAGATAAGAATAATTTGAATTTTTACCTGTCAGGTGCTTTTGTATTTTAATTTAAATAGTCAGGTTCGTAAACAGCTGAGACCTTTCTATTGGCTTACATAAGGATAGAAAAAGAGGCTGTAAGTTTTTATTGTGCTGTCCAGCACCAATTTCTATATATGCACCTTTGTCCCTGTGTATATCAGTTTCTATGTTTCTGTCAACTTCCAGAGTTCCCTCCAGTTCACTCTGTCACCAGCCTTACCCCTGTTCCCCCTGCACCGCTGCCTGCCATGGCTGAGCTGGGGAACATGCAGCCTCGCTCCAAGACGACTTCAATCCCCTATTATCAGGAGAGCGCACATTGCCGCTCACAAGGGTTTAATTTATTTGTGCCTGTTTCAGCCCAAGATTAAAGTTTAATTGGCGCTGACTGGCAGCTCCCAAGTTTTGACTAATTCTCCTTATCGGGAATCCTTACCGAGTAGCTGTGGGCAATGTGAGGCCTGCCTGCCTGCTTGCTTGCCTGTGTGCGTGGCAGCAGTGCCCACACACACACACATACACACACACACTTACACGCAGAGGCACACATGCAGTCAACATAGTAATCCCTTATTTAAATTGGTCGATACATTGAGTACCTGTGACTACATGCTTATTTCAGTTGTGTGTTTTCTAGGTGTGTGTGCACGAGTGAGGACATGATAATGCATATATGGGCTCGTGTGTAGCCTATGTATTTTGTTTTCAGTGGTAATACATGTGCTCGCTCCATTTCTCCTTGGCAAGGCCCCCAAAAGCTTGTGGATTGTTGGGTAATTAGACATGCATCGTATTATTTACTCCAGACTCTATAATTGATTTGTAAAGGTGGAACCATCATGCAAAAGTGCAGACCGGTCTTGTTTCCTGAGAACAGGAACTGAGGCTTTGTGACTTAAGCGATGTATATGGATGTACACATTTACAAGTAAAATTTCCCAGTCCCTCTCAGAAACACAAGAGAAGAAAAAAGGCGGGTGAAAAAACAACATTGGATTGTGGGTTGATGCAGCTTGTCTGCCACATTTCCCGTGAATCGTTCGAGCATTAATCATTATAAAGTGCATTACCGTAGAGGGATCGCATTTCCATAAGTGCGTGTTTATGCCAGAGTGATACACAAGCGTAAATAACACTGATAATCTTAGCCTGTGTTTGATCAGCCAAATCTGCGTCTGAGGGTGCAATCATTTGTGACCTGTAATATTAGTGGCAGCTATTAAAAGCTGTGGAGGATTTGCAAAGCTTCATTTAGTCCGTTGGGGAGATGTGCGTGAAATAGAGTTCCTTTGGTCGTAACTAATGTCTCTAATTCTAATGAGCGAAGCTTCTGTGTTGCAGCTACATGCTCCTAAACCGGGAAGCAGTGGATTAAAAGAGTTCTCATGAGGGCAAATGGACCCGAGTTCAAAGTCATCGGCTTTGATCGGGCATGTACATGTACACATTGGCACAAAAGCATACAACAAATGATTCTACTGATGTTCTTTTGAATTTGTGGTTTAACACACACATCCTTTCATCCGATTAAAATATTTTTAGGATTTAGAAGTGTTACAAACTACAGCACATTTGAACATATGACTGATAATTTCTAGTAGGAGTCACATTTACAGTGTGTCAATGTTCACCAAAAAGAGAGATCTCCTCTTCTGAATCATGTGTTTGGGAGGCTTTAATGAATTCAACCATATGATCGCGAAAGACGACAAAGGGCGTAGGAAGGAGTGCAATGGAAAAGAAAGAGGGGAACGCATCTAAGGAGGGTGAATGGGTAAGAAAATGAAAAGGACATGCACATATTGTAAAAGCAGGCAAGGAAAAAAGAAAGGAAAGGAAGGTGACTGGATTGTCAGCTGGTTGAAAGCAGTTTCTCACTTGCCAGAGCAAATCTGGGATAATGCCAAACTCACAGGTAGCATGAGCACAGCGTCCAGCTGGACACAGCAGGCTCTCCTCTAATGCAAATAATGTGTTAATACACCCTCCCTGAGCATGTTACTAAGCTGGGCTGTGCAGTGACACATGTCACCGCTGGCTACATACCTGTGGGACTAAAGGGGACAAAGTGAAAACAAACTTAAGCATGTATATGAACACAGACACATAACATCACCAGGTTGAGTTGATGCAAGATGAAGGGGACACCTATTGTTCATCATGTCACTTGTGTTGTAGGAGGGCTTGCTCCTTATACGTTGTCTCATTGACCATTTGCGCTTCAGCATCTTAAAACAATATGTAGACATTTTGAGAGACGCTCTTAACTGCTTCTTGCAAAGAGTAAAATGAGAAAATCCATTGCACTCTCACATGTGTCTGTTAAATACGAAGCAAAACCAGTAGACAGTTATCTTAACTTAGCAGGAAGGCTGGAAGCTTGCAGAAACGCCAACCTTGGCTCTCTTCCAATGTAAACAAACAAGATATATAATTTTATTAACTTTAAAAGGTGCTGATGGGCGGATTCTTTTTAACCTTTGGACAAACCAAGCTGGCAGTTTCCCCCTAATGCCAATCTTTGCGTTAAGCTAAGCTAACCGCCTGCCTGACACTACTTTCATATGCAACAGAAAGATTTGGAAGTCTCTTTCTTGCTAAGCCTTTGAAAAAAAGTGAATTAGTATGCTGACCCAATTCAGAATCTTTGAAGGGTCTGGTTACCTGCATGGTGTTTGGTGGCTGAAATAGTTTTGAAGACAACCACAATTCTGAGAAATTTAGGCAACTTATGGCTAAAGAGCATACAGAGAGAAAATGATTGTATGTGCTGTTGGTGTATTTGCAATCACTATCATTTCTTTTCTTTTTGTTCGATGTTGTTCTGTACTCATTGAATTGTAAAAGAAGATTCTTGTGGATGATGGTTTGTGGTTTGCATGATGTACGCTAGAATGCCCTCAGAACATCTGACACATCCGAATAAAATAAAGAATGAGAGGGCGGGGACACACTCATGCCTGGATAAACACACACACAGATACATACACCCTTTTGGACTCAGCGCGACTCTTAGCTGGAAGTCATTATGTGGAGCTGTGGGATGACATGGGAATGGAGAGTGTCTGCTATGTGTGTTTGTTTGCATGTGTGTGCGTCAAGGGTGTAAGTGTGAAGGGCTGTCTAGATGGGGGGAGGTTGTTCCCTAATGAATCCCCCAGGTCTGAGGCTCTTTCATTGACAGCTGCTAATTTCACCTGACACCGCCCGAGCCGCCGCTGAGCCCGGCCTGGCAACCGATCGGCACGCATCAGTCTCAATCAGGAGGAGATGCCCCTTATCTGGCGCACACACACACACACACACACAGGCACACACACGCATAAAGACACCATTTGATACAGGGTCAGGGCTGGTACTACTGTTTCCACAACTCTCATCCCCAAGGAGAGCACCTGATCCTGACCAGGAGGAGACGGTTTCACTGAGTCTAACGCTACCTGACCTCAAGGTGCTAAACACTGTTCTGTCTCAGTTGTCACATCTGCCACACCTGAGGTAGAGAGAGAGCGATCAAGTATGGAGAAACCAACTAACGGAACACTCAAGGCCTCTCCTCCTCCTCTTCTCGATCGTAAGCACTCTTGATGACATCACCTTGGCTTACTGCCACCTTTTGCACGCGTCATGACAACGCCTCTAAAATATTGTGCCACCTGAGGAGAGGCAGAGTGGATTCCTCTCAAGCTGAAGTCATGCAGCACAAAACAAACAGTACTCAGCAGACAGAACTTGTCAGGCTGCAAAACTGAAGCCCAGGGGAGGCATGGCCAAAAAAAAAACAAAAAAAAACAAAACGAAAAAAACACACAGGTTGCCAGTTATGGTGTAACACCTTCTGTAGAAAAGGTGAATGTAGGTGTACATGCACATGCATGTGTCGTGACTCATGTTTGTGTGTTCTAAGGATTCAGATATGGTTTTGAAGACTTGCACTCTTGTATAAAACAGAGACATATGTCGGCAATATCTGCCGATCTGCTGTGCATCAATAACTCAAGAAGCATTCCTTTAATTCATAAATGTGACGGATCTATGACCATTTTTTGCCTTCATCATCTTCCCACTGGTCCTTCTCTTTAGCCTTTTTTTAAGGTCGTTACCCCAGGGCACAAAAAAATGTTTCTTTCTGCCATCTAGGGTCGAGTTATGATGAACAAATTGTGAGGCGAATGTTGTTTACAGGAGGCAACAAAACAAGAAACAATGTTGAAAAATGGGCACCGCAGTTAGTTTTCGCAAAACAATTAATGTTGCTTGCGGTGGGCAAAAGCGCTCGCAGCCAAAACCCATCTCTCGTCCTCCTCAGCCCGCGAATGTAGTCGACGTTAGGGGTTTCTCACTGTGTCAAGAAGGAACATATTCAAATGTGTATGGCTATTAAATGTTAATTTGCACAACAGATGAATGTCAAGTACGGTGCTTCATCAACAAAATGCCCCTCTGTTTCAGTATGCAAAGAGCGGAGATTTCACCAAGCCCAATGAGCTCTGGCATTAACAAACCTCAGACAGATTTCCTGTCAAGCTTTTAAAAGTTTCAGCTTGTTCTTTGTCAACATTTCAACACCTCGCATTCACACAGAGGGCCCGGACAAACAGAAGCCTCATATTCAACATTTGAACAGTGACTATCAAAACAGTCTGCTGTGCCACTTGTGTCAACTTCAGATTGCTTTATGTCTGCAACATGGCTTGTGTTTAGAACTTAATCTTGAGCAAACAGCTTCAATTGGCCACAGACCAGAAGTGACTCATGTGGTCGCTCACCAGGTATCACACAGCAGACAGAGGGTGGGTGCCAAAGAGTGTTGAGCTGTTATTGACAAATGTCATTGAGCAAAATAAACCAAATCACTGGAGGTAGAACATTTGAATGCAGTGAGCTTAGTGTGCTGATAGATGGAGATTATCACAACAGCGGAGAACAGTCGTACCTCTTAACCTCTAATGAGAATTTTTAAATCAAAGCTCAAACAAAGCCTAGGATTCATGGATGTAAGCTTTGATTTTTCTATGTAAACCTCCCCTTGGCAGTTTTTGAGGATAGTCTGCAAGGTTATGGCAATAAAATTTCCTATATAACTGTATTTTTTTATATATAATATAAAAACATTTCACAAGCCCATATAAATAGTTCATATTAGGAAAAAAGCCCAAGTTACGGACTATACATTTCAAATTTTAAGTTTATCTTGGATTCAGCTTGCAAGTTAAATTCCAACTCACATGTAAATTTACTGTTTTTTGCCCTGAGATGTGTTTTTACATTTGCAAGCGGAAGCTTTTACCTTTAACTGTAGCTCAGCCATAAAGCATTGTCCAGAGGTGAGTCAACCCTCCTCTCTTTCCTACACACACTAAACTGCTCTTGTCAGTAGTGCTCTGATAACTTTCCGTGCTGCATACCTGACAGCTTCTCCCGACCACATCTGCAATGGAGACGCAACACGCACTCACGCCCGTGATTCTGAAACAGAGACTGATAGAGGAAGCAATCTCCTGCGCCTCACACCGGAGCTTGAGCTGATGTTGCTTGACACGGTCAAAACAAAGCTCGGTGTTTCTTCACCGCTACGTTAAGCATCGAGGCCCGTGTGTCAGGCCTTACCTGCTTCCTGTTTGAAGACTCTATGGAAACCCATTGTGACGACACCACCTGGTCAGTGTCATCAGAAGTCAGCATGAGCACGCACATGCGAGAAAGAGAGGAAGGGAGAGGGAGATCTGGAAGAAAGGCGCACTCTTACACTCCTACTGTAGCCTACTGGGTTGCTTCAGGAAATTGTTGTCCATTTTCAGAAATATCGATTATTTTGTTCTAGAAGGGCATCTTGCTGTACTGTTGACCCGTGCCGGACTGTCCAAAACACTGACCTTTTTGCACTTAATTCAGACAATAATGTTATTAAACTTGTGCATTTACTGCAAATAACTATTTTAGAGTGTCCATAAATAAATGCTTACTTATTTAGCACATTTTTTTCACATAGCTGGAGTATGATAATGTGCACCTGGACTTGAAGGCACTTGGTTTTGGGATGCACATTAGAGGTAAAGAGAAGATTCATTCATCCTCTGAGCCCGCTGCTAGTGTTTTTGGCTGCACTGTTGTCAAATGGTTGTACACTGAGGCTACGGCGCCATGTAATGCCTTCAGGGGATTTTTTTTTTTTTTTTTTTTTTATTGAGCTACTGGTGCATTTTAAGAAGTTGCAAATATAAAATTTATTCATTGTGTCAGCCCACTATTTATTGATCAGTAAAGTTGTGCCACATGCTTGCATTTTGTGCAGAATAATAATAGAACTGCAGACCTTGGCTAGCAGGAGGATGCATCATAATGTGATCATGGGCTTAATCTAAACCACGTAAACATGTGGATGATTCAAGTTGCAGTAGAATATGTAAAGCATCGACCTGTGGTGCTTTTTAAGTAAGCAAAATATTATATAATATTAATATTTAAGCTTTTTAGGTCTGCTGTTAGTGCTGTTGCGTTATGGCTTAATCTGCTGAAAGGAAACACCAATGACAAGTCTGCATAGCTTTGAAATCATTTACATTTAAGTGGAATCAAAATCATGAACAATTGCATTGTGATAAAAGTAGGGCACCACAATGAAAGTGCAAAAGAAGATGAGGAGCAGAATGCTTGTGTGTTTTCAACCTTCCCCCAAATTGAGGCCACACTTTTAAGGTCAGCACAGTGCGAGGAAGTGCAGCGGGTTGCAGAATGTTGCTGGCACTTAGCTTGGCGCACTTCTGAACCTCGTCGACGTCTGTGGCAAGCTCACCGCAGGAAGCATAAATGGGAGTTGATGGCTCCGTTGTTCCGTGTCATCCGCCGTGCTCTCCACCATACTATTCGGGGACGGCACTGCTGAGCGCAGTTGACATCATGCATATATATACACAAAGGAGGCAAGCGGTATTAAGAAAGCGTGGCAAAAATAGAGCCCAGCCTGACATTATTAAGACACAAGCTTCAGTTAGCCCACACAATGTGATGATGGGGTGTAATTGATGCATTTCCTGTCTTCAGTCTGAGAGAGCTTTTCATGCAGAGCCACATAAACACACATCCCTGCGTCTGGCTGCATGTTAGTGGAAGTTTTTTTGTAAGTATTTTGTTGGCTATTTTCCCTCCTTTTTAAAATAAAAAAAGGGATAATGGAAAGTCAAGATGAGAGGCTCGAGTGGTCCTGATGCTCCGCTCACCCCTTTTTCTACTCCAGACTTTTTTCTACACTGTGAATGCATTGTTTTACTGCAAATTATAACCATAAAAAGCCTCTGATCCTCCATTCTGTTAAATTAATAGAATTACGCAAAAAATGTAATGATAGCAATTAAGTCTTGAAAATGCAAATTTTATAGTCAAGGACGATTACCTCATTTATAGCATGTGCTGGAATGATGCCAGACGAAGGTAATTTAGATCCGGGTTGCTCACGGTTACATCATGATGAATATGAGCCGAGCGGGGCCTCATCATGCACCTCCAGTCGCCCAACTCTCAATCAAACTGATAGGTGGGGGCGGAGTTTAGGGGAATGAGGAACATGAACGCTGTCAGGGACGACTCTTCTGCAGAAGAGTAAGATCATACATCAGGAGTAAATGGGACTGAAGGAGGATGAGGATAAAAAGTGCAGGTATCCTCCAAAAGATGGGAGTGCCGGGACCTTTAGGACCGCAAACAGCACTTCTGCACTGACCGTAAGCTTTAAAGGGCCTGTTCTTGACTTCTGTGACTTTACAAATGTTATGCATTCCAACAACTTCTCAACTGAGAGAGACTGTAATGTCTTTTACAACGAATGCTGACATTTTGGAGTGTAATGGATTCGAACACTGGTTTGATGGAAGCCTCTCAGGATGACACCTCGTTGCTTTCCTTGGCGTGCCCTGTTAACCTCATAATGTTTATTGCCCCAGATTAAGAATTCACATGAAAACTCCACGCCCAAATGACATTTAAACGCAAGGATTTTTAAAGCGTAACTGCGTTTGGCTGAGTAAAATACTCACATTAGTTAATTATTCGAGAAAGGCAGCTGTAATGGCATGAATCTTTTATGGGGGTCTGCCTGGTGCCATGATCTCTAATAGCTTAACATTTCACTTTAGCACTCTCTCCATGCTTAACCACTCTTCTAATCAACAACTGTTTTACAGGCTGGAGAATGGGGCAGGGGGCAGCAAGGCACTGAGGTTCGAATCCAGTGCATTTTTTGTTTTATAATCCCTTCCTCGCTGTCTGTTTGTCATAGCAAGAAATTACAAGAAGGAACACACAACTGAAAGCCAAGGGTAATTTTGTTATCGCAATTTAGCTTGACATTTCCAGTGAGATAAGATCCTCATGTGGGTTGTATATTCCCCACCCATCATTCATATAATGTTTTCAAATATTACTTGATTTAGTTTAGTTTCACCATCAGGGAGATTTAATGGTAAAAACTGCACTGAGATAAAATAAAAGAAAAAGCACGAGTATGCTTCTTGTTCCTTTTAAAACTGCAAAGCCATTTAACTAACATTTCACCCAGGTCTGGCTATTACACAGTCTATTGACACACATTGCACAGGGTTGGACTCTTTCTCAACCCCATCCATCGGTCACACAGATTGTCCCCTGGTAGGCAGAGGCCTGCGACGTTAATGGAAATGGGGCGATGCTGGGAGCATAGAGCCTGGAGAAGCCTGGATGATCCCCCAGGCCATGGCTGCCACGGGATGAAATAGAGAGACTATTACAGCGGAGTTGTAAAGCCCCACACGCTCTACGCACTATCATAATAGAATATTGATTCTATCAGATGCCAGGCCCCGGCCTGTCCCCGCAATGAAGAAAAGAGCACTAAAGGTCATTGTGTAAAAGAACAGAGTGGGGGAGAGAGACACAGAAGAGCAGAGAGGTAGAGAGGAATAGAATGGAGTGGACAGGAAAGAAAGAGTGGGCTACTGCCGTTGTGTTACTGTATTTCTGTAATAATATAATGCTTCATGCTGTTAGAGTGCACAATGGAACTATTTGAAAAAGTAAAAGGACAAGTAGGAATGACTTCAACACCGTGTGAATAAAGTTGAACACATTTCTGTTGTTCAGCTAAACTTCTTTTTCTTTTTTTCTCCTGTTTTTCTTTGTTTTGCATTGCTGCATCTGTCTCCACAGCCATAAGTAACAAGGAAGCAATTTCAACCATTAATTGTTGATCAAGGCGGTTGGGAAAAGCGCCAAAGGAAAAGGATGACAAATAAGCGCCCACCACGCGAACAGCAGTACAAATTACACCACAAGCAGGAGACGTTTATGCTTGATTGGAGCAATTTAATGTTTTCTTACAAAAAAAGCTCGCAAATCCTGGGAGGACAGTTAAGGAAATGACTCTTTAATCATCCAAGGAGCCGCTGCGCCTTGTCTCTCCTGATGGCCCCATATTGAAGACTTAAAGCCATTAGGAGAAGGAGTTCATTGGTAGAAGCTGTTCTTAGCAACAGTTGGACTGTTGTTATTCAAAGAGATTACTTTCTAGGGTGCAGCTAGTCCAGACTGAACAGAAAGAGTGTAAATTGGGGGAGAAACATGTTAAAAAAAAAAAAAAAAAGCTTGTGACGCAGGTTTTTAAAGACAATTTATTATTTCCAGTGTTGGGCAAGTTACTCTGAAACAGTAATAAGTTACTTATTACTGATTACTCCTTATAAAAGTAATACATTTACTTTATTATATTACTTTTGCAACCCAACCGACTTCCTAAAAAAGTGACACACAACCTGTTTTGCCAGCTTCCAAAATGGGATCCACTGTATAATACTTTCATAAGATATCTGAGGGCAGATATTTCCTGTCAGAGATCAGGACTGCCGCCAGTGTCAACATGTAGTTGGCCCTTTCTAGTAACACAGTAACTACTGAGTTACTTGGATACGAGACTGCAATATAATTACTGTTTTGGCAATTGTAATATCTTACTTTATTAGTTACTGGGAAAAGTAATAAAATTACAGTAATGCGCCTGTCCAAACCTGATTATTTCTTTACCTTGTTTAGATGACTTCCTTCAACTTTTTATTACAGGCACGAGGGGTAATTGAGACATGTTTGGACTAAAATGGAGATGAGTTAAAATGTACATTCATGTGCAGTACAACTGTTTGAGTAATTATGCTGTGAAGTTAAAGATTTTATTTATTATTCTGTTTCAGGTTTTAAAAAAAACAAACAAAAAAAGTAAATAATGTCCGATAAAATAGATATAATCAGCTGTCTTTAAGATAATATATAAAAACATCAACACTGAGGATGAAATTGGACAGAAAAAGAAGAAATGGAACCTCTGCAAGTTTAAATGTATTTCCATTAATATTTACAGTATGTAGTATGGTTTAATTGCTTTTAAAGGGAAACTCTGCTGATTTTCAGCCTTATCTATCCGAATTAGGGATATAATATGAAACCCAGCAATATTTTTTTTCGATGTTCTCTGTGTCTCTGATAGAAAATCTCTTATAATGATGAATAGAACAGATGTCAGGATGTCAGATGTCCAGGAAGAAGCATGGTAGCATGTTTATTTTGAGAGGTTTTTCTGGCCCAATAACTCAACGTTATTGATAACTATTCAATAGTAAATACATGTTCTGATGCAACGGATAACAACTTGGAGACCCAACAAATACTGGGTTTTGTTTTTTTTGGTGTGATGCAATGCATCCCACTACATGTTGGCACTGCAAGGTCAGCTGTATGACTCATAAAACTCAGCTTTTTCTGTCAGTGTCGCACAAACTGAGGAATTTATTGCTTCAGTCAACTGCAGTTACCATCAACATTGATTGGACATCCACATGAAAAGTGGTGGATTTTCCCTTTAAGAGGCCCAAGCTAAAC
>JAQFJA010000013.1:14971863-14982342 GCA_029874485.1 Naso brachycentron | reverse complement strand
GTTGTGGAAGTTCCAGAAATGTTGGAAAGCTTGACAACATCGTGACTGTGCTCATAAATTAAACTGGATTTCTGGTAGTGTCTCACGCAGCCAGAAGTGAGATGTTTAGTTTAGTTAGTAGCATCATATAATCTTCATATTTCTGCTGTGTATCAGCTGGGGGAGTCCCAGAAACGTTGAAAAACTTATTGACGTCGTGTCTGTATTCGTTACATAATTCTGTGGAGTAAGTTAACATTATAAAGTTTGTTGTACAGCTCTGTAGTAGTCACACACAGCAACAGATGCTTTGATCTCAGTGTCCGGATATCAGTGACATCAGGAGAATCTCATCACTGATCGTCTGTCGCAACACAAACACTTTGTGTCACTTAGCTCAGTTGGCTGAGACGTGCGACACCTAGTGGTGAAAGTCAGATGTACTGGTCTGGTCTGATATTTGGCTTAATATCAAACTGGTTTTTAAATTTTTACATCAGCTCAACTCTGAATGGAGTTCAGCCTTTTGGAAAAGGTTCACTTGGCTGTGACAACAGAGTTTAATTTTGTGATCAGATGCAGCACGGGCAGCACAGGGTTACAATGGCACAGTTGTAAAATGGATTGGATTTGGAGACATAAATTATCTTGGGGTGTGGAAGGGCCATCAATCATCAGTCAGTTCAGCCTTTGCTAAGCCCCTCCTCTCCATCAAGCTGTCAGAGCTTGCAAGGAGATCACATTGTCAGTATCTGCACTTCCTGGTAATATATTGTCAAATTTTTTGCAAAGACAAAAAAGCGATTTCAGAGAGAAACAGACAGAAGGGTCTGCAATATCCCCTTAATGGATATATGGCAAACTTACTCAGCAGCGAAGCAGGCTAAAGTTACAAAGATAGAGATAAATATCGAAGTTTTTGCCTTGCAGCTGCTTCAACCGGTGCCGCACTGCTGTTCCGACAGCCCTTTGTTCTGACGGCTCACTGTTCCGCCCGCATGTTGTGAGATGCACCAATATTACAGACATCCAATTGCTCACTGCCTCCTCCATTCCTTTCGAGATGAACATAAACGGAGAGATGTTCTGTTGATTTCTGCTGCTTTGTTGAAAAATGCTACTGTAGCACAAACCGAGAAACTTACCAAATTTCTTAGCATGATTAAATGCATTTCACATGCCTAATCATAACTGTCAGTGATTGCTTGCCTAAACTAAACCTCTGTGTTGGATTTTTATTGCCCACCCAGTTATTTTGCCCTAACCTTAACCATTTGGACACCTTGCCTAAACTTAACCAGTTTCCACTGCGCACGCGCAGAACCGCAAAGTAGCACATTTTGATAGGTAGCAGAAATAGTCAGAACACCGGCCCGTTGGTGCATCTCACACATGGGGGCGGAACAGTGAGCTGTCGGAACAATGGGCCATCGGAACAATGAGAGGCCCCCTTCAACTTGCTTTCTGCTTTATTCATAGACAAAGAAATACTAATGTTAAATGTAAAGTAAGGCTTTGTTGTTGGTTTCGAGTTCGAATTCCCTTTGCTAACTGTTGACCCAAAGCTGTTATCTCCAGACTTTAGCCATTAATGTTAGCTTAGCTGGCTAAGCTTGCTAACGCCAGAACAAGCTAGGCTACTAGCAACTGAAGTAAACCAGCTGATATCTGCCAATTAAAAGACTGCATAGTCTTAATTGTTTATTTTAGTGTTTGCAAAGCAGACAGTAGCCTACTAAGCCTACAGTTTTCAGCTTTCTTTTTAATACAATTACAAATGTCCCAAGCACAGTGATTAACCCTAACTTGCCTGAGAGCCTGCACATACATCTATTGAGTGTGTCCTTCATGTTGTTCCTTGCATCAGTTTCCTATCCATCATTTTAAAGCATGCTGATTAGTCATACACGTCATGTATGAATAGCTGGCAACTGATTGAAACAGCTGATGGGTTCAACTTTATAAATCCACTTTTATTAATTGATTATGTGTCAGATGCATACAACATAAACAGTTCTGTGGGTGGTCACTTCATTGATTAGTTTAAGACGCGTGCTGTGTGTGTTTTTACCGCAATGACAGATGGCCCAGAGGAAAAACATGCCACTGAAATGGTGATTAAATGTGAGCCTAAAGAAAATGGACCTTGTCATAATCATGAAATTACAATAACTTAAATGCTTCACAAAATAGCAGCATCTGCAATACATCATTTTATTCCCATAAGTTTAGCCTGGTGCTTCTATTGCTGAAGCCATCTACATACTTACCCCTTGACACTTATGTATAAAATGTCCACAGATGATGAATAATCTCTGAATTGTATTAAATGCCAGATGTTACTTTAAATATCACCATAGGATTTTAAGAGTATCATGGGAAATGCATATGCCTGTACATGTTCAAAATATGGTGGCAAATTGTATACAGTTGTGTGTGCATCTACATATGAGTAGGTGTGTTTGTGTGAAAGATGGTGAACAGTCCACAGTTTTTCTTCCTTTGCTTGCTTTTTTTCACACACTCACACATATGTATATGTTGTACTCAATACCTGTAAGGATGACCACTGACAATCCTTAATCTAAAATATTAAACCTAACCCTATTATAAAAGACATGTGATTTTAACACTTCGAGTAAGGGTACTCTCACATATTACATTCTTACACATATTACAAATGACTGCTTGTTTTCCATTGTTTGGTTAAGCTGGTTTAGGCTGGTGTGAAAGCTGTCAAAAAACTCTGGTGCAAACTAAAAACCTGATCTGACTTTGCCTAAAAAGTGGGTTCAGCTGGTTAACTGTTCGTCATGTGAAAGCAAAATAGACCAACCATCCTTGGTACTGATTTTTGTTGCTTAAAGCTAAGGTGGGCAATATCTGGAAATCAAGCTAGCTGTAGCAGACTCCTAAAGCAAGTCCACTGCTCCTCCCCTCCCTGTTTTTGCTCCATAGCTCCAACTTGCCATTCATCTGGCACTTTTTTTTTTCTTTTGTGGTTGCTCCCTCTTTTAAAGATTACATCAAAGATTCATGAGGAAAAGTTGCAGTGGTGTAAACAGTTCCATCGACTCAAGTCGACTGACAGTGTCGCCTGCTCAGCTTGTCAAGTTGCCACAGGCTAGTTCAAGAACGTAAGGCGCATCACTTGTTTCAACAGCCAGTCAGCTCATAGTGATGTTGCCTGCTGCTAAGAAGCGCAGTGCAGTCAACAGGAACACCCACTCTCTGAAATGACCTGTGATTGGCCAGAAAGTGCCCGTCACAGTCTTCGGTTCTTAAAGTCTGAATACAGAGTTAAGGCGAGGTGTAGAAGTTTAGTATTATTTCAGACCTTCTGAATTACAATCCTAAAAGGTTATTATAAAGTTTTTCTGCCCTATTTACATCAAAAATAAACTGCCTACTCCAGCTTTAAGAAACATAAATATTTGCATTTGATTCAATAATGTGCTTCATGACTTGCTGTCAGTCTCTAAAAACAGATCCATGCCACGCAGATGATTTAAGATGAGTCACCAAAACTCTCAAACAAGTGAGTTACCTTTTAATCCATAAGACTGAATTGTACTCTGTTTGGTCCATTTTAAATGAGCCAGTGTGAACACGAAAACAAACCAGAACCAAACAGCAGCAGTGTGTCATTGATTTTCCTTGGCCTAGACCAAATGAACCCAATCACAGGTGTAAAAGCAACCAAAACTTTTAAGGAGCTTCTTTAATTTGAATTGCCCTTACCGTCTTCCCTCTCAGTGTGTAGAACTTTAAAGGTTCCTGCAGAGATTTAGACCTCTTGTAGCACTATAGAACCGTCTGAATGTGTACCCATTTTATTTATCTCATCCACGCACGCAAGGACACACACCAAGATAAGCTGCAATGTGCCAGCAAAGGCAGGGAAGATGAAGACTGCTTGCTAACAGCGCTCGAAGTGAGCCAGCGCTTGCTTGTCGGCGTGCCAGCACTTCATTTTTACACTTTGGTGTGCTATGACTTTTCCTTGAGCATCAGCACTTCTCTTACGCTGACAATACTTCATTCTGCCCTCTCAATATAAGGTTCTCCACACAATTCATAATGGCCCTAAATAAACTGCATTACCAGGGGACATTATTTGATGCTCACCTGTTTCGTTCTTGCCTGCTTGCTTCTCTGTCAGTCTTTGAAGTGCTTCGTTTGTGAGACGCACATAAAGTAGAGAGAGGCAATTACTGAGAAGCAAATATTCAGGGACACGCACACAGCAACATTTGGAATTCCATTTAAAAAACAGTGAATACAAAAGCAAGTAAAGTGCCTAAATAGCAACATATTAAGAAGAAGTAGTGTATCTAATTTATTGAAGAGCCACAGTAAACAATAATGTCCCAAGCCTTGTTTTAAATTACCTAACAGTTTTAACTCAAGAGCTTGTTCCACAGGTAGAGAGATTAGAAGGTAAAAGCCTCACATTTGATTCTGCTTGATTTTGCTTCTGGAATAGGCTACTGAACAAGTAGGGCATGTATTTAGGTCCCGACACTATTTTGTGCTTTATAGAAAGTGATAGGATTTTAAAAACTATCCTTTGACATGCATGAAGTCAGTGTAATGCGCTCCACTGTCAACGCTCCACACTCTGGTGGCGATATTTAGAACAAGCTGAAGCTGTCTATTGATCTTTTGCTCAGACCCAGAGGTGAAAGCAGGCCAGTATGGTACGGTACTGCGTACTCCAGCTCCACCTGGTAAACGCCAAGCTGGAGGGCAGAAGAAGTGCTATAAGGACCAGCTGAAGACTGCATTAAAGTAGTGCAAAATCAGACCCGAGGACCTGGAAGGTGTTGCTGCTGACCGTCACACCTGGCAGCAGATGTGCATGGAATTGACCCTTGTACTGGAGGAGGAAAGGACAGCCAGGAGACAGGAGAAGAGGCTAAGAAGGAAAACACCCAAGGTTGCCATTGCCACCACTGTAGCTGCCACCACCATCACCCTATTTACATGCCCTATCTGCAATAGCGTCTGTGGGTCCAGGATAGGACTTTTTAGCCATCAAAGAACTCATCGATAGAAGTGGATGTCATCATCGGATTCGATGCACAACCATAAGCAAGCAAGCAGCAGTGGTACACAGTACCAGAGAGAGGGAAAAGGAGCTGCTCGTCAAAACCCACATTCGCAAACAATCATGGTTGCACTTTTAGCAAGAATACATGTCTGCTTACATCTTAAACAACATGTGATCTCCTTATCAATTGCTTCTTAAGTGGGTCTGAACTGCCTCTGACTCGTTTATGCTGTGTTTTGATCCATGCTGGACGGAGCCCAGCTGCAGTGGCCTTTCATTAGTTAATGTTACTGTTGGTTAACATTAGCATGAGCTTCTGCTAACACGCAGCAACTGATATCCAACGCTGCGGGATTTTGGCAGGCAGGCATTTGTTGCAAAATCTCCCAAGTAAAATGTGTAGCAGGATAAGTTGTAATGTTTCATGATATTCTGTTTTATTCAAACAACAAAGACAGCAGCTCAGACAAGCTGTGTTGGGTGACGATTACAGGCTCTTCTGTAACTCACTGATATGCTACTGCGTACCTTTACTTCCTAAACACAGTGCCTGTGAAAAGGTGCGTTTGATTTATTGTTCTGGGACATTCAGTTGCCTTAACACCCAAACCACGGACTTAAAAAATGCCATCTGTACCGGACAGGTTGATTATAAATTAATCCAACAAAATTCCAGACATTCTTGTGGTTGACTGACACGCTGTCAACATGTCTTAAATATCAGCTGTAACAGAAAATTTTATTGTAATCTTTAAAACAAAACAAGTTGTGACATTTTAATCATAATCATTTGTTCTCTCATTTATTTATGTAACATTTATAAGTCTGAAAGTCCAAAGACAGAGACTGATTACCCTAACTGTTATGGTGTTCAATTAAATTAAGCTGTTAAAAATTAAAACAAAAAAATTGCATAGGCTGTTTTGAAAGTTTTAAAAGTTGCACTTTAACCATTAATACAAATATTTTCTTATGCAATGTCAAATGTTTTTCACTTCTTTCTACTCCACACAGATATTAAAATTTTGAAACTTTTTTTTTTTTTTTAATGATGCATTCAGCCGAGGAGAACCGAATTATACAAAGTGATCAAGGTTGTGGTGGTAGTACTGGCAAGAATTTCAAACTATTTTCATCCCTGCTCAGACCTGTGAGGACAACATTGCAATAGTCTATTCTGCTGAAAATAAATGCTTTAACAAGTCTCTATATTTCATCTCAACATGACTTCTCTCACACTCGATAGCTGGTAGTTGGCTGATTTTGCGTGTGGCTATTGGAATGTAGAGTCAGAGTCCATAATTATACCAAGATGTTTAACGTCATGTTCACACCTAATGGTCCGCTTCCTTGGTGTGCACCAGATGCAAGTCGAGATACATTGTTTGATTTTTCATCTGGTTTGGACATATGCTTCAATGCTGATCAGATTTTCAAACACTTAATAAAATAAGCATGAATTTCGACTGGTTTTTGCAGTTGAAATTTTTTTACCAGGAGAAAAAAGTGGTGCAGTGCCATTATGATGCACTCTGGCGGCACCACGCATCTTGCTTACAATGCAGTGAGGTAAGCATTCACAAAAGCAAATATAACCCAGGTCATGTTTGTAGAATCAATACTATTCCGTGAATAAACTGAGGATTTCAAAACGGATGAATGCATGTTACACAGTCGGATGGTGCGGGTGGGATTCACACCAGTGACAAGAGGACCAAAGTCCGTTTGTTTGGTTTGCACATGCAGTCCGAGACCATCTGTGCAAACACTTCAGGGTTTGGTTCAGCTGGACTGAACAAGGCTGGCGCGAACACGACCTACAGTAACTTAAATGGTAGATTTTAGTGTCATAGATTCAAGGTGAGCACTGACTTTTAATTTTTCGTCTTTGAGGCCAAAAACAATCATTTTACATCTCTTCAGTGTAAACAATTCTGGCACATCCACTTATTGATTGTTTTATGTACCAGTGGGGCACTGCTATGTAGGGTTGTGTGTCATCTGCATAAGTGTGGTAGAAGATGTTATAATATTCCACCTGAGCGAGAAGGAGCACGTAACAGTTTGGATGAACGGTTACCGGCACATATTTGTTCCTACTCTGAGCGCTGCTAGTAAACATAGATGTAGAACAAATACAGGATTTGAAATACTTTGCTGCACAATGTTTATGGGATTGGAGATGCACTCGATGTTTGTGTTAGGCCTCAAGCATGAGCACAATACACCTTGATACAGCAAGCAATGCAGAATGTAAACATATCTTTTGTTTACCCACCAGAATCTGTCCAACACATAAATACGGCACCTCTTTTTCATGCTTCTCAATGTCCAATTGAGATGAGGAAAAAAAAAAAGAATTTTACAAGAAGATCTCCAGAAGACCTCCACCACTGAAGGGACTTTATCACACACACATACACACACACACACACACACACACACATACATGCACTGTATATACTTCACATACAGATTGCAATATCAGAATCTTTCCTTCTGGAACAGTGCCGTCACATTCTCCTTGTTGCAAAAGTATTTCCAAGGTTAGGCTACAGATTGTGCCACACAGACAGCTGGTTCCACGTGTACATGCTGATGCATTTTAAACAGAGTCAATAAATCTATATCAGCTGCTTTCTGAGGTTCTCAAGTGTGTCTTATAAACATATATGTATCTCCTCCTGTCAGAGACTTGAGTAATCTGCTTTGGTCCATTCAGGCAACTGAGCACAACGTGTCTGTCATGTCTCTGAGAATGAAGTGGTTGGTTATTTTTCCTATAAATGCCTCCAAGAGAAATTGTTATTTATGTTCAGAAACGAAACATGCAGATACATCTGTTTGTACAATTAGGCTTATCCAGCAAATAGCTTTTAAGTCAAGTAACTTGAAAAAAAAAGACTGGCTTTCCTGTGTAATATCTTGATTCTCTTAAAGAGCAACTCTGCTGATTTTCAACCTTAACTCTATCTATCCAAATTAAAGATATAATGTGAAGCCCAACAACATTTTTTCTCAATGTTCTCTGTGTCTCTGGGGCGCAGCTTTAAAATATCTTGTTTTACATACGCCTCGCCCTTTCCCTCGCACCCCAGGCAAGCCAGCATCATGTTGGTTTTGAGAAGATTTTCTGGTTCTGGCGGTAATGAAAACCCCTCGTTATTGAAAACTATGCAATATTAAATAAAAGAAGTGTTCCGATGCAAAGGATGACAACCTTGGAGACACGGCAAGTACTATTTTATTTAATTTTTTTTCAGTGATGCAATGCGTCTTGGTACATGTAGGTACTGCAAGAATGGCTGTGTGAGCAAGACAACTCAACAAACTCAGCTTTCTCTGTCAGTATAGCACAAACTGAGGAATTTATTGCTTCAACTGACTATAATGTCCATCAACATTGATTGAACATCCACATGAAAAGTGGTGGATTTTCTCTTTAAGAGGCCCAAGCTAAACTTCTGTGAAACAACATAAGCCATAGTAATCTGTCTGCAATCACCATACTCTGTAACCAAGTCAGGGGAAGCATAGTGCTTAATAATACCAGAGTTACATGCACAATACATTAGGAAATTGACTAATCTTCGCTGTGACATTATGGCCTGTACAAACTTCATGATGAATTCTGTTTTTCCAGGGCCTTTGGAAAATATATTCATGAAATTTCAATGTCCGATGAAACAAGTCATCTTTTAACCAGAGCTTGACTGTGACATACCATTCCTCATTTCTATTCCAAGCAAGGCTTTTTTTTAGTCAAATAAATAACCATT
The DNA here is from genome assembly GCA_029874485.1 of Naso brachycentron. Lineage (NCBI taxonomy): Eukaryota > Metazoa > Chordata > Actinopteri > Acanthuriformes > Acanthuridae > Naso > Naso brachycentron. Next base: position 14,973,531 of record JAQFJA010000013.1, on the reverse strand, counting down.
TGTCTTGTTGTATTTCTTTGTGTTTTTTTCAAATCACACACAGCCCTTGTAATTGAACAGTAGTTGTTGTCGAGGGCCCCAGCAAATGAAACTGCCATTGTAGCATCAAAAATAATCAATTTGATGAGTCTTGTATATACTCCAATACTCAAAGTAATGTGATATTGATTTGGCGCTCTGATATAGCTCTCCTCTTCTGCACAGGAATGATTATTGGCTTTTGACAAATTCCAGAACAATCTTTTATCCCTCTGTCGTGCTCTGCCGGGCCACCTCTTTTATCTCGGAGCACCGGTGCCAAAGCCTTCAGCTCCAATTCCACTCTGCAGCCTGACTTTGTGTGTGTCTATTCGTGTTGTAACACACTTGGACAATAAAAGACTTTCCTTTATTGCTAAACAACAGCAGGAATGCAATTTGACCCAATCAGTCTGCATCAAACCATTTTACACGCGACTCAATTTGCATCTAAAAGACATGCAATTTCATATAGTGTGCCTCTCTCTTTCTTTCACCTTCACACACACACACACACACACACACCTTTAAGTTATTATGTTTCATAGTGTTGTGAGGCATTGTGGATGGTAGCTCTGAAAATCTAATACATTATTTAAATCCAAATCACCCTCCCCTGTCCGGCCATGTTATAGATGACAATAATGCCACCTCTCTCTTTCTCTCTCTCTCTAACACACACACACACATACATTTGATTCCCTTTTCCTTCTCTCCTGAGCTCCCTTTTCCTCTGAATCAAAGAGACGCCAAGGACCAAAAAAATCATATGAATGGAGTGAGAGCTGGAGTGTAAGGTGAAGGGATAGGGGATGATGGATGCATGGAGAGAAGGATGGATGGATGGATCCAGTTCAGGTTTGGAGAAACAGAGAGGTGGATGGATGAAAGAAAGGAAGGAAGGAAGGAAGGAAGGAAGGAAGGAAAGGGATAGATGAATGATGGATGGGGGTGGATGGGAAGGAGGGATCAGGAGGGGAAAGAAAGAGGTCGCAGAGGAAAGATGAAACGATGGCAAGCCTCAACAACAGGCCAGTCTGTATTGATTAGTACGTGTAATAAAGAAAGTGAGACACTTAGCCCTAGAGAGGACACGGTTCACTTGGTGTCTGCTTTAACAAGGTGTGTATGTGTGTGTTAGTGTTAGTTAGTGTTTTGTGTGTTTGAGAGCTAAAGCCACTAAATATGCCGATGCGTGCATTTTACTCACAGAAATGCCTATGGGTGTCTACAGAAATGAATAAATGAAAGTTCGTGCGTGCAAGCTTGTGCACCTGCGCATTTAATTGTGTGTTTGTGTCAGCTCGTGCACAATGCATGCAAGCGTGTGTGCTTGTGCACGCCGCAGGCTGTGCCCCCCCCCCCCCCTTATGTACTGTGCATGAAACACCTCACACATACAACAGGGGCCTGCTCATGGAAAAATCAATATGCTGGTGATAGAAATATGCTAGAATGTTTTGTAGGTGAGAGATTGATTTGGGCTCCACTGAGGGTCCATCCAAAACCAAGTAATGGTTAGAGGCCGGTGACCTCCAGATCTCCACAGAAAACAATAATTACTAAAACACTGTGTATGCCTGGACTAAGCATAAAGGCCACAGTCAATGAAGGCTAAATGCTAACACTGCAAAGGTGGTGGCTCAGCAT
>JAQFJA010000013.1:14945990-14963309 GCA_029874485.1 Naso brachycentron | reverse complement strand
TTACTACATCCCCACAACTCGGAATTCACTCCTTCCATTCCTACTTCTTGCTAATGACGCAACATAGAAGGGAAAAAAAAAAAAAAACTTTCAGTCACCATTGCTGGCTTAATAATGGCTAAGTAAACAACAGAAATACTTAGTTTCTCATGACTTTCACTCTACAGCAGATCAAACAGGACACACCTCACTGTTGTGCTCCTTCCAAACAGAGTCTAACAGTGTCTATAGCTCTGGGCACTTCTTTCAGGACTTGCTTTTTAAGGTGTTCGTTTAGACAAATTTTCGGTGTAAATTTGAGTGTATTATGCAAAGCCACTCGCCCCTGGAGCTGTGGTCATGTTAGTCTAGGGGAGGAGCAGGTCCTCCGGGGCATTTGTGTCCAGGACACTGCCTGCGAAAACAGAGCTCTTCAAGGGAAATGAGCCATCCGTCAATATTTCCTCAGTAAATGAAAACAGACTTCTTAAGTAGCAGGATTAGTCTTTTAACTAACTGGGACAGAGGATGGAGTCACATGTTACACAGTCAAATAAACTTTTTTCAGTCACTGTCATCCTCACTTTTAATATGTCTTCTACAGATATGATCAACATTTTGTAATATAATTGAAAAAAAAAAAAATATATATATATATAGCAGATATTGCAATTACACCTAGGCAATACAGAAAAAAAGAAAATTCTTTGTGCATAGTATATGCGCAAAAAAGAAATGTTAAGGTTAAACTAATAATATGTTGATATGTCTGAAAGTTGCAAATCTACTTTATCATATTTGGCTTTAAGTAAGGAAAATTACATTAGTTTTATTGCTCAAACAGAACTCATGCTACATAATACTTCATCTAGTTACATAGCAGTGTAACCACATAAAACATGCTGGTATTCAGATAAGTGAATAAAGTAATAAGCCTTTACAGGAAAACCCATAAAATTGCTTTAAAATGTCATAAATCTAAAAACAGAGGAGAACTCCTCGGCATCATTGTGGTCACTGCATCTTGTAGTAGAGCCTTTTTTTCTATTTTATTCTATGTTTTTTTATCTATTTAATTTTTGTAAAAGTGCCTGCACGGCTGTTATTTCTCTCAGAGGAGCTGTCACCTTATATCTGAAGGCCGGTTTGTACACAGCACCCTGTTGCGGTGTGTATATCGCTTCCAGAATTATATAAAGCACTAATAAAATCAGCTCAAGTGTTCTTCGGAGTGCTGGGAATGCCCTTTGGTGATTCCTGGATCTTGCTCTATACATAAAACCAGTCTATATATTCAGGGGAGGATTAGTTTTGAATATGTAAAGTGGTGGTCCGTGCTGCAAGGCGAAGGGGAATGGCATAGCGCTCTCTCGGCGATGCTGAGCGTCGGTGTTATCACTCCCCACTACCAGCGGGTGAAAGAGGATGCCACCGGCATCTTTTGCTACTGGAGGTCCCTGCCTGTTAAGCTGCAGCGAACACACAGCAACACCCAAGGGAAACAGTGTGTGTGAGAAAAGAGAGCAACAGAGGGATGGAGTGTATGTGTGTGAACATGTTTCCCAAGGACAGTAACACCTATCTTTCACTTAACATGGCCTCTGTGAGACTCGCTTCACAGTTTAAAGAATGGAGAGTCAACACTGTAGAAGGATTTTGCATAGAATTCATTCTTTAACTCTCAGTGAGTTAAAGCCTTTGCGTCAGGGTTATGAGTGTTGGAAATTTGCGTCAGCATCTGTGTTTGTGTGTTTATGTAAAGGGTGAGTGTTTTTGTGTGCAGCAGAACATTGTTTTTTTCACAGTAAGTGAAGATCTGTGTGTGATTGCCGGCATCATCGAGTGTGTGCTATGAACAATTCCCCCAGATGTCTCATCTGCTATGCACAGGTCTAGAGGCTACACACTCACACTCACACACACAGTACGACACCAGTAATAAATATACCATGCTGTGTGTTTACTCACATAAGCTCACCATCACTCAAATTATGACGGAGAACCATTAAAACGCAAAAGAGCCTCAGAGCTAATTGTTAGCGCATATAGCCCCCCTCTTCCCTCACTCCTCTGACATTTAAACTTCAAAATATTAATTTTGTTGGGATGATCCAGGTTGCTCTTGGGCGACAGACACAATGATTGAGGAAAGGAATGACTTGGTGGTACTGCAGCAGTTGTCACACAGCACTACTTTTAATTAGGCAACAATCTGTGATGCAGTCTGTCTCTGACCTGCTTGTCTTGCAGGGACTTGGAGGATGAGGAGCTAAATATAAGTTGCAATAATTACAACGCACAGCAAAGTTATAGGTGGCATTGTGCGCTTCTTTTTCCGGTTTCAAATGACATTAAATCATAAGTCATACCACAGTGGCAAAAACAGGACGAGGCAATGAAATTTTATTGACTTTAAATTGTTGTTGCAGGTGGAGGAGGCCGAGAAAAAGGTGAGTTCTGTTGACTTTCAGTCAGTAGCAGCTTCTTTCACGTTACAAATTCTCACAGCAAATCCTGTCATTTCCCGTTTGAAAAGACAAGATAATTTGAATCTGGCCTTACCCAGGAAAAAATAAAAATCTGTCACTACCATTCACCCTCTCAGACCACAGAGTTGTACTGTTGTCTTTTTATTGTTCTGACAGCAGAATAATCAACCAGTTACTGCATCTGTTTCCTTCGTTCTCTCCTCAGAGAGGGAGGACAGAGAGTGAGAGGAAAGAAAAGAGCATTTTGTAAACCTCTAACACATCTATCATTTTCTTATCTCTCATTAACCTCTTCTCTTCATCTCTCAGCTATGACTTAGGTATGTGTTTGTGTGAAAGAACTCATTCTGAATATTATTTAACAAAAACTTGTGTCTCACAGGTTTTCCACAGTAAACAAAAGAAATGCAAATTCAAGTATATTGTGTATGTTTTTCGGAGACCAACTGTAAAAAATATCTCGATATCTCACCTCAATGATAGCTCCATCCGGCTGTCGGAGGAAATGCCTGTGTCTTTGTTTCATCCCACTCAGGGTTAGGGTGTAGACTGCTACATGGGTGCTGGTCTCTTCCTCTGGCAGGGGAGCACCCTCCCTTGAGGGTTCACTCAGGGCTGCAGAGCCTCCCAAAGGGTCCTCAACCGTCCAGACATAGTCATAGACCGCCACCTAATCAAACACAAACATTATGGGGGATGATATACTGTAAGCAGGGACTGTAAAGTCTTCATTATTGGTGTTTTTTTAGCTTGTTATTCAAGGCTTGACAGTGGACAATTAAACAGTATTGTGTTGTTGGAAAATCAAACCAAGGAAACAAAAGATTAAAAAAAAAATCACAGGATTTTACAGCACAGTTTGTTTAGTGCACAATACACTGTGATAATGATTCTCACATGACCCAAAAATAAATGTCAAAAACCCATGTACACCATATTAAAATCACTCTCATCCGTAACCTGTATTCTGCTGCGGCTCATTTTATTTACATACAACTGCAGCCACCAGATAAGCACCACTGGCGTACAGCACATCCGCACGCTAATTCCTGCTAGTGCATGAGTCCTCTGGGGCCTGATCTGTGGCAGGTAAAGACACAGGTTGTGTTTGTGATCATGCATACATATGTATAATCCTGGTGGCAGGCTTGTTTGTGCCTCTTTGTGTGTGTGTGTGTGTGTGTGTGTGTGTAGGTATGAACAGAACCTGTTTGGCATCACACATCACGTGTGTCCCAGTGAGCTCTCACTGAGTGTGCGTCTGAACACGTGGGTTCACTGAGCGTCACATGATTTCAGCTCTTCTGCAGTCAAATTTTGTGATTTAACTTAGGAAAAGATTTACGAGTCAGTCCTGTTGTCTTGTTTTTATTGTCTGTTCATAGACGGGCTTCGAATGTTAAGGTGACCAGTTTTAATTTCTTTTGTTTTTAAGTCAGTGGCTTCTTAAAAATCCTGCTGTGTGTTGCTGTGTGCTGACTGCGGGCCCCACCCAGCACAAGTACCTTTTCTATCAAACCCCCGGGCACAGATGTGACTCTGCCTACTGTGTAAGACAGGAAATGTACTTGTGCTGTATCTGTGTGCCAGTAGGTCTAAAATGAGACAAAAGACTCTGCCTGATGTGTCTGAGTAAGACAGGACACACACACACACACACACACGTCCCCGCAGTCACACACGTTAGTTTTTGTTTAGATACTGGGACATACTCGTGGTTTTCAGCAAAAATACACCTGAAAATGACCAAGACAACTGTTCCACATTGTTTAATGTGTGTATGTGTCGAATATTTGACAGACATGAAGAGAACACACAGCACGACACGAGTTTTTCCATCTGTTTCCTGCTCTCCCCTCCTGTGTGTGAGTGAAATCAGGTCATCACATTTAAAGTGAAAATATTCAAATAAACATGGTGTGCGTGAGTGTATTTTGTGTATGTCAAATAATTCACACTCATAACGATAAACTGATGAAGCCTAATTGATCTGCACAAATGGGATCACAGCCGTCAGCTGGTTTTTACAGATCAGTCGCTGACAGCCGGAGCAACTCGATTCGTTACTGGATCCAGAAAAACAAGAATGAAACTGCTGTGATGTCATCAGACAGAGACTGAACAAAAACTGTTTCTGCTTCTGTCCCACATGGCTTATCCAACTGTAGAGACTTTTCTCATTGTTTTTCCTCCGCCAGATGTTTCTGTGAACGCATCGTGCAGCTGATGTCAGCAGACGAGGTAATGATCAACATCATTTCAGACCATTTTGTCTTTTTCACCATTTTGAAGGTGACCCACCGTCTCATTGCATTCTCGTGCTTTGACTAATGGAGCCAGCAGATCTGTCTCCTGACTTGAAAATCTTTTCTCTTTGTTTGCACCTGGTCATCCTGCCAGCGTCCTGATCTTAAAGGTAATGAGAGCAGACTTTCTGATTGGTTATCTCTGACCAAACACACACCCATGAACTGATGAAGTGGTTGTGAGCAGCTGACAGGAGTTCTCTGTGCATCAGGAGCGTGGGGGGTGGGGCCACAGTTTCTCCTTCTGGCAGGAGACGGCGAAGGTGGAGTTTTACACAGCTTGAATAAATGAAAACCTGCGCGCCGGGTGTTTGGGCCACAGACAAGCATCGGACAGGGCACACAGGGTGTGTCCCTGCTTGTGTCACCTTGAACTGTAAACTAGTTTTCCCTTCAGTTATGACAACAGGGTTACGGTTAATATGACATCAACTCAGTCTGATGTCATATCTACACTGAAATGCACTTTTGCAGTTTTAAAGACTTCAAAGGCTTTGTGTCACTCTGCAATTCCCAAATTATCTGCTGACTGATGATCAAAGGTTGATGTTAACGGTCCAGTGACTGAGAAATTCGTATCCATCATATTCAGAGGTGAAAGTATTCTGGCACGACCCGTTCCTCTGTTCCACTTCAAGAGTCAGAGGCAGGAGGAGAAGACACAGCAGCTGCCTGCCGAACCCATCAACAACACGTCAACATCATATTAATCAATAAAAACACATTTCTGCTTCTGAGGTCAACATAAACGAAGTTTGTTTTTATAAATTACTTTTATCAGGTTCAGTGTGTTTGTGCCCTGTGAGGAAGCGCAGGATGTCTTTCGGTGACTGTCGGATATCGAGCGCTGCGTGTCTGTGTGCTCAGGCAGTCATTTCTGTTAAATTACAGAGTAAACCACAGACAAAATCAATTGTGATATTTCATGATGTTCACTTTTCCTCTACCAGCAGCACGACAGCAGGTCAAACAGGCTCTGGCATCGCTGCGCTCTTTGTTCCCGTTCATTCGACTGTTTTGCAACCAAACCACAAAGTTTATCATTATTATTTGCACCAGGCAGCAGCGAAGACCAATGAAAAACGATTTCACCAACAATTCAAACTTTTTGCTTTGCTGACACATAATGTTTCCAGCATATCTGTGATTGGATCGCACAGTACAGTGTGCACACTGTGAGATGTTAAGTAACATATTTCACTTCTAAGCCCAATGATATGAAAATTCAAAGATTTTTACACTATGAACTGTTGATGGAGTGAAATGGACGAAGAGAGTGTAATGTGTGTTCAGGGACGCATTCAACTGGGGGGGTCAACAACACGAAGCCATGACGGCTGCTGGAGGAGAACCAGCCAGAACCTCAGTCTACTTTCAGCCCTGACGGTGACGTTTTGTCAGACAGACAAACTCACACACTGCTTTAACAGGTACGTGGAGTGAGGAGTATGCCCCGCCTCCTGCAGGCTCACAGCAAGAGCTTCGACCTCGGATCATTTCCCCCTCCTGTATTATTAAGAGACATCTAAGAAGCTGCTCAGGGTTAGACGGGCCTCAACACTGAACCAACAGTTTCTAAGAGAGAAATATTTTCACCTTTCCTTTTTTTTTTTTCGTCTATGAAACAGTACCTGCCTGTAATGATTCAGACCATTACAGCTGGGCAACGTTAGTGTTTACACGTGTTAAATCCTTCAGACAGGAAGTGGCCTGTATTTCAAAGATCACCGGGTATCTTAGAAAAAACAGATGGTCAAAGTAATGTTAAAGCATGAGGTAAAGACTGAGGCTAAATATAAATGTGCACTCAGATGTTTAAAGCATATGAGTCATTAGGGTTAAGACAAAACTCTGAACTTTTAATACTAACACACAATAAAACAGGCTTCCTGTACCCTCTGTCACATGTGACTGATAAACAGCAGCAAAACACCCTGCAAACACTCTCTCCTCATTAAAACGAAAAAACAACAAAACAAAGTGGTCTTCTTACTTCCTGTTGAGAGAAAACATACAACCCGTCTTAATGTGGTACTGCAGCCATGAAAGCATCCCAGGGGCTCTGAAAACAAGAGCCCACTCCTTGAGAGTCACACAAAGTCAAAGAAAAGAAGCCAACAGCCAGACGGTGGGAATAAAAAGCTTTTCGTCTGTGTGAACCGAACTGAGCTCAGAGTTCAGCTTCAGTAATCTGTCCGTTCAAAGGTTTCGTACTCATGATCAAGACTTGGTGAGGACTATCTAAGCCTTCCTTTTTCTTGCCCATGTGTTAAAGTCTGGTTGCTCCGCATTAAACGACTTCCGTCCCAGTCCGTCCTCCCCCCAGCCTCTCCTCCCCCCAGTCTATCTCCTGTCCTGGAGAACTCTTGTCTTAAGAAAGAGCCACCGGCAGCTTTGATCAGACCCAGGCTCTGCTGCCCTGGCTGGGCTTGGACCTCAGGAGCTCTTGGAAACTGTTTAGCATCCAGCACGTCTTTGTACTGGATCTCAGGTCTGATCATCCTCAGACAGGCTGTCCTGGTGGAGTTGTCCAGCCCCGGTTGGAGCTCATAGCCAAGAATCTTTACTACTCCACTCTGGAATGGACGGATGTTTTTGTCACGGATCCGGTGTGCCTCCACAGGCTTCCCGCCATCCCGAAGGCAAACCCGGGCCAGTTCTTCCCGCCGCATCCTGAGAAGAGCTACCTCCTGCTCCATCCGGCCGTGACCAAACTGCTCGATTTCCTCCCAGAAGGTCTGGTTAAAGGTTTTGTATAGGTACCAGTCTAAAGCATTCCATTGTCGCAGCTTCTCCCGCTGATCCTCTGTCAGTGACAGATTGGGTGGTGCCTTGGCTTGGGAACGTCCTCCTCTTCCTCCAACACCAGCTACTGCTACTGCTTTACCTACCCAGCTCCCACTCAGACTCCCCATGCCACTGGGCTTCGGTTGCCTTGCATTGAGGCTAAATGAGACGACAGCATCCAGTGGCCAGCAGAGGGCGTGTCTCAGCAGAATCATGGACTGGTCAAAATACTCGGACACCAGAATCAGCTTAAAGGCCTGGCTGACCACCGTCTTGCCGTGCTCAGCCAGTGCTAGAGAGAAATTCGCATTGTGATCCATTCCAAAGTCAAACCACAGCAGGTTGCGGGCGTAATGGTTGTTGCGGAGACGAGGGTCGTAGTACTTCTTAGGATCGTCAGCAAAGTCACCCAAACCTTTGGTTTTACGAAAGGCAGGTGCTACCTCTTTGTAATAAGCGAAGGAGGACTCAGCCATGGCAACGGGGTCTCTGATGATGGAGAAGTAGAATGTGTCTGCAGGCATCACTTTCTCAACCTAAGACACACAAAAGGAAACATGCATGTAAATGCTGCTAATGTGATTCAGTTTGACTTTAACAGGAGAATATTTGATTTAGCTCTGCTGAGCTACGGAAGCCTAGTGCAAAATGTTTCTGGAGTTTGCCACTTTCAAAATTTAGAGTACTACAAAGTCCATGGAGGCTATTTGTCAGCTACTGATCTGGCCAATGATGAGCTGGCACTGGAATGTGAGAGGCTGGCAGTGAAATTTCATTTGACCAAGATGGGAAGTCATGCGTGTAACCTAGAAACCCTTTTAACTGGTCAGTCGCTTGGCTAGTCATGGGCTTCCTATGCTGGTATGCAGCACAGAAGGCCAGAAGCCCTCTGGCTGCCCATTAGCTTCCGGGACCGACAGCTAGCACACCGTGGCTAACAGCCCACTGGACCTGCTGCTGGCTTCATCATTAGTTTCCATGACTGGTTACATGCATGCAGAGGTTACTGATGAGGACTTCTGAACTTCTGTTTAGATACTGAACTGCATTATGTTGTCTTGTACTTTACCTCTGTGCAGTTACGAGATGAATCACATCAAATCATTTAATCTAATGTAATTTGTTTTACTGCAGTAAATACTAGGTTGACAGGTTGACAGCAGTGTTCTGTATTACACAGGCTGGAGGAGGGATCGGAGGTATTGAGGAGTAGCTGATCTGATGAACGCTGGCCGAGCAGGCCATCAATCATTCTCTGTCTGAAAGCACTTTCACTGTACAGAAGGACTGTACTGACCTTTTTTAAAAACATCATATTAATTTCCAAAGACAGAAATATTCACACACTACAAATGTATTAACAAGCATACAGACAAACTATACAACAAAGGTGGTTTTGGAACTTTGACTGACTGTGAATTGCATCATGTGAGTACAGGGTCGGGTGAGCCGCTGAGATTCATGACATCATTTCACTCTGCACCATCATTTAACCAACATTTAATTAAGACAGCCTTGTTTTCCTCTCTGTCAGTAAAACATGTTTGATCTTCATTTCTGTGGTGTTAAATCAGGTAGCCTGAATATGTGGATCACATTTGAGCCTTTCTATTGGACGTTGTCACTTAAGACAGATCATAAGTGAGGACTTAGTGAAAACCAGCACTGATACATGTGGACTGAAATTTTCATACTTTTTTGAAGAAGCAGGCAGTGATGCTGGTTGTGTTCAAGAACGATCCACTCCATGGATCGGACATGAGAAAACTGTCAGCTGCTGACAGCTCTCTTCATAACAACTTCATGCACAAAACTGTAACCACATTCAAAGTCTTGTCTTATTTCAGTCTCACCACAACTGTTCACTTATGTTTGTCGCTCAAGTAGAAATGGTGGATTGTTGTCACATCCCTGCTATGCTAACGCCTGTTCAGCAAACACAGATATCTGCAGGTACTTGTATGCTATTAACTACCCACATCACTACAGAATATCCACCACTCATCATCATTTCACTCCCCCCACCGTGTTTCTGAAGACCTCACCTCGGGCTTATTGAACCTCATGTGGTTGCCCATGATGTGGAACTCGATGGCTCTGGGACCTCGGTAACCTTTGACCCTGTGAGCATTGAAGGGCAGCGGGTAGCCCAGCTGGTAGCCCAGTGGCAGAGCGAAGCGAAGGCCTCGCTCCTCTCCGAAGCGGTACAGCATGTTGAGTACGGTGCTGCTCGCTGTCTTGTGAGTCTTGAGGAACATGATGTGGGTGTGGGGCTGACAGGAGCCCAGAGACGGCCCCTGGGCATCATGGGAGGAGAAGATGGAGCGGGCAGCTGGCTGAACACTGCTGCAGGAGAAAGAAAGAGGAAAGAGCATTTTACTTTTACATCACATTTCAAAATGTTTCCAGCTGTTTGAAAGAAAAAGCTCTAAAAGTATGAGCAGGAAAATGTGCCACAAGAAACTGAATTCATTTCATTTATATTGAAATTTAAATAGAGCAACTTGAATTACTGTATTGAAAAACTGAATATGAATAGCATATTTTCATAGTGAGAGTAGTAGTTTGGAACTGAACTTCAATAAGCTGAATTTAATATTATGAAACTGAATTCATTTGGGATTGAGTCTGCAGGGCAGGGACACTACTGAAATTTCACCATTTATTATTCTGAGCCTCGCTAAGTCTAAAGTTTAAGTCTGACTACTTTCAAGCCTACATCAGTGGAAAGACAACAAAGTTTCCTTCCCAGATATGATTAGTTTATGTAAGACTTGGCCAAAGCCGAGGGATCTGTGAGGAGGTTTTCTCCAGATTTTTAGTTTACGTTTCTTCCTTCCCACATTCTAGCAGTCATGTGATTCACTCTAGGCAGAGGAACATTCGGTAATACACACCTACTATAAATTCTTAGGAGCAAAAAAACAAAAACAGTAGAAGACGGCAAAACCATGTAAATACAAGATATGTAGGTCAAAGTCTCATGACTCATTTACAATTTGACTTAAGTCTGTAGCTTAAACTACGTGGAAGCAGTACCTGTTCAAAAAGGTGTGGGTTTGATCACTTTCTCCTTTAAGTTGAATTGATATGTCTCTCTGCCCGCCTGACTACGTGACTTATACACAGCTGCTCGTACACATGTCCATCAAATTTTGACCAGGTCACATGGGTCATGTCCTTGACTTTCAAAATAAAAGCCCACCCCTGAAAGCCATTATTTTTAAAAAGTGACCCTTCAAAAGAGATTTTTTTCAACGTTTTAACTCCAAATAAAGCTAAACAGGCTGGAGGTCAGAGCACGAGGTCCTGACCAATGCTGCTTGCAGGTTTAATTTGCTTTGACATTGTATTTTATCATTCCTAAACATTCAACTCTCTGTATACTTACACATTCTGTTCTCAAAACTGAGTTTCAGTTCACTGAGAAAGATTTCAGAACTCCTGTTCACATCTGCAAAAATTCCTTTACAGTCTGTGGATTTCCGCCTGAGTTGGCACCTCTACATATTTGTCACGGTGTCCCAGGACCAGGGGCTGGATTCTCTGCTTTGTAATAAACTTATAACAAGGGTTGAAAGCTTGCAGATAGATTCAGTGGAGCTGCCAACCCTAACCCACATCCACTGGCCTACTTTCACCCCTTATTTATTTTTATTGTGAATTCTTATTACCTGGCCCAGATGTGAACAGGAGTTCTGAAGTCTTTCTCAGTGAACTGAAACTGAATTGTGAAAACAGAATGTGTGAGTAAAAAAGAGCTGATTGTCAGGGAGGATAAAATACAATTTCAAAGCAAATGAATTTGCTTTAATGAGTTTCATAAAAGCAGTGTGGAAGCTGTTAATGTATTTTAGTAACTTTGAACATCTTGCTGTCACAAAAAGAGAGTTTTAAAATTTGTTCCAACTCAAGTGGATGGCGGAGTTCATGATTTGATGACAATAGAAACACTGACAGCCAATCAAAATCATAGTAGATATGAAGATAAGTTGTTGCCCACTCATGCCGAGCGTGTCTGTCAGTAAACATGGCTGGACCTGAACGGAGGGATTATAATGTTTATGTATTTTGCTGAATAGAAGTAAAAGAAGAGAAATTATAACTCAAGGGTGCAACATAATTCATGCTTTTTCTTAGAGGATCCACACAGGTGTTTGTGAATAAAACCAAATTTTACGTTAACTGACAGCATTTAAGAAAATTATTTTTGATGGTCTTATGTCACATTAATCACTCATCTTAACTAATGTAGTACACAACTAATTAAACAACTAATTCAGCTCTTATAGTATATACATAGTATATTAGGCTGCAATTAAATTACAACTAGTAAACCTTCAACAAATGTGGCAAGTGAGATGCTATTCAGCATGTTCTCCATGAAAGGAGGAGCAGAATGAAATGCTAATCTTTGAAAGGAAGAATCTTTCCTGACAGGTGCGGCATGAGCACAAACAAGAACCTCACAGAAAAAGAGAAGAATGGCACAGTAACCAACTCGAATTCATAAGGAAGGTAGAGCAGAATTACTTAAATGTTCTTATGAAAAAGGACCGTCATAAACCCCCACCTGGTATAAAAAACCAGGCAAAGCATTTAAAGCAAACCCACGAAACACTGTGCAATGTAAAGTACAGTGCAGACTGATTATTAGACACACAGTAAAAACTACTGCAGTATATATATATATATAAGAGTCCTTGCATTTAACCCCACCTTCATGAAGGCTCTAACGGAGCTACTGATTTTACTGTACACTGGTGCTGTTTAACTGCATTGAGGTGTTGCCAGTATTTACAAATCTCATTGATATAAATGGGCTGAATGATCCAGCAGTCCCACAATCCTTCAAACTGAACAAGTAAGATTTATTGCAGAACCGCTGTGTTAGACTGCATTAGATTTGACTCAGCGTACCAAATGAACCAACCAAATTTATATTCTTGTTTCACCTTAAAAAAAAATGAAGACAAAACTGAAAAATGAATAGTCACTACTATTATTGTTGCCTATAGATCTGTAGTACAGGTTGACTGGTAATAGCAAAACTGAGTCAATTAAAAAAAAGTAAGTCTTTAATTCTTTAATTGCCAAATATATCCTTATTTTTAAAAAATTCAGTATCAGCCAGGCTTCACTGTGCAGGTCAGTAAAAAGACAGAAACGTTTAAAAGGGAGCTGTTATGCTTGACAGCAGTGTAGAAATGCTCTCACAGAGGGACTGCAACCTGAACCTCTCCCGGGGATCGAGTGAAGGAGTTCAAACGAAATCTTAGAGGCCCCGTGCTCCGCGACAAGAGAGAGGTTTCCATCCGCCAAGTCGAACACTGCACACCAAATGTGTGTGCATGTAGGGTTGTCAAGGTAACAATGTGCCAACATTTTTATGTTGCTTATTCCTTTGACAAGAGCTCACTCACTGACTGACTGACTCACTCACTCACACATGGCTGGGTATAACCCAAAAATTTTCGATAGCGATACTTTGATTTCAATACTGGTTCCTGAACAATACCTTTTTAATACCAATTTTACGAGGTACCTTTTAACAGATGACATCACACACTGCGTTAAAAACTGGTTTTATTTTTCAGCTCCTTGATATTTTAATAAACTCAAAACAGTTTCATGACACTAAAAATACAAACTTTTTTTTTTCTTTTTTTAATGAAACTGGGGTTTATTTACCATTAAAGATGCTTCACCATACAATTTCTAAAAATACAAACTTATTTAACACAGTGTGGTTTGACTGAAGTTGCCTGCTTTAGCACTTCAACAGTTTTCACTTAAACTTTAAGTTGAACTTGTTTTTTTAAATATATCAATTAAGGGGGTGTGGCTTGGCCGCAATGGAGTAAGCTGTGTTTGATGCGAGCTCCCGTTGAACCTCTTATTTTTGCCGAAAAATGTAAAGTGTAACCCTTCCCATATAACAGTTAAGTTACAATACTCCATCGGATAGTGGAACAAAACTACTGGGCAGAGTCCAGATGGACACGAGGCTGAGAAAATTTAAATATACTGGATCCTCCAACACAGGGCCCAACACCTCCTCGGACCGGAGTACTGCCAAGAGCCCAGCTGAGGTGACCCCGGCCTCACCTACTTCGGGGAAGATGGACACTGAGGGTTTGAAGTCAGAAATCCTTCTATCTCTGAAAACGGACATTTCAACGGTGATAAAGTCAGAGCTAAAAAATGCCCTCGCTGACGACTTTGAAAGTCTCAAGAACAAGCTGAAGGCGGTGAAGACGGAGATAATTAACAACACCGCGGCACTGAAGTCCGAGATCGACCAGGTGAAAGTTAGCATCAAGGAGGTAGGGGGGGGCTATCAGCATGGTCGGATGAAGTGGCTACTTTACAAAAAACTGTGAGCGAGATGAAGGCAGAAATGGCAGATCTGAAAACTAAGTGTGAGGATATGGAAGGGCGGATGAGGAGATGCAACATAAGAATCATTAGTGTACCCGAAACACCTGACTCCAGCACTACAACCTCCGTATCAAAGCTGCTAACCGAGGTGCTACAGTTGGATAAAGAACCGCTGATCGATCGCTCGCACCGGAGCCTGGGGCCGAAGAAGCCGGGCGGAAAACCGCGCGCCATCGTTGCTAAGCTACATTATTACCAAGATTGCGTCCAGATACTGCGACTCGCTCGCACTCGGGGTCCTCTCCATTTCAACGGGGAACCAATTACTATCTTCCTGGACTACACGGCAACGGTGGCTAAAGCCCGGGCTGCATATACAGAGGTGAGGAAGCTGCTTCGCGACCGACAGGGAGTCCGGTACGGGATTCTGTTTCCAGCGCGGTTTCGGGTCACGTACAGAGGGGAGGACAGGGAGTTCACTGACCTGGACAAAGCCATGACTTATGTCAGGAAGAATATTATCCCAGCCACGGAGGCCGGTGAATGTCCGTGAGACTGAACATCTCAACTGAACTATTCTCTGTTCACCTACGGGTGTATTGACCATGTGCATATCACTGTGCCAGATGCCATCAGGTACAAATTCATAACACAGTGCTTAACATATTTTCTATATACTGTTCCACTTTTTCCTTGGTAACGCTGACCAGCTTGGACTGTGTGCTCATAGGCTGACATACTATTTCATGTCTGGCTTAGTGTTACAACTGAAGTTCTGTTTCTTTGTCTGTTCGTTTGTTTATCTGTTTTTTTTTACTAATAGGGTATTTTGAGTTAAAATGAAAGACATGCTATCTCAGTTCCTAATTGTTATTACGGATTAAATTGGTCAGCCATAGTTGGCTATTTGTAAGAAACATTACATTTGAAAGCATGCAATGATAATTAAGGAAGTTAATGTTGTATAGTCTTGACACTCAGCATGATTAATATATTCTTTCCAAAGAATCAGAACTTAAATTTGTTGTACATTATACCTAGAAACTTATTACTTTGCACTTTACTGTTCCCTACTCTCTATATGTTAGTGGCTCAACAGGAGCCCGAGCGCTTAGCCTTACAGTTCCCAACCACAAACACTCAATGTGTGGATTTTTTTCTGAGGGTTGTTGTAATCACCTTGTTCGAATGGGTGATAGGGGGTGGGTAACTACTGGACCTTACAAATTGATGATGCTCTGCCTGACTTTTATTTTTGTTTATGTTTGTTTTGGGGTTTTTATGTTTCTGGGTTTCATATATGGTGCTCATATCTTTGAATACACAATCTGGCCAATATAAATAATACAAGAGGTTGTAATGGTTGCCAAGCTAACTTCATAAGTTGGAATGTCAAATCACTTAATCATCCAGTGAAATTTAAAAAATATTCTCACACCTAAAACAGCTCGGGGTAGGTATTGCATTCTTACAGGAGACCCATATACATTCTTGTGATAGCTCTCGCCTTGTTCGTGGATGGGCCGGCCAGGTGTATCAATCCAATTTCTGCTCAAAGGCTAGGGGAGTAGCTATTATAATAAGTAAAAATTTACAGTTCACAGCATCTCATGTGCAAACTGACTCTGCAGGACGATATGTCATTGTGGTAGGAAAACTATACACACTCCCGGTTATTTTAGCCTGTATCTATGCGCCGAATTGGGATGACCCTTCATTCTTCACCAATTTTTTTTCTCGTTTACCAGATTTGACATCGCATCATCTTATACTGGGTGGTGACATTGACTGTGCACTTTCTCCTCTCTTAGATAGGAGTATCTCTCGGAGGGCATCCCTGCCAAAATCAGCACACTCTATTCAGCTCTTTCTGAAGACCTATGGGGTAGCAGATGTGTGGCGGTTTCGCAACCCCACCTCTAGGGTGTACTCTTACTTTTCCCCAGTTCACAAGACGTATTCACGTATTGATTACTTTTTCCTGGATAAAAGAATCTTGCATCTTACGAAAGAGTGTGATTATGGGGCTGTGGTCATCTCGGATCATGGTCCCTTAATCATGAAAATGTACATTCCTAACACACAATCAACATACCGTCCATGGCGGTTTAACCCCTTGCTTTTGTCAGAAGACAAGTTTACTAAATTCATATCATCTGAAATTAAAATGTTTCTTGACATCAATCAAACTCCAGGGATGTCGTCATCTACTGTACGGGAGTTGCTTAGAGCATATTTAAGGGGTCAAATTATTTCGTACTGTGCAAATAAAAAAATGGCTAGCACTGAGCGTATTAAAAAATTAGCAGATGAGATATTATAGTTAGACAGGCTGTACAGCTGTTCCTCATCACCAGATATATTTAAAAAACATCTGTCATTACAAACAGAGTTTGATCTCCTGTCCACCCGACATGCTGAATACCTTATTTCCAAATCAAGACATGGTCATTATGAACATGGGGAAAAGTCTGGCCGTGCACTTGCTCACCAGTTGCGCCAAAGAACTGCTAATCACACCATCCCTGAAGTTAATGATGAATGTG
Source organism: Naso brachycentron (assembly GCA_029874485.1). NCBI lineage: Eukaryota > Metazoa > Chordata > Actinopteri > Acanthuriformes > Acanthuridae > Naso > Naso brachycentron. The sequence continues at coordinate 14,946,821 of JAQFJA010000013.1, read as the reverse complement.
GTCTAAAATGCACTGACAACAAGAAAATCAATTCCTGTTTCAGGAAATTTTACCAACTATTATACACTTCAGATGTACACACCAATCCCTCTGTCCTCGAAGACTTTTTAAATCCCTGAAAATGCCCTCCGTAGGTGTAGAGCTCTCGGCCGATCTGGATAGGGACTTCTCAGTTAAGGAGATAGCGTCAGCAATAGGTGCCATGCAAAGTGGCAAATCTCCGGGGCCAGATGGTTTCCCAACCGAATTTTTCAAAAAGTTTTCTGACCAGTTATCCCTGTTGTTATTGTTAGTATTTGAAGAATCGCTAGTCACCAATTCTTTGCCCCCAACCATGCATCAAGCAGTCAGCTGAATACAGATGCAAAGATTCTTGCCAAGACTTTGGCGCGTCGCCTTGAAAGTATTATCCCCTCTGTTATTTCATCCGACCAGACAAGTTTTATAAAAAAATCGCTATTCATTTTTCAATATCAGGCGTTTATTTAATATCCTCTATTGTCCCACTCCACCCAATCCTGGGAATATCGAGGTGATAGGGTTAGGGGTGCCCTCTTCACCACTTTTGTTTGCCGTTGCGCTTGAGCCACTTGCATTAGCCCTGAAGCAGTGCGCCACCATCAAGGGGAAACACCAGGCGGGTTCAGAGCATAAAGTCTCACTTTAACATTTCTCTGGGCCCCTGCCAAACCTGACTAGTGATGACATGTATAGCCGCATGTCATCTTTCAACCGCTGGCTGTCGAGGTGGTGCCCCGATAATGATGTGGGCTTCATAGATAATTGGAAGACTTTCTGGGGAAGACCTGGTCTGATTAGGAGAGATGGCAT
>JAQFJA010000013.1:14925425-14936393 GCA_029874485.1 Naso brachycentron | reverse complement strand
GTTTGAGAGGTGAGGGAGCGGATCACCTTATGAAAATGAAATGTATAAGATGTAACATTTTCGCACGAAAAATCTAAGCAAAAAACTTCATCTGTTATATATTTTCTTAAGTTGTGTACTTACATTATTCAGAACGTTTCAAAAAAAAAATATTTTAACTGTGAGAATTTCTTAATTCTATATCTATAAGTTAAACAATTTGGCTTCCTGTCACTAGAGCTACCGAGGAAAATGACTAAACTTGATGATTCACTGTATTATAAACAGAGGTTGGAGCCAGAAGTGACCATATTTGGACAAAAGGGTGGAGCTGAGGAGGAGACACACTGCTACCAATGACTGCGTGACACCTCACAGACAGTAATTGGCCAAACCCTTAAGTAATAAAACTAGTGGGTTAAAAAAAAAACAATCCTTGTGTACAGTAGATGCCATGCAAAGGGGAATTCAGAGACCAATCTTTCTTTGTACCAAGCAGTAACATGTTTATTTCTGCTGCAAATTTGGACATTTGGGGCTCAGTTCACTGACTTTTGCAGCAGAAATAAAGAGGCCGTTCAAGAAACTGTTGCTAGACAACAAAGACAACAACTCCCATGATCTCAGGCTCTTTCACAATGTCATCAAACTATGTCTTTTATTTTTATTGTTTTGATTGAGAGACCCTCAGCTGTAGAAATTCCATTCAATGCCTTTAAAGAAAAAAACAGAAGGAAACTTAAGCTGTCTGTCTGTGTTCATATCTGTAGGATTAGAATGAACAGCTGGCTCGACATTTATCAATACCAAATGAAAACCTCATTATAAGATGACCCCATCTTTTACATCACCTGTTTTTGAAGAAACACTTTCCAGTGAAACAAAACAGGTAGATATCTCGCATTTATTATTGTGTAAACATATTGTACATACTAGAACTAAATCAATAAGAATCAAATGATCACACTTAATCTAATGGATTTACTGCTGCACAAAGAGAAGTCAACATGACATTTTCTGTGACAGTTGAAGCTAGAAATCTCAAGCATTTATAAGACAGTAAAAGTGTCAGAAAACGTTTTGCGCTCGTGAAAAATGTGACTGCAAAGCCAAAGAGGAAAAACAACAGCTGCTGTGTGCTTCTTAATTCTTACATTTTAAGTCTTCAAACATAAAATGACCCCACTTTTTTATAGATATTTTCTAGAAAATGTGTAGATCTTACATAATCACTGACTCTCTGCCCTCTAATGGGGCTCTATGGACTTACTGTTTAGGGACAGTACCCTGATGCCTGCATCCCCTTCTGTGACCCTCACATTACACACTCAAGGTAAAGTTTATGGGTCATGCGTTTACTATGAACAATGAACCATAACATACAGTACAGGCTTTGATTGTTAATGTTATGTAGAAAATTAGCTGTCAGTCATTGTAATCATCCATATAACATTACTTGTTTATTTAACAAATACTATCATCTGTGCTTACAGACTCTCCTAAACACTAGCAGTAGCTCCTCTTGTGTCAGTGCTCTCACATGTCCAGGTCTCTTGAGAAAGCTCTATGGCTATTGTGTATAATGCACGAACAGAGGTCAGAGAAGGTGTTTTATAGAGAACAATGCTGACTTTAAACAGTGTGCTGGGGACAAACTAATGTCTTGTTTCCACACAGTTTTGTGTCTGCTGTATAATGAATAGAGTGCAAAACGAGGAAATTCCTTTTTTTAAGAACGGATAGAAAGTACGAAGCTTGGCCTGACAGTTAACCACTAAGTTTGCACTTTATGTACAATACAGGTAGCATTCTTCCCATTTTAGTTTAATATGCTCATTTTTTCAGCATATTAACAGCAAAGTGTGAATGAAAAAAGGGAAGGAGGAGTTTTGCAACACATCAGTGATTACGGAGGTGAACGAACTTCTAGTTGACTTAGACACATACACAGAGTTGTGAAAAATGAGGCAAAATGGAGAATATGTCACCCGCATGGCTCATTAAAGGTAGAAGGAAGCTCAATGTAAGTATTGTAAATAGCTCCTATAAGAACTGTTTGTAGAGATTTGTTTTTTAAGTCACTGGATTAAAGTGGATAATCATACACCTCGCTCAGCTTATGATAGGGAGCTATTGCAGGGTGAACATTTTTGATTATTAACAGAATTTGCATTCTGTCTGCTATTGTGGAATCATCATTCTAAGACGGTGTTAAGGATTGATATCACTTTGCTGCCTCAGAGATTATTACTCTTAGAAATTCTAGCATTCATTTGAATTGGACAGTCTGCATGGATGTGTTTCGTGTCCATAAAATCTTTTATGTGTGAATTGAGAAGGAGGCGAGAGTGTACATGTGTTTGATCTTTATCTGTTATTTTTCCCTCTTCCTTTTTTAACCACTGTGCACTGCTTTTCACACGTTACTGCCCAGCAAAGTCTATGACCTTTTCAGGAACACAGGCATGTAGACTTTGCAGTCATATCTCATATTGAGCTCCCTAATGCTCTGACTGTGGAAGCTGTGCTTGCTGCTACGTCGCTCCTGTCCTTGCCTGCCTACCTGCTTGCCATCGCCCGAGGCCATTGGGGCCCTCAGCGCTGTCCACTAAAAAAAAAACCCATCCGGTGTAATTGAAGAAGCCACTCTAATGTGAAATGCACATGCGAGCGCGCATGAAGCTTTGTGGGCAAGTCGTATTCACACTCACAAATGCACATGAAATTACACACACATGCATGACATAGTGTGAGATGCACACTGTACACAGGCTAAGCGCGTGAATGCACACACATACTGTACCCACATACTCACACGTTGCTATTTGGTAGAGGTTACTAGGGGGGGTTGGAAGGACTCTGGTGACCCCACACTCAAACACATGCACGCACACACACACTCACACACCGTAGACTAATAGCTGCCCTCTGACTCTTGATGACCCCTCCCGTGCTACTGAAGCACTGAGCTCCTCCTCTCCTCTCCTGGTGTTCCTGTGTTGCTGTTTTGGGTTCCTGTTCAGGAGCTGAGGGTTCCATTGTTGTGTGACAGCGGTTCCTGTGTATCCTGTCACGGCCTGCTGCACCCTCTGTCCGCCTTCCTCTCAAAAGCTTCTTCCTTTACTCGAGCTTAGAATTGCATCTCAGGTGGCCTCTCTTTACTGTATTGTTGTATTGCTTTATTGTTGAGAATTAAGAGGACGTGCACATTTTATGAAGTCAAAACTCTTCATTTATAGTGATATGTGTGAAATTATAAGGTAAGGTAGAGAGAGTGGGTCCTCCTAAGTCTGTTTGGGTTTTGCAAGTTTAAGTTTTGTATCAAACTGTCATATTATTTTGTCTGACAGGCAAGATAAGGAGAAGTTAATTTTTTTTGTACATTAAGCCTTACAATTAGGATATTCACCATCATATACAATGTTCTACAGCATTATTATGACGAGTGAGCATTGAAAGTGCTTTGACAATCCGTCAAAAAACACAACAAACCCTTTTTTTAAAAGACGTGAAACATGACGAATGTTTGCTGGTGTCCTCTCATGTGCCAACAGTAAAACACAAAGTGAAACAACGGCATATAACCTGGAAACGGCTCTTTTAGCTGTTTCAGGAAACAAACCAACAGCTGTTTCCGGGTTATACGCTGTTGTTTCACTTCGTGTTTCAGTGTCAGTCCATGAGCAGACACCACTGAACATTCAGGGAGTTTCTCATATTTTACAGCGAGCATTTATTGTGTGTTTTTGACAAACTGCACCTCCGTTGTTTTCAACAGCAGTGACATCAGCAATAAGCTTGCATTCTCAAGACTTCACCATTTGTCATAATCATTATTTACCATTGTAAATGATAATGATGAACCCTATGCAAGGGCTTAATGTGAAAAAAAGAAACAAACTTCTCCTTAATGGTTGTAATGAGATGAAAGTTGCATTTTTTTTCACTTTCTGTCACAAAGTAATCAGTCGGAAAGACGATCCTTCTGGTCTGGTGATACCATCAAGTTGCTGTTAAGGTAAATATCAGAAGTTATATTATTAACAGCCAGCCTCTCGGTCTGAGGTCTCAGACTGATCATTACTTCTCCAATCGGTGCGTTTTGACTCTCAACAGGTTTACTCCCCACCAACCAAGCTGTTGTTGCAAAGCACCTTGGGTGTTCCCAAACTCGCCCGCTGGTAACCCATTACCTAGACATACGGAGACAAACGGCACAAAGGTACGCAAATGTTGATGCAATCAGGTTGCGAAAACATCTCCAGGGCCACTAGTGTCTCCTCCCTCCCTCCTTCCCCACTTCCTTTAATCTCTCCCTCTCTCCTTCAATTATCACAGTGTCACCACAACCAGTGGGAAAGTTTCCTTTTGGTGAATTAAGAGGAAAAGAGCTTTGCAGCAGGTAAGCTGGTGCTCTACTCCGTCACTGTCATAGCGGTGGCTCTGACAAAACTGTTTGCATACCTGCTTAAGTATTACAGAAATTAACACCTCCCTTGCAGGTACATGTAATCAAGGGGGTGACAGGAGACAATTAATTAGGTCCATCTGCATCACTGCCTTTACATAATTAATGGGGCTCATTACTGAAGCACTAGTATGATGTGGAGCTTGCTACTACACTCAGTAGCTCAGAGCCTGATAGTACGAGAAATCTCGGAAAGTGAAGATTTTTGCTGGTGCCATTTTGCATAAACTCTGCTATTGTTGACTAATCTTTACCATCAAATGTGGCTTCCAAACAGAATCTGTCAGCTTTAACATGAATGCAAAGATGTAAACTTTACTTTGATTGCATTCTAGGACAGGTCTCAAGTAACAAACAAATCATGGCGTCATTACCTTCATTCAAAAGTAACAAAACCATAATCTGCAAACAAATTCCCATGTGTTTGAAGCAAAAATAGAACAACAGCGTACCAGTAAATGTAAAACATGTGATGTCTGCTGTACATGTAAACACCAGTGTGGTACAAAACATGTGATGTAAATCTTCAGGAATTTCACTTCTGAAAAATAACATAATTGGTAGGTGAGCTTCATCCCCCTCCTCTCTCAGCTGCTATGCACAACACTTGGGGCTAACGATCTTTGACGGAAACTCATTCTTTTTCCTTCCTTCCTGTGATCAAATTAACAGGTAGATAGGTCCTTGACTCATTCAGCTTCTTTGCTTAGCCAGTCAGCTCGAGTGCTGACGTCCTAACCTGAGAGTGATATTTAAACCTTGAAGCAACTCAAATGATCATATGGCATGAAGAAATCTATAATATAAAATTAATTGGTGAGAAAGTAAAAATTAGATTATGTTTTATGACTGCCTTGTGAAAATTACAAGTTTGATAATAATAGGCCATTTGCAGGTTGGTTATTGAATGTGGATTCTTTTTTTATTGTTTCAGCGCTGGAGGGAGAAACAGCATCGCTGAGATTTTTCTAAGTTGTGAGTTACAGCTCAGCACACTCATAAAACTAGTTTTAATCAAATTCATTATAATTATTTTGCATTTTGTTTTGTTTATATGTAATTGCTTCCACTAGAGGTCTCTCGATCAAAACAATGAATACAAAAGACGAAGTTTGATGATGTGACGAGGGGAGGGATCATGGGACAAATAATTACAGACAAGGTAATGCATTAAATTTCCATTGTGTTGTTACTTCCTTTCTCACTCTCTGAGTGGTCTTACTTTTTGAAGTTAGAAACAGGCAACAACATGAAACACACCATCATCTTGATAAAACTACAGATTCCTCTGAACTTCTCTTTGAACATTGTTGGAAAAAACAGGAAAAATTTAAGTACACAGCTCATCAAAATAAATAAGAAAAATACTGTCGATTTTAGACGTGCAAATGTTAGATGTGATACCTTTCAATTTAGTGTTTTTTTATGTTCCTACCAAGTATAAACAGCAGTGAAGTCGCTTTAATATGATATTGGGAGACATTCAAATGCTCTAAGCACTGCAAATAAATTTGCTCCATTAATTCCAAATTTTATATCCTATTCTCTAATGTAAGTCTTTCATAAATCTTCAATGTGTTTGTGTCCCAGTAGCCTGCTATTCCATTATACTTGAAGCTGCAGGTGATACGACAACTGATGGCAGTAAAGGTACAAGAGACCTTGAAGTTCCAGGCATAAAGTGAGTTGGTTGGTCAAGCACAGTGCAAACTGGCTGACAGATTTCTAGCTTGCTTCTATTAAAGGTTTTTCTGACTGATGCACAGTCAAGCAACAAATTGCTACCTGTGATCCAATGCAGCTTAAACACCAGGGTGTTACAGATGAGGTATTAAAATTGCTGCTGCAACGCTACATTAAATTAACCTTAAAAGACTCACTTGTGATTCTCCAGATGATTTTCTGTTTTTAGCTCCTCTGGCTTGCACCTGACATACAACTGGTGACAAATTAAGCTAAAAACAAATAGGAGGTATTTGCAGTTCCTGTTTGCCCCAGATCTGATTTGTTGAAAATGTCATACTTTATCCTTTTAAGAGTGTACTGCTGAACAACTTTCTAAAATTGGCTCAATATCAGACTGCTGCTGTTCCTGTGAGTGCCTTGTTTTCCTTCTCCTCATCCCTCCGTTCTCTCACTCAGCTAATGAAGGCCTCGTGGCCCACTGTTATTAAAATTACGCCCTTGCCTCTGATATTAATTGGGTCCGTAATAAGGAATGCGTCGGATTCATTATTTAATTGCAAGGGCACATTTGGAATACAGTTTCTGAAATGTATTTTTAATGAAAAACACTACATCCTGACCTAATCATATCAACCTTATTCTATCTAATTAAGGATGCAAAAAATCATTAGAGTTGCAAAATATTAGTTTCAGCTCTGTCGGGCTGCTCCTTTGCTCGCCTTCATGAATATATTTTTTTTCCTGTCTATGATAAATAGTTAATGAGGTAAAAATGACAAAAATTTGCATGTAGGCAAATTAGTCTAATAGGGATATGTCTTTGCTGAGTTAGGAAAGTGACCCTTTTCACAGGAGAAATTGTTACAATAATTATGAAGTAATGGCAAGGCCCATCTTATTTTGATGAAAAATGGCCGGCTTGAATTATGTAAAAATCATAAAATGCAATAACCCTCAATTTTCATCATGCTGGAGAATGTGTTAACGTGTTAGCATTTTATCAGTTTAATAACGCCAAATTAGGGACAATATGAAGTATGCTGTAATTGTTGCTGTGGAGGGAGATATGCGGTAATGCAAGGATGATTTAGCAGTGCCACCACAGCAAGAGGCCATCAACAGCTAAATGAAGCATTTGCTTAATCACAAACTTTTGGGGGTGTAATTTCCTTCAAAGTCTCTGAACATTGGGAGGTTCAATTTTCTCCCAATAAACAGGTCCATCACCATCCCATTAGCAGCAGTGTAGTCACCTCTCAGAGCCAGGGCTGCAGTTCATTAAGACTTTGAGACAGGACAATGAAACAATAGGACTTGGAAAAAAGCAGCAGTTTAACACTTATGAATGTAGTAACACATATTTTTTTGTCTTTTAAGTTTAATATTACATTGTAAGAATGATTCAAGTGAGAGAAACATTCCTTTCAAGCGTCTACTGCATAAACAATGTTTATAATCTGTCATTTTTATGAGCTTGGTTTTGAAGACTGTCACTCAAGAGCACAGGAAGTGAGATCACTTTCCGATCCTCCAGTCAAATAATTGTTTCTGTTCCAGCGTTATTAAGATTCCTATGATGGCACGTAATGCTCATCAAAGCTTGTGACACAATAGATCAATTCTGTTCGACACTGACTTATATCTAGTAGACACCCGTTGATTAACTTCAACCACTATTCCCATTTGTGTGACAAATTCCAAGAAATAAGAAATACAGAGTTGTATTTATCAATAGTAATCATGTATCATCAATTGAAACACTTAACTTCACAATTATACTTCACAACTTTAATTGTGATTGTCACGATATTGATAGCCTTCATTCAAACGATGGAAAGTAGACCTTCAAAGGGTAGTTGATCTTTGTGACTAAACTGATTGCAATCACCAAAATTTTAATGACACTGACCTTCTGCAAAACATGATTTGAACCAGTAGAGAAAGTTTTACCATGCTGTAAAATAGAATGGTGCATAATTTCTTAACAGCATGCCCATCTTTCTGCACAAACAGCAAATCGACTGTAGTTTCTGGTTCCATTTTACCCTTTACAGCCACATGAACTTGTGCACGCAAAGAGCAAGGGAGTTAATGAACACGGAGAACACCGAGCGATGTGTGCCACTAACAAATCCTAGAGAATAAATTAAAGGGGGCTGCAGTTTGATCGCTGTGTTCCATTTCCCTTATCTCAACAAGTCACATTTTCAATCACTATGCAAAGATTTTACATCGGGTGCAGGCTCGATGCTAATACACTGCCCTTCCCTGTGTCATCACCATCGACCTACGCTGGGCTGTCAAACGCGAGACAGCCTCTGCCCGGCTATAGTAATTTCATGGGGACACACACATTTATGCAAACTGGAACCCTGAATTCCCCATCACACCAGGTTGTCCACATTAAGAGAATGCCCAGTGTAGCATATGCTTATGCACCCCAGTACGTGTGTTGATTGAGCAGTCTTTCTTTAATGAAATATCTTCGGAAATTGGTTTCCACAGACTAATCAGGCAGCCCGCTAGCCGAGTTTCTGTTTTGGTAATTATCTTGTACTAATTAGAATGAAGCTAAAGACCTCTGAGATGAATTCTCAGCTTTCTGAAATGTAACTAAAGAAAATGTAATGATATAAAATGAGCCTATTCTATACATCCTTTCGGACGTAATATCTTCTTATAAGTGACCAGACTGAATGTGGTTTTCATTAGCAGTGTGATACCATCATGGCTGCCATTAAATCTTCCTTTCAGTATCAATCTCATCCTTCCTGAGCCAGTCGCATGGCAGAAACCTCCCAGAGTTACGGGCAAACAACTGTCGGTCCTGACCTATACACAGACCAATCTAATGGTTTAGTATCAATGACCTTTTGGCTCATTAACTCGTTAAGAAAACATCCATTAGCCCAATTAATCTCTAAGGGTTTTAGGAGAAGAGCTTTGTCTGGAGAGACATGAGAGGCCACTGTGTGAAGCGGTTACCTTCCGCCTCTCCCCACTGAAGCCTCTCCACTGCTCTGCCTTCTTCACAATGTAGCTCAGCTCCTGATTGGACAGCTCCAGGTCTTGAGGCAGGAAGTACGTCCCCTCTTTGGCTGTGAGCCGCTGAAAGACGTCCAGCATGCGGCCATCGTTGTGGAATCTGGAAGGTGTGGTGTGAGAGAAGAAGTGAAGAGGGGGAGGTGGTAGCAGGAGTGACGCCATACTAAATTACTGTCTCTGCTCTGTAAAGGTCACACAGGGTCAAATGTCAAAAAAGGGAAAACATGCATCTTCTCCTAGTGTCAAAGGTGATAACTGTGAATAAATAGCTGCGTGGCTACCTCTATGCCAAACGGCATCATGTCCTCCTTTTTACTTTCATATTGGCTCACTTTAATGGAACAGGTCAAATCACAATGATCCTAGTCTCGCATACCGAGCTTTATCTCCACCGTGCTGCAGAAAGGTCTGGTTGCATTATTATTCTGCTATGAGGAAAAAAATAAACAAAACAAAACAAAACAAAATAAAAAAATTCTGGCTTACGTGTATTTCTTTACAAGTCACAAATGTCTTGGACAGCGCTCGACCCAGAATGCAACGACAGGCATCCTGTAAGCATGCAGACAGTAATAGGGGAGCTGAAAGCCAACTGAAATAGTGGCACAGTGGCAGGCTTTTACCCACAGTGTACATCCAGTGAGTCAGCCAACAATGATCCCAACTTGCTGGAAGACCACATGAACCTTCTATTGATTACACAAAGCATGTTTGTGGTGTAAGTATAATACATCAATTCAAACACAATGAAAGAGCAAAAGGAATCAAACAAATTGGCCTGTGAGTGGGAAGCCCTTTGTTAACACAAGCTGACTGTTGGGATGTCTGTATTTGGCTGTGTGTCTGCGTGGTTGTACTTCTGTTAATGTGTGGGAGTCAGATCCTGGGATACTCTTCAGTGTTAATGCTGAGCTTCAAAGATGGCAGATGCAACGGACGTGCTGGTTGCAGATGCGTCTGGAGAGACTGGCCTGAGTCACAAGAAAGCGTTCGGCACAGCACAAGGCATATTGATTCCTACCTCCAGATGAGCGCACATCACCAAAGTGTTATTTTTCTTTTGCCACACAAGGGTGCATGCAGCCAACCCCTAAAAAGAATCACCATGTCTGTAAACAAATGCCTTGGCTGACCATCAAAACCACAAGACCTTGTGCCCTTCCATGGAGATTCTAGTCTGTCAGAGGGTAATCAACTCTCAAATAAAACCAACAACAAGGAGACCGGGATTTACACAAGAAGCTGGTACAGAGCTTTGAACTCAGCATCATTCCCCATCGCTCTTGGGAGAGGGATGTTTGTAGAATCTTGACCTCAGACACAGGAATAGCATGCATTCACTTTTAATCCTACACTTGAATTGCGCTTCTCATTCATTTATGCGCTCTCTCTCTTGGCGGAATTCACCATCTTTGTATTTTTGTGCTTCAAAACTGTCTCATTTCCTTCGTGTCAGAATGTTCTGAATGTAAGAATGTGTTACTTATGACTGGGATATGACCTGGAAGATAAGGCTCTCATTGGCTCTTCTTCAGTAAAGGGGTCACCTTAAGGACGTGTGTGAATACATTTCAACAGAATATTCATGACAACATGACCACGGTGGATAAAAAGGGGACAGTATTTTGTAGAAAACCTATTAATTCAAACTGAATTTAAATTGAATTTCAAGAATTATGTAATGTTTTCCATCTTTGATTAATGACTGACTTGGCCGTAGAGTATCAACATAAACAGTAATCATGTAGGGGAATGCAAACTACTTTTTTTTTTTTTTTTTTTATTTTTTA
>JAQFJA010000013.1:14878585-14894042 GCA_029874485.1 Naso brachycentron | reverse complement strand
CATGTGCGAATGCATACGCTTGAAGTGCCTGCATGTACACACGTATTTGTTGGCATATGTGCAATACGTAGAAAGTGTCACTATGTGGTTTTTGAGACTGGATGATGTGCTTCAGAGGTTTTCTCACTTTCTGTTTGCTGGAGGAGCTGCCTGAACCATTGGAAATATCCTGTTTAATTCAAAACAGACCGACGGTTTCTCATTTGAAAAAAAAAAGGGCCCATGTGTCCTCACAAGGAGTGAGGAAAAATAGTGACTAACACTGTGCAAGATGACTCAGTTCTTCCTTAATCACCAACAAAAGATTAAAACGGAAAAGAACGAGAGCAAATTCATGGATCTCCATAAGCACATCCGGGCCCTTCATCTTTTTTCTCATCCATTCTTCTTCCCCCTTTAATATTAAAATATGGAATCTCCTGCCTCTTCCTATTTGATGTGAAAACTGCACACAGACTGTAGGCCTGACTCCTCTCAAGTGCTCCCTCTTACCGTCATATTCAAGACATCTCCAACTGAACTGCACTGTTTCTGTCTAAATCCAAACCCAGACACACAAAACAAAGGGTGAAAGAAAAAAAGAGGGAGAGAGAGAGAGAGAGAGGGAGGAAAGGAAAGGAAAATAAGCTCCTGGCTTCATCTTACCATCACTAATTCCTCATTTCCTCTTAGAAGGCACTGCGAGCACTCCTGAAATCGCACGCTACAGTGTGGGCAAGGGGAGAGAGAAAAAACATCCAAGCCAATCCTGATAGTCTCAGACAAATCTGATCGGCGTTTCCACCACTGTCATTGAGGACAACAACAACTGGTTTGTCTATAAAGCACAAGCGAGGGTTTGGCGAGGAGAGGAGGGAAGGAAGAGTGACACGAGGCATTTACCATGCTGTACTTAAACCTTTTTTACCTCTGAATCAGATCCCAGGTCCGCATTCAGTTTGTGCCAGCTTTTACCCCATCCTTTATGATGTGAGCTGGAGACAATATTGTCAGGATGCTCTAGCTCAGTGAATACGCCCACCAGCACATTGACAGTGTCCACATGTGCTAAATGCTCCAGCTAAGGCCTTTAGAGTTGCCATCAGTACACTGAAGAAGCCCTTTCTGAGCCTTTTCAAAACTCTATGGGATCAGGAGGGACACTGGATTTAGTGGCTTCTGTTTTAGGGTTTCTCTCTGTGCACACATCATCAATGAATAAACATAAAGATTTCTAATCCACTGGTCAATATCGGCCATCCAAAACGACTGTGTGGGTGTTTAAGATTACAGCTTCTATAGAGGATGTTTTCTCTCATATCAAGAGGTTTAGGCAAGTGGTTGTGAAATGTGCATAGATTTCATCTAATGTAATCTGCTGTGTTGTTTAATGAAAAGAACCAAATTTGAAAAAATGTTAAGTCTTTTATTACGCATTGGAAATGGAGGATGAGATTTTTAATACTCTTCAAAAATATTACATTTTAGTCAATTCTGCACAAGTTTTCTATTTCCTCTTTTATCTCCCCGATCCAGCTCAGCTATGCCACAGATGCTCAAAGAGGTAGAAAAGACACTAAATTTTTCAATGCATTTGTACTTCATTTTCATTCCAATAAAACATTACTTCCTTATATAAATGAATAATTGATCTTGGGTTTGATTTACATGCATGGATTAAATGTCATGTTTGAAAAGTTGTTGTTTTATTCATACGGAGATCCCCGGAGAAAAACCTAGAGGCTGTGTGTGGCATATTTTCATATGCCGTCTTTTACAGCAATATAACTTCTCATAACCCTTTCAATCTAGAATCTGCTCCATCTTCACTGCAGCTGATGAAACCAAGGAAAACAGAAAGAGGCAAAGGAACTCAAAAAGTAGTGTGGCAAAAAGAAAAACTGTACATGAAGTGTGGTAGGTTCTGTCATGCTAGCACAGCGTGTTTTATTGTTTGCTTTTATCAGACATGTTTTTAACATCACGTTATTAACATTTCCCATTAACTTTCGAATCAAATGTCATTTAACGTGAGAATGTGAAATTGCTCTTAGATAAAACATGTTCTATATTAAATTTGAAAAACATATAAAAAGCAGCTGTCTCAAGCTTCAAAGGGCTGTTATTGAATAAAGTTGCACAGTCACAAATCACAACCTGATTGTATTTTTTGCAGTAAACACATTTTACCTTCAATAGAGAAAAGCATCATGTCTCTGGTATCTGCAAATGCATATATCTGTGTATCTTCTTTTTCTGCACTAGCTACTCACTTCTGTCTTCAATTAATTCTGCAACCTTTCTTATGAAAGTGAATGCTGACCTCAAAACAAGAATTTTGATTAATAACACATAATGATTTACTAACTTATCTTTATTTTTAGCAATCCTGCCAAATTTAAACAAATAGCACAATATTTTTGGTGTCTTTTGGACTTTAAATACTGTTACTTCTGAATTGTTTCTGTGTACTTTTTCAGGTTTCATGCAACATGCATGAAAAAATCCTCACCATGAACAGGCTCTTGTTAAAGTGCAGGTCAGTGTCATAGAAACGGCCACGGTGCTCAACTGCCTCAGTGGACACTATCCATTGTTGCGGCTCTTTCTCACTGTACCAGGCCAGAGGCGGACCTCCTAGACGGCTGTGAAGGGTCACACTGACAGTGTAAAGGCCTCTGGGTAACTTGTCTCTGGTGGCTCTGAGGCAACGTACACACACTTCCACAGGCTGCGCAGTTGTGCTCTGGTTCACCTAGGACACCAAAAGGGCAGAAGATGAGATTTTATTGCGATATTTTATTAATTTGACACTATTCTTAATCTTTTTCCATGAAGGCTAAGAAACTGTGATTTTATTACTCGTACTGGACGGTTGGACTAATGGGAGGCCTGACTGGTAACCTTACTGGAAATAACTTTTTGTTTGTGCTCATTAACTGTGTACAGAAAATGCTGTTTTGTCTGTTAGTTGGGTGTTTAAATTTACCACTAAAACATCAACTACCACATTACGCACCTGTTTGAGTAAATATTTAACCTTTCTCTAAAACAAACAATTTGTCGGCAGTGTGAGGTTATCGTGTTGACCACAGTTGTATATTCTGTCAAGTTATGTTATCTAATCTGCATCCCCGCCCTGATCTGCACCACTACTGTAAAGCACTTTGCAACTACTGCTCGGGAAAGTGCTATGTAAATAAAGTTTGCTTACTTAGTTATCACCCCCTTTTGTCAACAGCTCCTTATCACCAATCTCTCTCTCTATCCTCTATCTTCTTGACCTTGTAAGTTCCAGGTATTAGAAAAAAATATTTATATTCCATGTCATTTTTTTCTGCTGTTTTATAGTTTGCAAATTTAGCATAGCAAAGTCTCTTGCTGTCTTTTCTTTAGACCTCCAGTTGCTGAAGAACATGGACAATTTCATCATATATAAATGTATAATTGCAGGGTATAGACAATGAAGCAAGTTGAATGATTGTTGTATAGGGGTGATATAGAAGTGGTCACGCCATGAAATGACAAATATAAACTTAGGATGCGCGTCTGTAAATGAGATATGAACAGTGTTAGAAGAGAGTTTTTCTGTTTCACTCAGCCTGCAGTGCACATAACTTAGCTCTTATCGTTGCACTGACAACATCAGGATATTTTTTTGTTTTGTTTGTTGTTTTTTTACACAACGGCATATATATATGATGATGTAATTACCCAATTTTTGGGGTAGATTCATTGTTTTCAATGTTTGCTTAAGATGAAGGCGCTTTGGTCCAACTGCTGTCGTGAAGTCACATATGTAAAACACGCCCAGCTGAAGGCTTCAATCTACTGATCTCCATTAAGTCATTTAGGGGTGAAGTGTGTCGCTCAAGGGCATATAGAATTCTTAGTAATTGAAGTTTAGAGTTATATTTACTTCATGGCCACGTTGCCTATTCAGATAAAGGTTTCAAAACGCCAAACTTCTGGTAGCAGGCTCATCCCACCTTCAGGCAACATCAGCCCACTTGTTTAACTGGTTGTTTGTTTTGGTGACATGTGCCTCTTTTTTAGGGCTTAAAATGAGTAATAGGGTAAGCCGGCTAGACAGTTAAGTTTTTTTTCCATAAAATATAATCAGGGAACAATATGAATACATATTAAGTTTTTGTCCCCTATGGCATCTGTTGAACGGCACTGAATGAAAAGTCAATCTGGCTTAAACAGAGCTACTTGGTCTTTTATCATCTTTTGTGTTTTAAACTTTAATGACAATTTTTGTTGGTCTGTTGTTTGGTTAGTTGGACATTTTGTCCTTCCATTTGTTCATCCAAAACAGAGCAAGATATGTCACTCTCCCAAGGAGGGTATGTAATGATTCTTGATATTTTTGATAAAGTCTTTATTACATTTTTACTGCTATCATGAAGCCAAAAGTTGCACAGATACTAAAGCCAAATTAGCAGATTGCTATCCTAACTGATCCTTTGTCATTATTTCCTTTTATCCTATCCTATTCCATCATTGTATTGCATATCCATCCATATCTAAATCTATCCCACCTTAATGTGTTTTATCCTATCCTAAACTCTCCTCTGTTCTCCAGTCCTATCCTATCCTATCCCATTTGTTCTCCTATTCCATCCAATCCCATTCTATCCTTTTCCTTCCTATCCTATCCTCTGTTGCCCCATCCTATCCTATTTTGTCCCATCCCATTCAATTCCTTCTTTACACCCACACCCATCCTTTCTCATTCTATCCCATCCCATCCCACCCCAAAGCATCCTTACTCATCCTGTCCTATCCTATCCCTTCAGTACAGACATTTATTTTTCTCTGATTATCTAAGTTGTATCTCTTAATGCTTATTTATTTTATGTACTTGAATTTACACTGGGCTGACCAACTCCCTAGGGCAAATTTTGAGTGTCTGGCAATTAAAGCACTCAACTCCAATCGATGACATAGTAGCACTTAGGGGCTACATGTGCTCTCTCTCACACACACACACACACACGCTAGTTCCCTGTATCCACTGTCTGTTTCACAATATACTGTCCACAGTGATGTCCCCAAAGAAATTGAGACTGTTCCTGTCCTCTTCACAGACCACTGCCCACTGTTTGTATGTAAGGGGGGAAGGTGCGTACTGAGCCCTGCAGTAATGCCCCTCCATCTCCCCACTGTGAGCATTTTTGCATACCAAAACAACAAAAACAATTTAGGCAAAAGTGAAATTAGTATAATTGGTGGCAAAGCGGTTTAGCCCACACATCTCACATTTGGGAGGAGGTGATGGAGGCCTCCACACCCCCACACTGGAAAGAGATGTATGCAGGAAGACTAAAAAAAGGAGGAGGAGAAAAAGGGAAGCAAAAACAAAAAAAACAATAATATTACAGTTGTGTCCAATTTGCACTATGGATGTCTTAAAGAGGTTCTGTTATTATCTGGCCCACATGCTTGCACAGGCGTGGTTAGAGACAGTCAAGACAGCAAGGGGAAGGTAAAAGGTGAAGTGAGCCAATTTTCCATATCAGAGGTGGTTTGTTTGCCCCAAGCTTGAGTTGTGCCTAAAGTGCCATAACATTACAGTACTCCTACAGATGAGATCAAAGGCTCTAGCAAGGGATCCTCCGTGGTTTTGCTGGCAAGCGGCCGTCCTTTCGCTGAAATATCTTTTCAGGGCTTTCCACACACTGACTGATCACACAAAATGCACTCTTAATAGAGACAGGAAATGCCACATACAAAAACTTCCTTTCTTTCTAAGTATGGGCTAATATTCAGAGATTAAGCTTTCTCGTTAATTATTTTCATTTTAATTAGTAAATCTTAATTAACAATGAACATTTACCCTTAAAATTTTTTGGCTTCGGAATGAAGGAGGGGGGTGAAGAAAGGAGAGAATAAATATGACAATCTTTTTGGGACCTCCGGGCAGGATTACTGATGCAGGCTGCCTTAGTTATTAAACACGTTCTAAATTAAATGCCTCCATGAATTTTGCACAGAAATATATTTTCATAGTTTTGCATGCCAAATGTGACATTTTATATTTCAGATTCATCTCGCTGCAGTAATTTTAGGGAAATGTCATATAAACAAAGATTTTGTCATTTACCAAAGAAAATTACTATGCGTGGCAGGTTTGGCCATTGCTTTCTCTCTCTCTCTCTCTCTCTCTCTCTCTCTCTCTTTCTCTCTTTCCCTCTCCCTCTTTTGCCCCCTATTCTGCCTGTGCCGGTTGTTTCAAGTCAGCAAGCCATAAAAAATCTTTATCTCAGTGAAACACAGCAATTTGGGAGATAATCGAATGGTGACTGGGGGGCACAAACGCCAGTCTGAGGAATTATACCACAATCTCCCCTGCATTTACAACCTTCCTCAAAGCCAGTTGTCACCCTGGAAGGAAAGCCCCCGACTGAAGATTCATTACATCTTTAAGCCAGCACGGTGGCATGGCAGCCTCATCCCCAGATGCAACACAACAGCACACTCCTCCCACAGCTGGTGATGCTACTGCTAAAGCTGCAGCTTCTCTCTTTCCCACTTGGTTCTCTTCTCTCCCCTTTTCCTCTGTTCCCCCTTTTCATCTCTAAAGACTCCTTCTCCCTCCTACTTAGATTCCTAAAACCACAAACATCATCCACACAAAGCAGAAAATAAATCTTTTTTATCAGGAAAAAAATACACATTGAGCATATGACTGGATAGTTAGCGCTCTGTATATGGAATGCTTTTGCTCAGCACCATATAGCGTATAAACGTGTGTGCCTTTGTGTGGGCATGTGCACATACAGTCCCCACTGGTGTAATGTAAGGAGTGAAGGAATTTGAAAAACTAGAAAATACAGAATATGATTTCCCCATTCTCAAACAGGTCCCATTCATCACAGGATTTCATGTCATTACATCATTTGACTGTATTTTGCACAAACAACCCTTCTTTCTTTTTGATACATTGTAAACATTTCAGGATAAATATCTTCTCTAGTGAAGGAGCCGTCATGTAGATTAGCGGGTATGTCACTTCCTGCTTGCGTGCTTTCTGTTTCTTATGAATGTAAGTTCCTCAGTCCACAGTCACAACGGCAAAGAGGATCTCACCTGCCACAAGGGCAGTGATGCTGAAGAGGAGGATTCTGGGAGCTCTGTCATCCTGCCGTATTTGGCCATGGCTTCCTCTTGGCCTTCCCCCAGTGCTCTGAGTGACGGGCTCTCAATGGTTGTGCTGCTAAATGCACAAATACACACAAACGGGTATACAACACACACAAACGTGGAAAAGCTAACCCTGTTAACAGCCACCTGCATTCTGGACTCTCTGTTGTTCTACTCTGTAGCCAACAGCAGCTCAATCTAATAACACCACAACAAAACACTTTCCAACGGGTCCCTCTCTCTCTCCCTTTCGCTCTCTCTGCCTTTCTCGGCCTTTCAATCTTATCAGTGGTAATGTAATAAGCGGTTGCTTCGCTCTGTCTCCTCGCCACCTCTCTTAATTCCTCAAAATAAAGCAATATCACAGGGGCCCTGGCCTGCCTGTGACTGGGGATAAGATGCTTGTAAAAGGAAGGATAATTCAGCAAATAAATGCTCGGCATCAAAAGCAGGCGCTGGGTCTTTCTTTCCTTTTTCTCTATCTCTCCCTCCTCTCTGTTCGCCTATCAAAAGTATTACATGTGCTTTCATCAGTTCACAACAAGGCACAATGTGCTTCCTAATGCAATTACTCGACCTCCATTAAATCAGAAACAGTGGAAACAAATGAATTACACATTTGTTACAAAAACCACAAGTCAGCTCTGCGTCTCTTTATTTTTTTTTTCCTTTCATAGGCATAGGGAGAGAAAAAGTAAAATCATTTCTCATTAAATTTCAGGCAGATGTAGCCCTAGGTGATGCATAGAAAGTCTCCCATGTCTAATAGCCACCCACCATTGATATCAGAAGGAATTTACAGGGTTCAAGGCTGTCGAGAGGAGGTCATCTCGCTAAACTCCGAACCACATTCATCTGACAGAGCTGGTGTCCGACTACCACCCACCCATAAAACAACCAAAAGCAAGAGAAGATACTGATGTGTACAGTAGTTTCTTGATTTTATCATGTCAGCCAGCGTGGTAGTCCATAATTACTAAAAACTTAAACATGCTAAGCTGACTGCCCGCAGGGCTCTCGCTACAAGATTTGATGTGTGATCTCTGACTAAAGTGGATGGACCAAGAATTGATGCGCCTCCAAGCCCAATGACATGGACAGATTTCTGTGCCCCAGGGCCATACTACCCACAATGCAATGCCCAGCGACAGGAGAAGCCATGCAGAGGACATATGAATTACATGCCTCCCCGAACGTCAGTGGGAATACAAATGCTTTTCGCACAATTAATGATTACAGTCATGTGACATCAATTGTACATATGGAGAAAAATGTGAAATGGGCTGGACTTACCAATGAAGCAGCGTGTTCAGCCTGGGTTGTGGTGCCTCTCTCGCCTCGTCAGAATCTCTTTGTGAGAGAGGCTCCTTTGAAATATTAAAGTGGATATGTTAACAAACATGCTATTATCTAACTGACAGTTTAATTTAAGCCACATAACAGATATTATTAACGTCTCTGGCTGGCTGTAATGCAATATCTCTAAAGATAGACGCTTCAGTATTCGAATGCATGTACTACGAGTATGACTGGATGAATATATTACACAGCACAGGATCCAAAAAGTTAATTCCCTGTAACTAAAAAAGCAGCCCATCCTTCATACAGAACACGTATAGCACATGAGCCTCTACCTTAACACTTCTAGTGAGGAAGGCCATCAGTCTCTTCTTTCTCTTTGCCCACTCACTCCTCTTCAGCAGTCCCTTCTGAGCCGCTTGCTGAAAATATGTGTAAATACACATGCACGCTTTCTTTGGATGCAGCTTTATGAAACAGTGCAGTGCACCATAATGGCAGAATTAAGCACAAGGAGCAACTGTAATGCAATCTGCAGGCAATCAATACCGAGCCAGGCCCTAAAGACATGTAGCGTTTGATGAGTATTTCTGCCGGTTTTACATTCAGTCAGCACATTCACACTCCCCATTCAGATGCATTGACACTGCTAAGTGACAGCGTCTCGCCCTGTAGAGGCTTTGTACAGCAGAATAGAGAAAGAAGAAAAACATTATTATTTTTAAAATAGATGTGAAATCTCTGGTGGATAATGTGCTTTCAATGGGAGGTGGGTGTGGAAACAGTAGAGGAGCACATACATATTATGGTAGAATAAGATAAGGCTGATCCCAATACTGATACAGTACACAGTAGATGCCACTGATTATCCAGTAAGGGAGGATGAGTCAACTGTTGCTGTGGCTTCCAAGTGATACTGAGACATTGTTGAACCATTTTTTCCCAATTACATTGACTTTCTATTCACATAATTTGATGCTACTCTCTTTTCAAATGAGATTAGAACTAAAAATACAGTGGGTAGAAGTTCTGCATTCTGTTTACATATGCGTTAATGTTCGGGTTTCTTTGCGATTAAGATTTGATAACACAATGGCAACCTCATGTTCTTGTATCCTCTCTCATTTTTTTTCTAACTGATGGAATACAAACACTTGTTCTGAAAGAGCTTTGGATCTTCATGCTAGTTCACAATACCCTTTTTCTCTAGTTAGAAAATAAAAGGTAGTCATGCTCTATTTTTCCTGAAAAGACGATAAGAGGAGTAAAGAACCAAGGAAATTCAGCTTCTGTCAGAAATAAATATGCATAATAATGTGCAACAAAGTTCAAAGGCAGAACAAAACAGTCTCCACAAATAAATTAATTGTCTGAGGATATCATAGGTAAGCATAGATTATGTCGCTGAAACCCATGCACTTATTCTGGGCTCATGCTAAATGAGTTATCTAACCTTGAATACAAAGAGTCATTTCACATTAATGCATTCAGCTGGATTTCAAACCATCTGCACTGAAAATGCAATGCAGAACTTTTACAAAAGTAGCGGTGAGGGACAAAAAGTAGGGAAAAAAAAGCAAATATGGAAAGAAAGAGGAAAAAAATAGTAAACCAAGCATCTAACAAACACACATATGTGTGCACGTGGACAAGACAAATGTACACAGGCACATGCACACACTCTGTGTCCATTAGCCAAAGCCACTGATACACAGCATAATGGACATGGCTGATGTGCTGGTGAATATGGGATGATGACACAGATATTCCTCTTTGTAGCGCTGACCTGCTGCAGTGAAAGGCTGCCAAGCGTGATCATGTCAGGCCGCACACGCTCCCTCAGCTGCTGGGCGTAGTGGGGGATCACCTCCTTATCTGTCCTCACTGCAAGAAATAAAACAGAGGCATCAAACCTTAGACTATTTATATTTATAAAAAACAAAATGTTACTGTGGCATTATGTTTAACTCTTTGAGTGCCTCATCATGTTGCTCCACTAATGAAATCTGAGGGAATAAAATATCCAGACACAAAGAATTTTACAAAAAATGTAAAAAACTTCTTAACGTGATTTCTTGCAAGTATTAATAATTGTTTTATGTAATGTTTTTGCAAAACAAATCATTCTACACTTATTAGTGTAAAAATATGATGTACGGACATAATTCCTCTCTGTATAAGAAACCAAACATGTAAACAAATAAAAGCATAGCATTACTTTTTACAGTGCTCTCTCTGCCCATTACCATCCTCCCTGCTTCGAGTCCAGTCTCTCCTCCCTGCCCAGCACTAGCCGCAGCCTGAGTTTTGGCAACGGTATGGGCCTGGGAGGGCCTGGAGCCCGAGGCATCACCACCACCGTGGAGCAGCAGTCGCCGCTGAAGCACCGGATCACCCGCCTTCACCTCCAACACCTCCTCATCCCTGGAGGCTAGCAGCGTACCTGGAGAGTTACGCATCAGTGGGCATGCACAGATGCACACACACCCAGACACACACACACACACACACACATATACACATACTGATGGATGCGCATACTTACCACAGCCAGAAACAGACACACGCTCACTGAGATGAGTTTGTATATACAGATATTTATGCAGGTGGACAATGATGTGCACTAAAACAGCAACTCACATACATTTGATGTGAGCATTCACAAACCTTTTGAGTACTCTGCTATCTAATCTGTTCCTAGGCAAGAAATCAAGAAGTATTATTTGCTATATTTCAATTGTATTTAACTGGACTTGTTTTAAGCTAATTTCAGGTCATCAAATAAGAGATTTAATGTTTTTACTTACCAACCCTCACAACTAATAATGAAAAGCAAGCCCATACAGGGAAAGAAAGTTTTTTGCATAATTTTTCACCAAGTATAGCCTAGAAATCATTACTGAAAGCACAGAAGCATCACTGACGGAGGCTAACCAGCCTGCTGTGTGTCTCAAATTTTGCTGTGCCACCTCATTGGAAGAAAACATGATGTATTCTTCAGCATTTGTGTATTCCACGTGTGCAGTCCAATATATGTAACAGCCAAAGCTCTTATCACTGCCTAATGCTTTTCACATAGAAGCTGATATCAATGCCTGCCGCCTTACAGAGGACTGGAATGAATAGAAAGCCAGTTTTGTATCCTTTCATCTCCAAGCCAAAGCAGCAGAACATACCGAGATAATAAGGAAGAAATAAAGATCTTAGACAAACAGGAGGGATTTCTCCAGGATTTTTAAATGTCTGCAGCACTGGCCACTGTCCATTTCATTAATACTTGTCTTGTTCCTTCTTTTTCTTGTGAAATGTGTATGGTGCTTTGTGACAGGCTGTACAAGCGAAGACAAAAGCCTGAGAAGCAGTCACAAAATGTCAAGATCAGGACTGACATGAAGTGAGCCGGCTCTGCAGCTGCACAGAAGACTTGCGGCCTACACCGGTGGGAGGCATCCATACAACAACATAAGGTGATTGTCTTGGAGTCTATTGTAGCTTGGTGAAGTGCTTACTGGCAGTCACTGCAGTTGGACTCCAACAGTACAGAAGTAAAAGCTCTCTCTCTCTCTTCCTCTCTCTCTCTTCCCTTCCCTGTGTCTTAGCCTACTGCATGGAGGAACTGTTAATCCAAGATCCTCTTTACTTTTTCTGCGGGATTTCATGAACATTCCAAGACAAAGGATGGGGCTGCTAATCTCGGTGGTACAGCTAAATCCAAGACAATGGCAAATAATACAAGCCGGCTAAATTCTACCATGTTGAAGCGGGCCTAAACCCATCACTTGTGCGCTGGAATTACAAGGGAGATGTGCGTCATGTCAACAGGATCTGGTGCGACTGTCTTCACCCAGAACAATGCTAAGCTTAAACCACCTCAATGCTGCCTCTTTGGCTACATATTTAAATGAAACCGAGCTAATGAGAAAAGGCACGCCTACTGTCAGACAATGGCTGTGCTTGGAAGGCACTGACTACTAGTGAGGGTCTGTTTCTAGTCTTATTCTTTGTTCTGTCTTGGTGCTGCTTTCAGTGGTAGTTGGAAATGTAGCATCTATTTTCTCATCTTTGATTTTTTTTTTATGATTTTATTAATTTCTAACATTACAGTTTCTAAAAACTGCAGTACTCTGTTGCAACACTATAAAAATGATTTCACAACATTAAGTTTTAATCATCATATGATTATTCAAAGTTACAAGAAGTGCAAAAAATCAATACACTAGATTTTAACAACATCACTCAGCAGGTTATACCTGGGCCCAAATCTGGAAAAGTGTCAAATTCAACGTAAATTACCACATAATCTTGTCAAGAAAATATTAGAAAATATAACGATATGTTAACTGAATAGTGATCGAGGCATTAAACGGACATTATTTGTCCCCAGAATATGTTTTTTAATGATTCCAAATCAACACAAAGTAAAGATTTTTGCTTTCAAATAACTAATATACAGGTGTTCAGTAATATTGGCACACCTACCAGGTAAATTTATGAAGGTATCGTCCTCATCCAGCAACGCAGTCATTTTTTCATACAGCCTGTTTTCATCAGCATTCAACATTGCTACAAGTCAAAATAATTACAAAATAAGTATACTCTCAAAGGTGCTGGAAAATTACATGCATTTGTGTGCTTCAAAATTACTTTCTACTTATCAGACGAGTCAATCTAAACCACATCTTAACATGCAAACCACAGAAATAAGCCGTGGCTGGAGAGGGGTGAAAATCAAGTGCATGCAGAGGGGTAATGAAATAGGAGCATTAACATGCCTGTTAGCCGGCCTGTCATCATGTGATGAGATTTGGTTTGGCGAATCCTTTGATATTACACGGCAGTGATATCCAAAAGATACAGGTGAAATGGCTTCTCCATTAATAGCCATGTTTCATTATAACATGCATATTACTTGGCTCCCAAGAGCTCGCTTTTAATAGGCCGACTTTAGGAGGGGTCTTCTAACTATTGATATGGCTCAGTGTGTGTCATTTGGCTGAGGAGAGAAAAAGCCACGCTGAAATGAAAACTGACCAATGATACGTGACCTTCGTCAATGACAGCCAGTTAGGAAGCCAATCTAGTGGTGCCATCGCTTGGTGTATTTACATAGACTGTCCTGCTGTCGCAAATGGCAGCCTGCTACCAGTGA
The DNA here is from genome assembly GCA_029874485.1 of Naso brachycentron. NCBI lineage: Eukaryota > Metazoa > Chordata > Actinopteri > Acanthuriformes > Acanthuridae > Naso > Naso brachycentron. The sequence continues at coordinate 14,880,466 of JAQFJA010000013.1, read as the reverse complement.
TCTCTCTCACCTCACTTTAATGAACCAAGGAGAACTATTATGACAGAGAATGGCATACTTAATTCCAGCTCATCTTCAGTGCTGACCCCAGCCATCCTGCAATGCCTTGGGTCCGTCTGCAGCGCCGACAACGGGTCAAAGTAATTTTGGGCACATTTATTTCCTGTGGAAAGTGCGAGAGGTGAGAGAATGAGAGAAAGAGGGGGGTAGGAGATGGCGGGGAGGGAGAGGAGGGAGTTGTACAGGTTCAGGTTAGTGGTTATTAGAAGCACATGAAGCGAAATGTTAATTTTGAAACCCACACTGTCGAAGGGCAGGGGCAGCGGCTGCTACCAGATAAGGCAGAGCCAAGATGAGACAGAAGTACAGAGGCAGAAAGAGAGAAGTGGGAAAGAGACTGCTTGGTTCTCAGTGCACCTCTCCACGGCCTGCGGTGCTCTGGGGCCTAATTAGCATGCCGCAAAAGGTCACGGCAGGCAATCTCTTAAATACGACTGCCATATGTTTGCCGTGTTCAAAAGGAACTAATGAGAAAGTCTACAAGCTCAAAAGTACCTGGAATTTCAAAGACAATACCTTCTAAATACTTCGAGGTCAGCGGCCCAGAGGACCGGGCAAGTTTGGAGGAGCAGATCCAAAGGAAAATAACCTGAGCCCATGTCTCATTGACTTCTTATTAGCAATCACTGACCTATGGGTATCAAGTCTGCTCCACAGAGTTTATGGGAGTCCAATGGCTGCGGGGTCTTTCTATTAAGGGTACACCCCACCAAGCTGCTTTCTTAACCCCAAATCACTCTCATTATGGACCTCAAATATTTCACTCCAATCTAAATTGCTTTACTTGTATTTCTCAGGTTGTGAGGCACAAAAATGCGTGCTGCATTAAATCATGTCATATATTCACACAAGGATCGCCTTTATACAGTCGGAGAGTATCGCCGCTTGCACGCATAAAAATGTGAGTAAGTGTGTTTGCATAGCAGCACCGCTGTCTGGCTAGGCCCAAAAAAGCTCATTGGAATTCTTCTGTACTCATTCGAAATTTCTGCATGAGTTTTCACACTCTGTCCTTACTGTAAGTTAAGCATTCAGACTGAAACACTTATTAAACGAGGAGTAGCCGTATGACTCCTTAACAGTGCCATAAATTGACTGTGAAATTCAAATGTTAAATCCCTCTGCATCGTTAACAGAGGGTTTGAACAATTTCTCTGCAAATAGCTCTGAGGTTATGAAACCCTTTTTTCAAACACAAATTTGCATAATGGTGGAGGCTTCGTGGATCGCCTTTGAATCATATCTGTGATTTACCTAAATAGTCTGGCTGTCCTCCAGTTCATCTCTCTAATGAAAATTTCAATTCTCTGTTCTTACATGCACAATATCAATAACTAGCACTTCTTGCTAGCCAGAGTTATTGTTAACAGAGAATAAGAGATAATGAAATATTTTAGTAAAGGCTAGGAACAAGTGTCACAAACATGGAAAAATCTGCAAACGTGATCTTCCGATGAAGTCAAACAAGTCACAAGTCACTGACTTTAAAGCACATTCACACTCCCTAATGAAAAAGCACTGCTATTTTTTAGTTGTTTACATTTTGTAAATCCTACATTCAGTGCAAATGAAACAGAAAAATGAAGTTACAATACTAAAAAACATATAGCATCTAAGATTACATATATATGAAAACACGTAAGACCCTTTGAGACCTACATGTTATAAGAAGTGGGTCTGGTAGTCTTATTAAGGGCTAAATGCATTTTATTGTAAGAGTGAAGATATGAAATGTAGTTTCTGAGTTCTAATATAAAAAACAGCCATATGGTTAAGTTCATTCTGTATGCTTTAAGGGTATGGCAAGTGGCCTAATTTGCA
>JAQFJA010000013.1:14831776-14852112 GCA_029874485.1 Naso brachycentron | reverse complement strand
TGTGTGTGTGAGTGAATGTGTGTGCATGTTAGTGCTAGTGAAAGAGGAAGAGGAAGAGAGGATAATTTTTTTTGTGTGAAGAATGTGAATGTGAAAATATCTATCTGTATGTGTGTTTATTTTCAGGTGTGCACAGTTTAATGTGCTCTTCTTCACACTCCTGTTTTTGTGTGTTGTGCTGGTGCACTAAATATATGTATGTGTGCTAAAATGCAGCAAGTTTTCTGCCTGTTTGTGTGTGTGGGTTTGGCATTAAGCTACTGTAGGCGTGGGTCGTTTCTGCTCCCTGAATCCCTCCTACTAACCTGCTCTTGAAGGCCTAGTCTTATTGCTCCCCTTTTCCTCTGCAGATCACCATCCCTGCAAAGACGCTGGCAGTGTGCCCCCCTTCTGCTGGTTTCCCTGGAGGTCTCCTCCAAAAGCACCTTAGGAGGATTTTGCACTTTTCCTCTGCCTTTATTTTATTACCATCTGTGTCTAAATACTGTTTGCTGCTGCATATTGATGTTTGCATTCGTCTGACATTTGTAGCTTGCTGTGCAAGCATTTTTTTTTTTAATTTAGATTTGCATCAACTGCTTAATGGTATATGGAAAATGTTGGAATTTACTACAGATTATGAGGTGGGAAAGTAGCTTGGTAGTAATCACTCCAGTAAATTAAGAGCGAGTCCGATTGTTGTCAAAGACTTTAATGGGCTTGCAGAGGTTGGAATCAGTGAAGTATTCTAAATTCATCGTGTACTCATTGCTTTTACATCTCAGAAAGCCAGATTCAGCCATGCTGGACTTCGTACTGTATGCAAGGCACCATCAGGGATTTTGAGACCCAGGGAAAGATATCACATTGGGCCTCACTACCAGATGAGTCAAGCTTACCCTGCATGTAACCACACCTCCAGAGCCTAATCAACCCATTCAAAGCTTTAAAAACTCAACCTTTACAGAATTGTAGTCTAACACTTCTTGTAAAATATTTACTGACAATGAGCTGTGAAAAACAACACTGTGGAGACGTGCATGCAACATTCTGCAAGTGGTTGAATTCACCATTTTAATACAATATAGGCAAAATTAATATGATCTGTAAGAAATGTGCAAAAGGTCATCTCCTCCACTGCAACTATGCCAACTTTCAAGTCTTTCAAAACAATGCTGCTCACTTTCTTCATGTGGGAGTGAGGCTGCTTCATAACTGGTATGGGGACACAGTGCTGCTGAGCCTGAAGCTGAAGCTGCATCTGTGGGACCTGCAGGCACCAGGGGCAGCAGGGACAACTGATTGAGCATGAATAGCTTGCTGATTGTTTGCTTGCCTTTATTAAATGCTGGATAAAGAGGAGTGAAATGTAAACACTCCAACTGTTTTTCTGAGCGAGTTAGTTAGCGTCAAGTAAGTTACCTAATGTAAGGGGAGAAACAGAAGCCTCTTTCACTGTGGCCAAAACTGATGAATTTCCACCACTTTTGGAATATGCCCACCTTTCTTTTGAAACATTTGAGTGACAAACTGTCGCTCTTTCTTCTCTCCCTCTCTTTTCTTTCTGTTTTGGAAAGACAAACGAGTCTTTCATGTGTGACATGACGCTGCTCCGTCACGCTCCTCACAGTGCTAGCAAACACTGCTTGCATCTTGTTTGGGGGCAGGACTGAACCATTTCACGTGAGCAGTGGGGGGTGTTAGATAGCAGGCTCTCTGGATGTTTGTTTGTTTGAGTTTCAACCACAATTATGAAAAAATAAATAAACCAGAAATAAAATACTTAATGATTTTAGGTTATTAATTCAATATTTAAAAACAGAAATTTTACATTTGAATATCTTTTGGGGCCTCTGTCTTTCACAGGCTCTTAGAATTCTCCCAACTAGCCTGACAGCCACACATACATGGTATGTTACACTGTATTAGCATATTACATATGTTCACTTATGTTAACAAGTTTAAATAAGTCATTGCTGACATTTGGTTTCAAGGCAACAGAAACATAGATCTCCAAGGTGACAGTCTTTTGTTTGATCCATCCACTAAGACCTCCTCCCAATACAAACTTTTTTGCTCTTCATGTAATGCAGGACTGAGTGTCTAATATTGCTGCTAAGGGGGTTTACATATGAAAAAAAGGCATATTGCATATCATAAAGGGCTCCTGGCAGGTCTGTGTAATATGCATAGGAGCATGATAACACATTGGTATTTGGAAATAGAAACCTGTCTATGTATATATGTAGGCTACGTGTGTGTATTTGTGGTATGTGACGAAAGAGTAATAGACAGCGAGGCAAATACACAATAAAGGTAAAGACAGCATAATTACAATTCTGCTCTGTGCTTCTCTTATGGGCATTTAAAACATTCCAGTTCAGTAGCTGCCTTTATCAATGCACAAATCTATCTGATTTAGCATAGCTGCAAGCAACAAAGAGAGAGAATGACTGAAAGAGTAATTGCTCATAGATGAGGGAACGTTTCTTTGAGCCATCAGCCATAACTGACATTACCGGTTTCTTTTACTGATTCTGATTAACTGTTGTCAGTGGCATCGCTCAGATGCAGCCGGAAATGCTGCGGTGAAAGCAACCATGAAAGGCCATTTTATTTCATATTAAAAGACTAAATGCAAAAACTGTATAAGGTCCCCTGCTGTGCACTCGTTTACTTGATTGTATGAAAAGAGCAGAACAGCGATGCTGAATTAACAAGACTAAGTGATTTTAAAATGACAGAGGCCATCTTATGAGCACTGAAAACTTGAAGACACACCTGCTGGACAAGTGTAAAACTTTCTGCCTGCATCTCTTTATCATTTATCTTCATTTTTTATACCTTAAAGATTTTTTTCCAAACTCATGTTTAAAATCCAATTATCCATTTTATATTTGAAACAAAGCACTGGTGAGAACTCAGTCAGTGCAATATACACAAGCTGACGCAATCCAGCGAGCAAATGCACACACGTGCATTCACACATAAAAATACACATTCACAATTTAAGCTCTCAAAACATTACCAACAGACACATTTCGAACTGCTCCACATGCTAAACAAATCAATACAATTATCTTTTGTTCTTGAGAGGTGTTTTCTTTCCCCAGTAAAAATCGAAATGTATTTTTATATGCCTAACACACAGCGGCAAAATGTTCAATGACAACACAGCGTCTGGGGAATGAGGGAAGTCTTCGTCCCGGCAAACAAATACGTGCATGCTATTTTCTGCTCCTCCAAGATCAGATATTTGGGGCAAGGTGTTCGCAGTTTCCTCGTGGGTCTCTCGAGGGAGTCGTGTTTTGTGCTTCGTCTTCGGTCTGAGATAAATGAAAAACCTTTTGACTTTCCCTCCAAGGAGAGAGTGCGAGCAGGGAGGAACTGTGAGCTATGCTGAGGAGAATGCAGGATGCCTCCAATGGAGAGAAAAAAGAGAGTAGGGAAAACATTAATAAAACAATTTCTTCTCATTATAATGCTGTTCGGCTTTCTATTTTTATTTTTTGCATTTAGGAACTTGCATGTCACTTAAGTTGGGAATGATTTGACACAGCACACTCTGCCACAGAGGCATATTGTTGCATGTCTTTGTCATTACTCAGTGTCACTTTTTTATGATATACCATAATGTAATATATTTGCCTGTTGAAATCATCTTAATAACAGTCGCATATTCTTACCAGTGTTTTTCTGTCAAATCAGACTCAGACTAAAAAGCACACTGTGCTCCTGTCACTTTGTCAGGCACATTTCCCAAACAGTTCCCTGGGAATGGGGCAACAGCAGAGTGTTTCTTTAACTATTGTCATCTGCTCTTTGTTGAAATCTCTATTGATCTTTCAGCATGTGCTGCATATGGCTAATCACCTGTCCACAAGTCTGTATTTTGCACCATTAACTTGACTGCGTTTTTGGCTGTGAAACTGTCCACTCATCTTCCATCCATCTTCTTATCAACCTTTTGTTTTTTTTTCTGTCTGAATAACTGTCAGTGTTGCATCACTCCTTCTGTCTGCACTCAACAGCTCTCCTTGTGAGTGAGGTTTGCGTATGCCGACAAGGCTTTGGTGATCAAGGAGAGGTGCCAGGCAGTTGATGGATGACAATACAGTACCTTGGCGTTACTTTGACACTCTGAATTCATCTGTATCACAGTCATCACAGTAAAAGCAAAAGATGTCTGCACTGAATTTCTCTATGTAAGTAAGTTATGTAACCAGAATGTAATGTTTGCATTTAGTCAATCATTATATTTACACAACAGAAAAGCATTTTATTATTTACCCAGTAAATGTACACAGCTAAATTTAGTTAGCAAAGCGTCAGCACAGGCGCATAAGTGCATTTTCCCAGGCACTGTGTTTGCACTTGTAATGTTAACATAACATATAATGTCACATAAATATAATGTCAAAATGAAGTGTTGTGTATACTATATATTTTAATGGTAGTTAAGATGACTTAACATGTTACTTCTCAGAAAACACTTTCCATCTAGTGTAAACTTTGACTTCAGTGTTTGTCTTTTTATATCAGGTTATATAAGGTTGTTTCTTTAACAAGCTGCCTCTGGGTAACAGCTAAGCAGCCTGGGCAGAGTCATCATCTAACCTCATCACACATTTTCAACCACAGGTTGTTGCTAGATTTCATTTCTAGATAAAATGATTAATTAACACAAATTGCACGTTTGTTCCCTTTGGTTCAAACTAGCTTAACCACAAATGGCCCAGATCAACATTTCAGTTAGATCTTATCCAGATGTTGACGCTGACTGACTTTGCCTGAACCTTTTATTTTATTTTGCTAGAAGCTGTAAGTTTCAGGTTAAATGACACTGGCACCCTTCGCTGCCATTTATATTTTCTTTTTATATTTTGCTGTGCAAACCTGCGTTGCACAAGGATAAATAAACAACCTTGTAGCTTGTAAAGTAGCCAGAAGTTAGACTTAGATTGATCACTCATAATCAATGAGCCAATACTTGACACAAGGTCTAACAGGCTGCTGAGAGGTGAGCGAATGCATTTATTGCTACTTAACCGTTTTCATGAAATAGCAAGAGTTTGTAAAAGGAACAAAAAAATAAAATCATGTCTATTCACAGCCTAACTGTAAGCAAACTAAGTGCGAAATGTTGAAAGTCAGTTACAACATGCAGAATTGATAGAAACAGTAAAGTTTTTCCATCTAATACGAAAAAGAAAACAGTCACTGAAAGGATTAAATTTTTGCTGAGAGTAACAGATGGCCATGTTTCCTTTCATACTATGTTTCAGTGAGGCTTTTGTATCAGTGTGCATTCTCTGTGTGTGTCATTTTGTGTGTGTGTGTGTGTGTGTGTGTGTGCAAGGTGTGAGGGGTGAAGGGAAGAAAAAAGGAAGGTGTGGCGTCATTAACCGGCTTGTCGCCACCTGCCAGAATCACAGATGGGTAGCGTCAGGCCATACCTGAGTACGTTTATGCGTCTCCTGACACTGGGAGTTAAACCAATGAAAAGACTGACAGTTGACCTTAAATCATGTTGAACATTTGCACATCTTCCCACGATGGTAGATGACACACACACACACACACACACACAACCAAACACATACACAGAAACTTGTCTCCACTTTTAGTTTTATTTGCTTTATTTTCTTACTGTCTTCACAGTAGCTACGTGTCACCTTCACCTGTTAGTCATCGGCGTATCTAGCAGACTCTATTCTTTCTGCAGCATTGTGTCTGCTATGATTCATGTTTGTGTTTTCTATTCAGATAAATTTTTCATGTTTGACTGTAAAAAAAACACCAATGTAGCTTTGCAACCAGTTGTGTTGCAATGTTCCTGCACAACAATGTGCGGAAATACAAACACTAGATCAGTGCAAAACTGTCATGTTTACAAGAATATGCCAACATGAATAACAACGCTTGAGAGAGTTCTCGCTACATTTCATGCTAAAAGGAATTAGCTAAAAGAATCAGGCAGTGGCGATTGACTGAGAGTGGATGAAGACACTTCAACGTCTTCTGTTGTGAAAGGCACAAGATTGGTCATTTTCTTCTTCCATTGCATAAAGACCGGGAAGAGAGGCGGGTGAGCAAGGGCCACCTTCATCATCTTCATCAAAGTGTCCCTAACCACATGTTGAGAGGGGAGAAATCCTTTAAACTTGCTCAAGTGGAGGTGTACGTTCAACTTAAGGCAGGGCAAAAACAGCATTAAAAAAGCTCAATGTTCCCCAGTAATCCAATCGCATCACACCAGTCCCTAAATCTTTGTCAAGGAAATGCAATTGTTATAATGTGTTTATTGAAACTTGGGCAAGGTTTTATTTAATCATGCCGCGCTCTAACAGCACTGGCGGTAGATGAGAAAAACACACAATCTTTCATCACACCATCATCCTTGGGAAATCCAATTTGTTGCTGTTCCCCTCGCCCCGGTGCGCACAGCACGTGTGATTGCTACATGGTACAGCTTCGAACATGGAGTAAACTCTGTGTTAATGTGTGTTGCATGCTTTTTTCCTTCGTTTTATGTTGTATTGTGTGTCATAGCAGTTTCATTTTTCTAGTGATTATCAGAGTAATATAGTGTGTTGGGAAGGTAGAGGGGTCTGTGCTGAAGAGGTGCCGGGACGTGGTTTTACAGTACATGTGTGTGAAAACCTCAATGAAACCCAAAACCAAGAGCTCAGATTCACAGTTTCAGAAGTTGGGATCCACCATCAAAGTTCAGATTTTGTCATCGTTTTTGCAGTTTTTGTTTTGCGTCACTTTATCAGATTTTATAAGGGATATTTTTTTTGCTCTGCAACACAAATGAAGGCTGCTTTACTATGCAACACCGAAAGAAAACTGTTTTCTTCAACTGACATATTAATGTTCACCCTCTCCTAACATAAAACAGGCTCCAGCCTGGGAGGGATGGTCCTGATACAACAATGAATTCTGCATTCTCTGCAAATTTTAGTATAAGTTTAGCACAGTAATTGTTCTATGTATTCATCTGTGGGCTTGTTGCTTCATACTTTATTGAATGACCTTTGAGTTTTAACTGAATGGACCTGTGCTGTGGTCTACACCAACACACTGACACACACACACACACACACACACACCTAAACTATTTGAGCTGCTGACAGATGTCAGGTCTGCAACTCTTCGTGTGTTGGGAGCGAAAGCTTGGGTGGTGATTGAAAAACAGCCCGGGCCATGCTCTCACTCTAAAACTCCTCGCAAATGTTTCATGTGTGTATTTGTTTGTGTGTGTAGTGCAACGCAGAGACTGCAGAGAGTGTGTTTTTAGGTGTATTAAATGTGGTAATGCACTAAAAGGGCTTGAATGCGTGCTGGTTAACTTTCTTGACTATAAAACGGTTATTTCTACAGAGACAAGCTGCTTGGCATCAGTAGCCACCGCATCTTGGCAATGAAAATTCTAGTCACTGCTTGTTTGTACGTGTGTGTGTATGTGTGTGTATGTTGTGAGTGCTCCTCACTTCTCCACCTGCCAACCTGGCATTGTTTTCTCCCTCTCCCCTCTCTCTCTCTCTCTCTTTCTCTCTCTCATAAAAATTTGCCAGATGTTATAGATTAGTCAGCATTTCACTTTGGCTCTAGTCTTAAGTCAAATGCCATCACCCCCAGCCACCCCTGGGTAACCATAAAGGCTTGAGGTTAACCAAATGGAGGAGGGCAACAAAATATAGTTGGGCTTTGTTTGCAGATGGGAAACCTTATGGTTGTAAACCTGAGAGGCTCTAATCCAGCTGTGTTTGCAGCCATTACCATGATGTAGCCTCAGAGAAAAGGAATTTTACTCCATGTTTGTGCACTTTGTGTTCTGCTCAGAGCTCCATGATTTGGTTGACAATATGTTGGAGGCAAACAGTGGCAGCTCTGCTCATCAGGGGACGGACGGCTGAATATGAGCTACAACTCCGACCCAACACTGTTTGTAAGGTGTTCCCATAACAATATAATTAACTGTGTTATAAACTTTTAGCCTGTACACTATTAACCCATTGGATCTCATATGCTGGCTTGCAAGTTTTGGCTTTTGCCTAAATGAAAAGACACTTTTAAAAGGTGCACATGAGCAATTTTGGCAACGGCAGAGAATTCTCATCCAACATAAGTGAAGAACTATTGTTTTTCTATTGTACAGTAATGTAATCTTTTGCCAAATGATGCTCATTACACATGAAATTTACTTAAACTTGACTTTTTTACCCTTTTCCTCAATGTTTGCAAAATAAGATCAATGTGATTATTTGACCTTTATGTGCCTTTACTGCAACATTTACTTCAAGTTCCACAAAAGCAGAAATAATTGCTTAATAGTAGTCATGGTGATCATCATTGTAAAGAAGTGACAGTGTAGCTGGTGGTGGCTAGCGGTTTCTGCATTGTGTTTGAATGAAGAGACCCAGACCAGGATATGTTTATAGGTGATCTCCGTTTAATCTGACAACAGGTGAATAACACAATCCTCCAGTCAATTACAGTATGCCCTCAAACTTCAGCTCTTCTCCTTTAAGGCACAAAAGCAAAAAAGTGTGCAATACTGTACACATTATAAAAAAAAATACAAGCTCGTAGAACGTACCTGACAACAGGTGAATAACAAAATTCTGCTGTCAATCACAGTATGCCCTCAAACTTCAGCTCCTGCACAAATTAATCACAAATTAATACGGAAATGTTTCAACATGTTCATGACAAGTTTAAGCTGGCAAATAAACTTGTAATAGCATGGCAAAAACAAAGAGTGTCCGACAACAATGCAGCTTACCTCTCCTATGAAGCAAAAGAGTGGAAAGGGGAGGGGCTATCATGGGAGCCTTAGATGGAGGGACCCACAAAAAATGAATGTAGAGACACAGGAACTGAGTCTCAAACATTCTGCATATTGACTTTGGTGGACTAACATGTCAGGTGATAACTATGTACACAGATTTTGTGTCATTATAATAAAAGAAATTACAAATAAATGTTTGACTCTGTCACACATATCACTGCTGTATAATTACCCTTGTTACAATAGCAGCAAAAAATATTACTAATGGAAATAGGAGGGACTGCAGTACTAGGGATTACTGTATAATGCTTTAAAACAGTATTGACAGTATTTATGGCAGCAGCGATGCAAACAATGATTATGCTCCCCCTTTGCCTAGACATACAGCAGGAGAAGAAAGGGCATATACAAAGATCAACATTTGTATAAAAAGTTCAGCAACATTTAAATAGGATGCATCCTTTAGTATTTTCTTTGGAACTTTCTTTCACAGTAACATTTGCATTTAAACAGACAGTACGCCATTCAAATGTTATGATTTTAATGGCAAATATGGGGAGATATTTTTCTCCTAAGCTTCCTGCAGTTAATCTGTTTGATTAACGGGTTCCATTGAAAGTCATATTACATAACTACATAGGAGCAGATACTCTATGTAATAAGTCTTAAATACCAGCATTCTTCTTTCTAATAACATGAAATGCATGCACACACTTGCACACACACCCAAAAGGGAATCAACCAAATCCTTGACCTTATTAATCCCAAACCAAAACATCACCACAGGCAAACAAACAGAGCCACACCACACCAGTGTATTGATGTTTTGTAGTGTTTGTAGTCTATAGTCTGTAGTGTGTGTGTGTGTGTGCGTGTGTGTGTGTGTGTGTGTGTGTGTGAGGCCAAGGCTGAGGTTAGACTGCAAAACAGGTGTAGGTCAAAGAGATTGTGTGATGTTCAGTGTTCAGTGCACATAAGTGTGTATATTTGCACAACTGATGTCACATGTGTGTTTGTGTGTGTGTGTGTGTGTGTGTGTGTGTTTGTGTGTGAAGCATTAAGGTGCTTCAGATGCTCTGGATGTTCAGGCCCTCTGGCTTTAGCCAGCTGGAGTTCTCTAAATTAGCCCAGCTCTTCATTATGCAGCTCCTGTCTTCTCCTCCTCCCTCACCCCTCTCCTCTCCCTTCTTCAGCATTTTCATCTCACCCCTACCCGACATCTATCCTCCACTACTCCTGTCTTCTTCCTCATCGTTTCATCAAGCTCCCCTTATTTAATCTGTAACCTCCCCAAATCACCCATGTCTGTGATCTCTGAAAAAATCTTCCTCCTAAGCAATCTGAATGGTTAAAAATCAAATAAAGGAAAAATTAAATGATTAGGAAGAAAATGATTAAAACATGATGTTGATAAAAAAAGATTGACAAAATAGTAAAACTCCCTCGCCAACCTCACAATAGCTACCATTAACCACCTGCTTCCCCCTCTCCTCACCCCTTCTCCTCTGCTCCTCCGCTCGTCCCGCTGCCTACCCCTTCCACTCTTACCCACCTCTCTCTCCTCCTCTCTCTACCCTCCCTCCTCTCCAAAACCTGCCTCCGCCTCAGATATTTAGCTCCAGGTGAAACAGTGAGCCGACCCTTATGCTGCCTCTGTCTGTGAAGCTTTTGTCCTCTTCCTCGTAATTGCACCGACCCTCAATACAGAGAGAGAGTGTGTGTGTGTGTGTGTGTGTGTGTGTGGCTGTCTGCGAACAAGTGTGTGTGTGTACTGTACGTGTGTGTCAAAGAGAAAGACAAAAAAGAGAGGAGGAGAGGGTTGGGGGGTTTGCGCTGGGTTGTTTGTGTGTGTGTGTGTGTGTATGTGTGCATGTGCGCTAATGTTTGTGTGAGTTCACCTCCTTTGCTTTTCATCTGTTGCCTATGGTGAAATCCACAACCCCACTCCCAACTGGCTTCCTGATGCCCCCCCAAAACCCCCCACACACGCACACAAACCCACACACACACTACTCACACACACACACACACGCTCGTAGCCCTGCAGTAAGGTTGTTAGCAGGTGTGTACAGTTTATGTTAGCATTAGCCATGTTAGCCTAGCCGCCATGCCCCCAAGTGAGTCTCTGTCTCAGTGGAAGCCAGGGATTTCTTTTCATTTGAGGGCTGAAGGGAGGGCCTTGGTTGTGCACGCATACACAGACACACACGCAGACACACACACACACATTGGGGGGCCTGAGGGAGGGCCAGTAACTGAGCCACCAGCCAAGGGAGCTGGACCAATTACATTGTTAGGATAAATGTAGCGCCGACTATGCATGGATTGTGGTACTTAACAGCCGGTGCGCAAAAGAAAAACCCTCCCTTCCTCCCTTCCCTCGCCTGCGCTTCTCTCCAGTTCGCCTGGGCGTTTTTTAAATGGAGGGGAATTTAAAAACAGATTTATGGGTCAGTTAAATATAGTAGGCAAAACTGATTCCCTAACCAACCACCCCTCCTCCGTATCTCCCTCCATCCATCCCTCCATTGTATCAGTACCTCCCTTCCATCCCCCCAGTTTTTGTCTCTTTTCCTCCCTTTGGTCTTTTATAAAATGATATATCTCTTAAAAAGGATGGAACAGTTCCCCCAGTGGAACGCTCAAACACAAATTGACAATCCAGGCCTTGTGGTTTAATAGGCACCCTGTATCTCTCTTGCCTACCCTCCCTTTCTTTCTTTCTATCTCCGTCTCCCCCCCACCTTCCTCTCTCTCTCATTCTCCTGACCAACAAGGACTTATTAAATGAAGCCTTAACTAAATCTGAGTTAATGAATTATTCTAACACCTACGATGTGATTATTGTAATTAATGGGCCACTGACGTACCTGCCTTCACACCAGGTTTCCTAAATGAACATCTTGCACAGGCCCAATGTCTCTCTTTTTGACACAGATTTAACACCCCCTCTGTCTGCCTTTCCTCCTCTTTAACTAACAACCCCAAATGCATTGTGGGAGAAAAATCTGGGCCTGGTATTCATTTTTCTTCTCTGAGGAGGGAGAAAAAAAATACCCATGAGTATTTATATTATAGTTTTAATGAAATCAAGAGCACATAAAATTAGGGTTTAAAGAATTAGAAGTATCTCAGTGGGTACATTTTTATGTTATATGCAAGTTCGTGGGAGGACAGTGACCTCACATGATTTGCTTTCTATTTTGTCAACAGACTTAAGCCCATCTGATGGTATCAGGGATTGTTTGCATTTGGATGACAGGCATCGTTAGGCAATCCAAAGTGTTTATTTTACGGTTAAAGACAATCCCTTCTCCATAGCATTGCTATTCTGGATATGTTTTTGCTGCCTTTCCTTTAAAAGTCTTCTTCTGGAAGGGGGGAGAGGGGGTTCACTAAAAATGTGTTTACCTCACCATACTGAGAGTTGTAAATGCAACGGTTAGCAGGTTTTCAGCAGCGTGCATGGAGGTGCGAATCTCCCTCCTCCAACACGCTAGCCTCCAGCGGCAACACATGGCATGTACACACACACACACACACACACACACACACACACACACACACACACTGCTTGCTGCTGCCTTGTGCTAATCCACAGCACCAGCACAATCCACTTTCAGGGCTGCGCTGCTGCAACCACGCCAAACAGGCCACAAGTTTGGTTTCCTCTCCAAGACACACAGTTCCAGGCCATGTTTGAGATTCTGTTTCAGCAGCAAACACACAGACCAGCACTGCTGAAAGTTCTTGTACTATAAAAGCAGATAATTTGACCAAAACAAAAAAAAAACCCTTGCTGGTGTCTGCGCTAGTTCACGAACCTCGGCCAACCCTTTCATCCCGAAGCCAATGTGTATGGGGCAAACATTCACTGCGCTTTGATTTTCTAACCACTTAAGAAGATTTGGTCATACTTAATCCAGTTTCTCAGCTCAATTTCCCTTCGAGCTGGTAATTATGGCTGAATAAAGAGTACACTTGAAGTACTGCTGTTGTTACTGTTGTTATAGACCTGGGTGTAATAACCTTCTTGGTAACCTGCGGGTAAATTAAGGCACTTAACACCCAACCTAAGTGAAATCATGTATTTCGGGGAACAAACTCTAAGTACATGTTTGTTATTATTTTTCTCAGTTGTATAAAGAAATCATGATATTATAATAGAGCTGCCAGGGCATCGCAAGCACTGCAATTTAGTGGTCATCAATTATTTCCAAAAAATTCTCAACTTGATTAATCACAAAAAGAAAGGATATTTTTTCATGAAGTATCAATGATCAGTTTTCTTAAAAATGGTTTTATATACAACCTGTAAAATGTAAACTAATGCTGCTCATTTTTACTCTGAGAGGGTGTTAACAAATTAGCTGCCATCTGATTGAACTAAACCCCTGGCAAGCTTGTTTGCGCTGGGATGCTGTAGCCTGCAGTAACAATGTGCCTGATTTCTTGCAGGGATAGCAGGAATATTTCCCTCTCTAAATGCCCTAAATGGCACAATGTAAAAAAAAACAAATTGTTCAGATAAATCAGTGCCAGTCAAGTCCTTCTACACTGTTGATTATAGTGGATTAAAGACGAACTGTGTTTGAGCAGGCGAGTTCTATTGTCTTACCCCAGGAGCCACAGTTGTCTGTCCAGATGTGTAACCTGCACTTCGAAGTTAAGTTAAAAAAGGGGAATCTTTGCAGCTCATGGTGATGAGTGAAACAAAACTTGTGCTTAGTCTCTTTTAACCGTAAGTGTGTCTTGCAGTTTGGGGTCCTGCATCTTCTTTTACTCCAACCTGGAAGTCCCTCTTTCCTCCTATTTCAGGTGAAACTCCTTTGGCTTATGAGTTAGAGCCACACCACACCCCCTTATGTGATGTCTGTAACACTGCTGTCTGAGCCAAACACCTGACCAGCTAGATGCAATGCTGTTGTACGTATTACACACAAGGATATGCAGCTGCAATTTTTTTAAATCTCTCAAACTTCTTGATTAGCTGTTAGCTTAAACAGTTTTCTGCCTCAGACTCACGGGTTTAAAAATACCACTTGTTTGTGTTTCTCTCCAATGATCTTTAACTGTGTTCAACAGAGCCAAGCAAGTTTTCATATTCATTAAATTTATTTAGATTGTCAGCCATTATTCAAATCTATTTTATCCTATGTTGTGAAGTAATAACATTAGTTTTTCTTCGAAGCCCAAAGAGCATAATTTCATCTCTTTTTTTGGCTTTCATATTTCAGATGTGCCAAACCAGCAGTAATGCATCTCCCAGGTATGCTCATTGCGTAGAGATGTGAAGGGTACAGGGTTGACCCGTGTGGACCCTCGGCTGGTCTGTGTGCTGTGAGCCTGCAGCAAAAAGGCAGCCCAGCACTGATGAGAATCCCTATAATTGGCCCAAACCTGCACACATGGCCTGGAGCTCCTCCACTCTACATTGCCAATGAGAGTGGAGGATACAGATGGAGAAAGTAAAGTAGAAAAAGGCAGCTGACCTGACTGAAGATGCGGCTCCACATTGGTCTCTGTGAAAAGATGTAGGTTGGTTTTACCAAATTCTAAATGATGGCTGGAAACGAAGCCGCTAACCTGACTTAAATAATATTACACTTATGTATATATATACTGTATGTTTTATTTTTATACTTACAGTATCTTTTCAGCCCTATGTCTCTTATCCATCTTGATCCCTGCGTTGCTCCATCTCCTCATTGTCACTGTCAGTGCATGTGTGTGTATGTTTGTGTGTATGGAGCACCACTGCACGTGGGCCTGCTATCTCCCAGCCACACTTCTGGGGCTGGCAGTGGGACAGAACATCCTGAGGGCCCTAACTTTCCCCGGCTCCCCAACCCCTCCCTCCTCTCTCTCTCTTTCTCCGTCTGTTAGCCATCCAAGAATATGCCAGTCAGGTCCTGGGCAATCTGCATGCTGCCCTCTTGCCATCCTCCACCTACTCTCTCATCCTTTCTCTTACTCCTTCTCTTCTGTAGAGCCATCCTCACTTTCACTGATTCTCTTTCTTTTGTCCTCACCTTCTCCTTGCATTTCTCTGTCCCACATTTTCTCTCCGCGTACCCTCGTTGCTGCTCTCCTTTCTGGCCTTTGGCAGCCACCGTAAACCGGCTGCATGAAGTGGAGTCTGTTCGTAGCTCAGTGCCGTATGTGCGGTGACGCCCTCTGGACACGTTGGCACACTCACTGACAGCTTGATTTGGACCTAGAGTAGCACAAAGTAGAGGGCTCGTAAATTTACATAACAAGGCAATATTGAGTGGATTTTCTATGTTTGTGTTGATGAGCTGAGTTCAAACAGAAGATGATGATGTGAAGGGATACCGTCAAAATTCTGTCTAACTCTTGTGAATATGGCTTTCCAGCCTAGAGTGTCAGTAAATCAACAAGTTTTAAAAAATGCATCTTTTGTTTGTTCATTTTTTGCAGTCTTACTTACCTCACGTAACCCTATCCTCTAACCTTTAACTTGAAGATATTAATAATTCATCAGACATTCATACATTCAGGGAGCAGACTTCGTCTCATGTAGCACCTTCTTGGCATTTTGTACCTTTTTAACGGCGCCTTTAAAATGCTTCATGATGACCCCTGCAACAGTGCATTTTATCTTTAAAAAAGACAAGACAGAGATAAAAAAGGAATTCTATTTCTATTTCAAATCCAAATCTGGTCTGTAAACATCATATTTACTTACTTGCATCTGGCTTGAATGCAAAATGACACAGGAAGAAAATTTAGAGCACAACCCAAAATGTTTTTAATTATCTTTCAGTGGTTGCTGCCTCAGTTTTAAGTCTCTGTCTTTTAAAGTTGGCTTTAAAAAAATCAGTACCTACAGAGCATTTCTTAAGTAAAATGTAAAGTAAAAAAGAGTAAAATGTTTTTTTACTCTAAGCCATTGTTGCTGGCACGTAAGTTCAAATAGTACCCTTTTATAAGGAGGTTGTCATTCTTTCTGATATTTAATTTGAATTACCAATTGTAGTTAAATGTAGGCAGAGGCAATTTTAAACAGATTTTCATCTTTTTGCTGATTTTATAGCTACACTGCATTTCCATATAAGTTTTGTACTACTGGGTCCTGAAGAATGAACTATAAATTGATGAGTCATTATGCTTTTTTCTTGTGGAGAGAAAGTTTATGCTGGTTCGAATCATCTCAAAACATGAGCTACAAACTATTGCAAGAAAGTGCCTCCTTGTATGTAATTATTCTCACTTTATTTATTTATTTATTTATTTATTTATTTATTTATTGCATCAGTAACCTATTCAGTACACATACGAACCAGAGGCCATTGTCAGTGGGTGGGATGAAAGGGTGGACAGGCTGATGGGCAAATGGCCTGTTGTTATTGAACGTTATTGATTGGCCGTGTAATTCCACTGTATAAGGATTGATGTGACTTCACTGTGGGCCACATCTGCATGGTAACAAATGAGAGGAAACACAACAGCTACTGTAGCAGGACCACCTTCGTAAAGGACTGATTAATGCAGACTCCTCCAGGGGTAAGGATAGAGGGATGGATGGATGCTAAAGAGGAGAGCCTGGCAGCTAACTTCTAATGCTACAGGGAGAGTGACGAGAGGGAGGGAGGAAAAGGAGAGAGAACGTCCGGGGGCAGGCATGCAGGAGCGAATATACACACACTACACACACGTGGGGAGGATTTTGACTCTTTAATCTTGCCCTGTGTTGCTTTGATAAGGAAAGAAATCCCCCCCTTGCAACGAAGATAGAGCTGTTCTCCTTTTGTCTTAAAGTTATGGGCATATTTATGCATGAGCTGTTTATTTGTGTCAGGCTTACAAATTAATTTCTCAGAGTCCTCGAAAAAATAAACTGTGTGCCTAAGTTAAATGTGACTTTGCAGAGTTTTCAGACAAAGCGAGTCAGTGCTGATGTCTGTGTATCGATTGCATCCATCTGTAAAGAATAGCTCTCTTGGCTGAGTAGTTTCATATACAAACCCAAACACATTCACAGATTCAAATTCCTTTGAGTCATTCAATCAAGTTTCCGAAGACCGAGGGCATGCCAAACCTGCAGTAGGTCACTGAATGTCAAGTGTGCCACAGCTCTCATTCTTCCTTCCTCTCCATTTTGTTCCAAAATTAAATATGCACATGCAAAAATTGGGGCAGCCACTTGAAAATGACTGCTCAAGAAGGAAAAAGTCGCTATTGAATAAGTCCTACTTACAAGTCTGTGTCACTGTCCCACCCTTTGTACAGTACAGAACATTCTCATTTTCACGTCTTCAAAATGGAATTTTTATTGTGGCCTTCAATGTCTTATTCAGGCATTTAGTGTTTGTGAGACACATCGGGCTCTCAGTATAATCCAGCATAAACCTCCTATCCGAGGGAATATGAGGCGCTCAACGTAATACAGCATAGGAGTAAAAAAGTTCACAAGTAGAGGAGATGAGGTGGTTGGGTACAGTATAATACATGACTTCTGATCAGGAGACTGTGGTTCATGTCCTATTTGAAACCACAAGCCAAGACCGGACGTACTGATTTCTGTGGACAGTCCCCATTTTGGATGACCTGTCCCCAGCTAGAGCTGTCCCCAGGAATGTCCCTGATTTCAATGTGGATTAAAAAAGAAATGAAATAGACAATGCAGTTGTGATCCTGGTTGCACGCAGACTAACGCAGTACCATCTTTGACCACAGTGTGGGTTGCAATGGCAGAGTGGCGCTGTCCTTGTTTTCACTCTTTTATTCCATGGACAGAAGGAGAAGTAATCAACATTATTTATGAGGGCAAAAGAGAAAATAAGTCAATAAGTTAAAATGCGATGGTGCGGACTAGACCTACTTCAATGACAGTAACATACACTGTAACATGGTTAACTGAAAAAATTACCATGTGATAGCTACTACAATATTTTATGATGTGGCTCTGTTTTAGGAGAGGAGGAAGACTGATAGAAAGAAGAGGAAAGAAGACAGGAGGAAAAGAGCAGTAGAAAAAAGTAAAAAAAGTAAAAATTTATGGAGGAAACAAGTCAAGGGAGATTAACGTGCAAGAGTGACGTGAAAAGGTAAAGTGAAGAGAAGGAGGAGGGGTGAAGACAAGTAAAGAAGAAATTAAGAGAATAAGAAGAGCAACACAAGGAGAGGGAAGAGAAGAGCAGACAAGAGGAGGTATGGTTTGTTTAAGGAAGCAGAATTTCATTTTAATGACAAGGTTAAATAAAATAATATGTGCCTCTGCTACCCAGATGAAGATGACACAGTGGTCCACTGCATCCTTTTTTATGTCATAGTGATATTTAAAGATTTTTGTACGCTTAACTGGAAATGTCCAGAAACCATTTCAGAAATCTGCTCACCTTATTGTGTAAAATATTTAACTTATAGCAGGTCAGTAACATCAAGTAAAGAAAAGAAAAGAAATTCAATTGAACACTGGTCTTTTTCTAAACCTAACTATGTTCTCTGTCTAAACTTGAGCTGTGATGGTTTCACAATGTTAATCACATGACTGAAGCTTTCTGACTGAAAGACTCAAGAAGACATTGAGAATTGCCTTTTACATTTCTTTCAGACACAGAGTGGCGTGACAAAACATCCGTTTTTTTAACCTTACGCCATTTAAAAAGCACGGATGTAGCCTCCGTGATATCACTCACAAGTTTCTGAAGAGCCATTGTGAAGCTCAGTGTGGTGACTTTGACTGTCACCATCTTGACAGAGCCTTCCCCCAAGGCTAATCCATGGGCAGCGAGGTGAAGCATGGGTAAAGCACAGACAGTCTGTTAAAACAATTAATGGCACATCAAGCCATAGTTTTCCCTGATATTTGCAGGAAGCCAAAAGAAAGGCACCAACTCAAACACAGTCTAGAGGTCAGATTCAGTGACTCAGATCAGCTGTGAAGACACCCAGCAGACAGCTGGTCAGCTGTCACTTACATTACACCCTTGATTATACATACCTTTAAACCTATTCTCTGCATTAGTCATGATTAGTCAAGTCTGCACATGTAGCCCTAAACTGTATGTGTGTGTCTAAGCAGATGCATGTGCATGCACATTTGTGTGTGGATGCAAGATAGTTTTTCCATATATTTTTTTCATTTTTATAATATTTTTTGTAATAAAATCTCATGACTGAAATATAACCTATAGCTCCCAGGTTGTAAACTTTTTTATTTTGAGGGGCTGTATCTTTGGAAGCCAGCCTCAAGTGGCCATTTGAGGAACTGCATCTTTTGGCACTTCAGCATTGGCTTCATTTTTCATTTCAGCCCTGGTGGAAAATGATTTGTACAGTAGCACATGGTTATCAAGAATTTTTTCAATCTCCACACATCAACACAAAGCAGAAGTTCTTGTTGACAACATGTCATTTAAACTAACAATTCGAAATTGCTCCTTCTCATAACCCATACAAACATGCTCAATCAGGTATACACACACGTAGAAAAATATTATGTAGCAGTCAGAGGTGCGGAGCTCTGTTTTGAAGCGCTTCCAGGCTTTGAAGTCTCTGACCTTTTGGTCTGGCTCGTCACACACCGATGCAGAACCGGACTGTCAAGTTGCCACTGCCTTCTGCCACATTCCACAGTGACTGCAACCGGGAAGCCATATTTTGAATTATTTCTGTGTCACTAGCATAGACAGGCCTTCTGAGAACAAAGTCATGTGCTTGTGCTTGCATGCACGCTTTCAGCTACATAAAAGTGCACAAACTGCTTACAGTGCATGCAATGAATGGGTGACTAAGGCTGATGGTTCGACAACCAAAATAAGAAAAAACTGAGTAGTGGGATCTGAAAGAAAAACATCTTTTCTAATCAACTACATTTTTAATGCTTTAAGCATGGTAATAAACCCCTAAATGTGTTGTGTCATAATAAATAGTGGCCCAAATAACTTTATGCTCAGGCCATAAACTGTATGCATCTCTGGGTGGTCCTACGATAGAACTATGTGTATTAATCAGATTTTGTACTATATCTACTAACTTTACTCACAATAGCGGCAGGGAAAACATTATTTTGTATTAACCTGTATAATGCTACTACAGTACATAACATTTTTACACACACCTGAACATAAAAACATAACTCTATGGCTTGAATATGTAGGCTTGTATGTGTGAGGGAGACCTTCAGACATCTGTTTACGAGTATGTGCTGGCGTTTTATGTCTCTTTGGACCTCTTTTTTTCTCTCCTTCCTCTAGACAGTTACTCATGCACTTAATTTATGGCACACCTGCAGAGTGTGTGCGTGTGTGTGTGTGTGTGTGTGTGTGTGTGTGTGTGTGTGTTCATGTATGTGGGTCTAACTGTGTGGTAACTCTCAGGCTCACAGTGGAACTGTTGATGAAGGAATGCTGCTCCCTCTGACTCACCTGATGATTTGTCTCTTACTTTGTGATCAGTGCAGCAGAATCCCACACAACGAAGGGTGGGGGAGGGTGTGTGTGTGTGTGTGCTGTGTGCAGCTATCTTTGTGAGAACCAATTTTTAGTCATTTGAGTTTTACACCATGGAAGTGAGGGCACTTTTTGGAAAGTGA
>JAQFJA010000013.1:14760998-14776838 GCA_029874485.1 Naso brachycentron | reverse complement strand
CAAAAGGGGAAAATACAATACAATGTTCATACAGTGTCAACATTTGTTTTTCTAGCAAGATCATGGTTATGGCACTGGGCGAAAATTATGAGGTGAAGAATCATTCAATATGGATAGAATTCCTCAAAAACAGGGCTGCTCCAAGCTATTGTTTGAGAGATTCAAGGTCTTAAGCACCAAAAATAAAAGACACAAAGAAGACTATACCATTAACAATACCAAAGATATCAATTTAATGTAATAATAATGTAATGATACTTAATAGGTCCCTATTTTTCCTGCCTCAGCAACTGAACCGAAAGAGTAACCTCTAAATGATTATCATGCTTTCTAGTAACAAATACACATTTTTAAATTACACTTTAAGATGTTTATGAAACAAGGTCTTATCTTCCCTGGTACCTGTGCATGGACAGGTGATGATCTGACAACAGTACTGCAGAGAATTATAGCAGGTGTTTGCAGGTTTCCTAATAGCTCCCATGTGCCTCAACATGCCTTGGCTTAACTGACAGTAAGTGTGCATTCATCGAGACGGATAAAGGTGGATTTGCACGCATGCTCATCAAAACTTTTTTATCTTTCCAGACAGACATGCTTGGTGTGGATTCTGAAGGGAATGGGAGGGGAAGCAGCTATTGTGTTGTCTGTTCCTAAAGCCAACCGCACAATTTGAGTCAGACAGTTTACTTGGTCATGGAAACATTCCTACTCATGTGTCACGAGATGGCAAGACCTCCCCAATCTTGTGCTGCGTTACCAGTGAGCCTCGTTAAGAAAACTCTCCAACAAGGCAACACAAACAAGATTCTCTTCTTGACTCTTCTTGTCAGCGCTGCCCTTTATCACCCTCTCCAGTTTTTATGAAGGGAGGCCTATCTTTGGACTATCATTTGACATCATGTACACATTCTTCCTACCAGATGCTCCCTTGTGATATGCTGTGTGTGTTCTCCCCCTTGCTATGTGTCTCAATAGGCTGCTTTCTTTCTTTGTAGCTTCCCCCCTCCATACACACACAAACATATAGACCATTTCAGCCACAAAGTCCATTCAGCTGATGGAGACTGCTGGCTGAGGGGGGGAAGCCACCACATGATAGTGGGTATGGCCCCTCGCAGAAAACCACCTTTTCTGTCCAAGGGGGGAAACAGACAATGCTTTGTGGACCATATAGAGGGAGTCTACCCCTTCTATTAAAGTCATTGACGCCCAGCTGCTTAAGCACGTCGGCCAAACTATGGACCATTGTTTCACGCATGCCTGCTTTAGTCACATCCCTTCCTCGATAGGCCCCCAATGATGATCAATGGCCAAGCCTTGCTGGAGTGGCCAAGCGTCTGTGGCACCCCACAGGTCCCTACACTGGGCCCACTCATTTTGTGACTGATCGCCCGTCACTCTCCACCCTCTCCACACCCCCGGCATGGAAGAGGCACTCGTCCTGTCCTGTCAATTAAACCCACACAGCAGGTCAAAGTCTCCTTGTTACTGTCTGCTGGCCTTGTCAGACCATGTAGAGACAACAAGCTGCAATTCTTTCCTCTGCAGTGAGATATGTTTTTTTTATTGGCTGAGTTTGCAGGAGATGGTGTACCAGTTCTGATGTTTTTCATCCTGTCTCCCTTTTACGACAGCCTTTAAAAAGCTAATGTCTGTCATCTCATCTGTTTGGTGCAATTAAATTCTTCTTTTAGTGGTATTGAGAGGAGGCCTCAGCTAACACGTCCATCAGAAAAGGAGCTGCGTATAGGAGACATGCTCAGTTAGACCGCATGGTCATAAAGGTTATATTAATGGTTTATGTACCCCACTGCAGCATTGTTAATGGCAAATGGCATTTACTGGGTGCTGCAG
Organism: Naso brachycentron; assembly: GCA_029874485.1. Taxonomy (NCBI): domain Eukaryota; kingdom Metazoa; phylum Chordata; class Actinopteri; order Acanthuriformes; family Acanthuridae; genus Naso; species Naso brachycentron. The sequence continues at coordinate 14,774,981 of JAQFJA010000013.1, read as the reverse complement.
AGGAAGGCCATTCAATCCACTGTATGGTTTATCTATCATGTCAAGAGCTCAATAAAAAGCCTTCAGTAATATCAAAGGAGACTCAACACAAAGGCTCTACCCCTGGGCTAGGTTTAAACCTTCTCTTGTGTTCTGTGTAACAAAATGAATAGTTTATATTTTAAAAATCCGTCTGAAATTAATCAAATTTAATTCCTCTTTGCGCCGTGCCTAAGTACATGCACACGGACACACAGAGACAAACACACACCACGGTGTGTCTGTGTGTGTGCACGCACAAGTCAACAAAGCAATCCACACACACTGAAACAAACCCTATTAAAAGAATTTCAGGGGTCGTTTCAAATCTGGCTCTGTGAAATAGCTCACGCCTGAACCAGCGGCTGATTTCATGTGCCTATTTGATTGTTTAGCGTCCCTTTATCGGCGATGATGTCATCAAAGCGAGTCCCCACGCTACAGCAGGACCTCGCTGGCTTTACAGTTAAGCAATCCCCACAATGCCGGCTGAATGCTGGAGAGGATAACGATAATGATGATGGAGGTTATCGTGGAGTAATTACTGTGCATGGAGGATTTCGCGCAGTGTGAATGAGTAAAACACCCGAGCGAGAGAGATTGAAAGAGGGAATGAGGAAGAAACATTGAAGGGGGGAGGGGGAGTGGGGGAGTTGTATCTCCTAATGTGTCGCTTGATTGAAGTGCGTAAGGTTCTGAGCTAATTACATCCAGAACCGCAGCCTAGGAACAGATGCCACACTTGTGCATCAATAAATGCTTATAAGTAACTTATTTAGGGCTGCCTGCCATGCAAGGAAATGGCATGACTTAAAGCACAAGCACCCCGGGGCTATTCCCCAGCTCTTTGTCTTGTCATCCTACATCTTTTAAATCTATTCACCGCTTCAAAACAACACAGGCAGACAGCAGGGCAGGCATAAAAAAAGAGAAGAGGAAGGGGGAAAAAAGATACAAATATTCACACTTTGCAGACAGTATTATGTTTGCCGTTTGGGTTGTCTGGCATCAAAGAAACGCTGTCTTCTCACAGATTTGTGAGCGGTAAAGGAGTGGTGAGAGCGCTGTTTTTAAGGCCAAGTTCCTGTTTGATGAAATGCAGCTGTTCTTTAAAGTTTTAAGATAAATATGTTTTGACTTGAGTGTAGAGAGATACATTAGCTTGACAAGTCGGTGCTATGTTTTATTTAGCTGTTGGTGTGATAAACAGTATGAGGCCTAACTGGCTGAAAGTTGTGTGCTGGAGAAAATTAAACGCACCTTCCTCTTTTATGAGTATGTTTGGTGTGACCACAAGAGGATTTTTTTGTTGTTGTTTTTGTGGTGGAGCATACGTTGACATGCTGTCGTCTTCAGTGACCGCTGTGAGTGACAGATTCAAACAGACAGGTTGACAGTTCCACAGCATATAGAACAGAGTAGGCCTATGTAATCAAAGCCAGACCTTAGCTTTCCGCAAAGATAACAGGCAATTAGTGTTGCCACAGTCATGGAGTATTGTTATTCAGTACATACATATGATTGACACAGTGAATTTCAGCAGCAGTTCTAAATAGTGGTGTTTGTCCTTGGAACTGAATTGTTAGCTTGGTGCTGAATGTAACTTGTTTATGTGTTCTGAATTTGTCTTGCATTGCCATGTCACCTGTTTTATGTCTTCATTCTTGGGTGTAAACATTTTCAGCTGATACTTTATGCAAATCAGAAAGAAAGAGACGCAACGACTGCATGCCACAGCGCTCACACTCTCTAGTTACTTCTTGTGTATGTGCGTGCATATTCAGGAACATGCTGGTGATCCTTGCCCCATTCACAAAGCTATTTAAAGCAGCGAAGCTGGAAAATCAACTGTGTGAAACATTAAGGGCCCCTGCGCATTCCCATGTATTTGAGAAGTGCTTCTTCAGTCGTTACTGTCTCTGCTAGATGACGCAAGAGGGCGAAAGTCCAGAGGAATTCCGGTTGGTTTCGATCAGTCTGCCTGACTGACCGCTGCTGGAAACACTGCAGTGCTTAACATGAAAATGCTAATGCGGAGGGGAAGCAAGCATTTCCCCCTCGACTATTTGTTCTCTCTTTGTGAATGCAAGAAGCTGTTTTGCAATTGATGATTGTCCCAAAGAATAATTAGACAGGTTTGCATTTTTCATGAGATTAATTCATGGCTTTCTAATGTGCGTTTTGTAACCTCACACTGCATATATTCCAGGCCATATTAACATATTTGAAATATGTATGATCTTTAAGGAATATGCTGCCATATGTTAGTAACAGGCTCTGCACCATGGATTTAACCATGTGAGAGCACAATGCAAATGGCCCAGTTTGTTTTGTAATATTTAGTATAATAAGCTTTGAAATGATTTTACAGTGGGATTTTCACATAGACTTGTCTGTTCTCGTTCATCATAGGCTGATCATATTCACAACAATATTAAATGCCAAAAGCTGCACACATACATTGTATGAAGATTCTGATGCTGCAAGTGCTGTTAATGTTCTTTAAAAAGTTATGTTGATCAGCTTATACATGGAAATACATGGAAATCTTTGGCGTTTTTCTGTATATGTGTATTTGTGTGCATTTGCATTTGTGCCCCTTTGCATTAGCATGCATGCATTTTCGCACGTAACCATATACTGCATCCAATTGGTAGGTGTACTTGTGAACTGTCATCCCCTGCGTGGACAAACAAGGAGGTGGAGGAGGCAACGCTGGTAGAAACTGAAAAACATGGCTAACTTTTCCATGACATCACTCATCTGGTATTAACAGTATTAAACGTGTCGTCCTGCTTTTCTTCTCCTCTCCAGTGCCACCCAAATGTGAGGAATATAGTAGAGAGACTATGCATGTTTCTGTTTTATAGGAGTTCCAAGTGGCCTGCTGCCAGAACCTCTGCTTTGCATTTTCTCTCCGGGTTAATTTATCACATCCTTTTCTCACTCTTTCTTCTCCAAGAAGCAAGTTCTTTTGGGGTAGGCCGGGAAAGGACAGCAGTGGGACACACTTCTGGACACTACCAGGTCTCCATTGTCAGGTCGATTTCTGAATAAAAGTTGCAAAAATTAGGCATTAAGTTCCAAGTCGAACCCTCTCATATACCCTTCAGACTAGAGCTGAAGCTGGTTTAATCTACAAAATTTGTTTTCTTAAGTCAGAACACTCATAATAAAGTTTTCCCAACGACATATAACAAATACAGAATGCAAAGTCTGTATAAACAGCATCTGCATTTTCATTAACTCTCTATTAAGTTAATCTATGAAATGAAAACCTGGTGTATAAAAACCTTTAAACTGTAAAATAATCAAACTTGAGGCGTCGTTAGTAACAAAGCAGCTGGAACATACGTTCTCACAGTGTGGAGCGAGACTTTAAAACCGAGCACAGTGTGTGATGAATATGAAAAAAAGTGTAATCCAAGGTGTCTGATTTCACCTCCGGGGCAGGAGGTGGGGGTGAGCAGCTCTGTAGCGAGGCACAATATTTTAATGCCTTAGAAATTACTGCTCACTATTTGAGCAGTACTTGTTTGGGCAGTGAGCAAACACTAGTGGCGAATATACCTCCCAGCCCCGCCTCTCTCCTTCACCCACAGCTGCAACCAAAACCCCCGATCGTTTTGATCTAATTTCCTCTTTTTTTCTTCTTCCTTTACCTTTCCTGCTGAAATTGATTTCTGCTTGTTTGGTTTGGCAGTAATAAGATCAACAGTGGGATCATGTTTCAATGGCATACTACCTTGAACCCCAGGCAAATGATTTGTCCAAACTTAATAATGGAAATACTTAGGATGTATTGGGAGATGTAAACAGTAGTCGTAATAAAACAGTGCCGCAAGGTAAGGGCTCCTTTAAGTTGCAAAGCCTTTCCACTTATGTTGGCCGTACACACCTCGGGCTCTCCCCAAACACAGCGAATAAAATGTATCCCCACTCAGCCTGCATGGCGAAAAGTCACCCAATAAAAGCTATTTAACTGGAGTGCGGTCTCGAGCGTGGCATGTTCAGCCCGCTGCAAAGTTTGACCGCCAATGACAAAGCTGTCAACAGAATGGGAAACAGGCAGCTATTGCTTCACTGCACAGACAATTAGTTTAAGCCTGTCGCTAACATATAGACAATGTTTAGTGCTTGCTGTAATGCTCAAGTGCTCTTTCTCCTCCACCAAAAGGAACTGACCAGAAAACACAGCAGTAATGTGGGGAGGAGGATTTTCACATCTGACTTTCTCTGTTTACAGCCTGAGCAGGAGTCAGAAAAAGTTCTTAATCTCTACGATTAGCATGGGTTGCTGGGTCGGCTGTTTCTCGTCTTTATAAACTGTTCTACCTGTAAAAGCATAGACATTTCTGTGGCAAGTAAGCATGGTGACACAATGTTCTCTCTTGCCTAAGTGTGAATGCTAAATAACAAGTCGATCAGTCAACAAGACCTATTAGAGATTTAAGGACTCATTGTTTGAGATGTCTGCACCTATAGCACAGAGAGATTACAGTAAAACCTCAGCTATTTGCTTGAGTAGGAGCAATTTTAGGTTATATTTAGCTTTTCAAAAGACATATCCTACACACGTCAGTTTTTAATTAAGCCCTTCAAGAGTTTTGTTTACAGGCTGTCGCCTCACACCTTGTATGCATTGGCCCACTTGCATTCCTCAAAGTGAATTAGATTAGTTTCACTTGAAGCAAGATGGCAGAGTTACTCCCTGTCTTCTGCCGTAGCCTGAAAATGTATCCCTTCAGGAAACGCTTCACATCCTTTCTCTCCTTTCGCACAGATCTTGTCCTGGATTTTACAAAAATTGATACCCGGAAAAAAACTAATGCATACATTTCTCTTGCATGTTGTTTTTTGAGCTTTTTAAACTAGCTTTTGAATCAACTTTGCTACGCTCAAACATAACTGAAGGAATAAAATGTAACTGTACCTTAAATGCTAGAGTCAAAACGCAACTAATTGACAATACTCTATTTTGAAGAGTGAGCAGATGTATTGGAGGAGAGTTAAGGGGCCGAGAAAGTCTCTGCAGCTGCACTCTGTGCCATATTGACCCAAAATAGACAGATTCATGGTGTGTTTACTTCTGTATCATACCCACTGTTGTCTGCCTCATGGAGTCCTTGTGACCAAGCCGCAGAATTTAAAAAAAAGCTTTACAGCTGCTTAGAGTTCATAATAAGCTTTCTCACTCAAACACACAAAATGTTCTACTTAGAGAAGCACATCTTCAAGCACAGATGCATTGAAAATCTGCAAATCAAACCTCACATTTAAAAGACTCAAGCGCTGAATCTATGTGGAAATAGATTCAAAACAAATATATAAAAAAACTCCATCAGGAGTGTGATTTACAAGTGCAAATGCAAACGTGTGCTCAGTCACAAATCACCAAAGGTTCGTCTCAACATCAACAAAGATCCCATTGAACCAGGGGCCAAAAGTCTCTCTTGCCTGTGAAAACTTCAGCACTACAGACAAATTGAATCTGTCTTTCCAAATTCGATTTGTTATCATAATGTTTTTATTTTTATTTGTTTTTTCACCACAAGTTCCTGGGTCAATCAGACACAATTGTTAGCACAAGAGAAAAACAGAAGTCAAAGACATTGGGTGGCTTTGTTGGTGACATAAATGGCGTGATGAAGATGGTGAGCTGGGCATGTTTGTACCTACGTAAATCAAATTTAACTCTTGCAGTTCAGCCACTGTCATGTCTTTTATGCCTTTAATGGCAGTTTTAATGTTCTTGGAGCACTAATTCTTCTGCTTCTGTGGTGGGCTCAATAAAAAGGGTCTTTAGTCAATGATCAGTCATAACAAGGCAAATATTTATCACTCAGCACCAAAGGAACCTGTGTTTCTTCTCTCAGTCAAATTAAGCGAAACAGGAAGAAAGTATAAACCATGTGATTTGAAGCCGTCATCTTCTGAGCTGTGTAATTTTTTTAACCCTTGCTCAGGAGTAGAAATGGAAACTCTGAAAGTAGGTGGAAATAAACCAACCACATGCCGACTCGTAAAACACCTGTTTGCAGTATGGGGGCCTGAAAGTCGGACTTGTTAATAGCCAGCCATAAATCGCTCACTCCATTGTTCTGTCACCAAGTTGCAGGGCTGCATTTCTCAGTGGGATTCATGAGGTAAAACTTTGTCGAAAGTATAACGCCCTCCCCCTTTGCTACTTTGACATCAAACACTTTTAAAGCATCAATCGCCGTGTGTACCTTTGAAACTGTCAGATGAACTTCTGAGCTGTTACACAAATCACAAATCATGCAAATTGTCCCTTGAGTTTCAACTTCTTTGTAAGTCATTTGGTTCTCTTCACATAATCTGCATGGATGAAAATTCATAAATTTGAATAAAAAAAATGTCTCTCTTCTTTTGTGGAACATAATTTGACTATGTTGTAAATTAGACACAGCCATTTAACAGAAGCTTTTTGGTGGAATGCTGATATTGAGAGTAATGCCTGCACCCAAAAACATGCAGATTTATCAGAAAAAAGCTGCTGTTGACCTTTTCTGAGGATTTGGGAGCGCCAGCAGAGAGGGGTCTCTTTCCTAATCAGTCTTTTGACAACAAACAGAAGCTGTTTGGGCCACAGAAACCATTGAAGGTGTGTGAGTGCGTGTGAGAGAGCATTTGTGTTTGTGTCACCTGGACAGCTTGAGTAAATCCCCCAACCCCTTTTATTTTTCAAAAAAAGACCTGTGGACGTCACAGCCGTCTCATTGATACAAGCCACAAGTCTAACAAACAAAGGAGAAGGCAGAGAAATTGTAGCGGGGGGAGCAAAGCAGTCGCCACAGACAAGCCTGGACGGGACAGGAGGGAGACCTCTGGCCTTCCAGCAGTCATCCCTCAGAGTATGCCCAGACGAGGGGAACGGCTCACTGTAACAAGCTGCACAAAGAAAGCAGGAGGAGCAGAGGGAGGAGAGCTGAACACCTGAGATCAGATCTGCTGATCACTTGCCTGCAAGGGTCATCTCTACATTCATTCTCCTTTTAAAGAGCCTTGCCTACACTGTGAAGGAAAAACATCAAGGGGTTAAAGACAAGAGAATGATATTGTGCCTCTCATTGAAACAGGTCTGATGTTTCTTTGTTTTTTATCTTTATTGTACCTTATAAACAAGACGCATCAAGAGTCGATGAAAAGTTGTTTTTCTATTTCTATTTTTTGTTTGTTTTTTTCTGTTTTTCTTTTACGGACAATAAATCAGATTTTAAAGGTGAAGCGTGAAGAATGTGCGACCATGTCAACTCCAAAATGAGGAATGCTAAGTATATGCCTCTGCTCTAAACGGTAGACAGAATGAGTAAAGCAGAAAAAAAGCAAGGGCCACAGCTTTTCTACATTCTCTGTCTAGTTAATGTTGGGAGGCTCTAATAAAAAGCCACCATGTGCCAATTGAGCGCCTACAATTAACAGATTAGAGTGATAAAGAGGTTGCATGGCTGCGAGGCACGGGGCCGCCTCCCCGGGCCCTCAGGGCTCCACGATGGGCAGGAGCAGGAGGAGGGTGAGGGGGGCTGAACCACTGATGAAGGGCCCAGATAATCTCTTCCTCCCTCCTTCTCTCTCTCCCCTTCTCGCTCTCTCTCCCATGCTCACCTCCCACTACCCTCCCCTCTCACTTCTCCCCCCTCCCCGCCGCACCACCCCACCCAATCCCTCGCACTCCGTGCCCTGGAGCACCTCTCGCAAATACCTGCTCAATATTCTAGAGTTGGGGGTGCAGCGGCGGCGGTGGTGGTGGTGGTGGGGCATGTGGTGTGTCTGCAGAGGGGAGATACAAGACACAAAAAAGCCGCTTGAAACAAAAAGCGGAACATCTGCTAAAGCGATTGCGAGGTAAATATGTTTGACAATTATTGTTTACAGTGACAGTGGTAACAGTTTCAACACCCAAATCAAAACCCCACCATTTCTCTATTTGCAGTGAAACAGATGGGCCTACAGCGATCCATTAGCAACCTGTCAAAAGCTTTATTCTCAACTTACTTTTATGTCTTTGCTTCTTTGCCATGTGACTGAGGAGAGGCACTATTTGGGCATAATGATTATTATCTATTTGCCCGCCATAAATCAGATACCTATACTGCTCATTGTGTATATTATTTTTTGCTCTTGTTCTTTCTCTACTTTCTTCTCCTGCCAGTGTTTACTGTTCAAGGAGAGCTGCTTGAATCCACATTTGTTTCCCCCTCTTCACATATTATTGTATTATTGATGGCGATACTCTTCATGTTCACTTGAAAGAACCTGCTTAACGATTTTTCACTGGGCTTTGTTTTTGTTTGTTTGCTCCAGCAGTAAAAATCTAATGCATTTGGGGCATTTCTTATTTTTCAGCAGTGAGTGAGATTATTCAACAATCCAAATTATTAACAAGTTGCCTCTTTTATCCTGCTGTCTATATTCTCACGCTACCTTGAGAGATCAACAAGAGCCGTTATGAGCATGCAAAGCAAGGACTTTGAATACCATGATGTGAGGATCCTAAACAAATCAATTGGCAGTGGTGTTCAAGCAAGGGAGGTGCAACCGTGAGACCTTTTTCTCCTTTTCTGTGTAGTTTTACACCAAGCATTTAACATGAAGCACAAACTGAATTAAATTAAGAGTCCTTCATGCTTCAGGAAAGTAAAGAAAGTTATTTTGGCTGCTAAGGAGCAGGATTTGGAGGCACGTGTGTGTGTTTTTGTGTACGTGCATGCCAGCACGCAAGCGTCTGTCACTGTCTGCAGGTGTGCATCAACAAAGACGGAGGTGTTATCTACTGCTGTACCCCGTCACCATTTTTCCTCAGCACTGTACTGCTCTAAATACGCTCAATCAAATAATGTGTTGGGAATAATTAACCCCAGAGCCCCCATTGGTTCTAATTGGCACCTATTAGAGGGCTGTATGATTCCTTGATAAACACTGAGGAGAGAGCAAATGGCAGCAGCGGTGGGCGGAGGTTTGATTGGTAAGCAAAGTGCGGGAGCGATGCATACCGGGGGTAACCAACATTTAATTATCAATGAGGTTTTCGCAACACTTTAGAGAGGCCCCGGGCATCGTTTCCTTCAGTAGTAGTAATGGGCTCTTTTTAATGGAACTTGTGTTAAACACGGTGCTGCCACTGCAAAGCTTTGGCGTTCAGCCCCAGCCCTTAGTTGTGGCTGCTTTAATTTAGGTGACTACTGAAAGAAGACGGAGCTCATTTGGGTTACACACTTTGAAAGTGTGTAGCAGGGAGGGCCACGGAGGAAGATAAAGAGGATGCCCATAGTCGATTCACATAGTCTGCATTTACATTTTCTCATTTGTATTTGCTTTGCAACTTCTTTAAGACAAGGAGACTTCATTCATATGGGTTGCATCTGAGAGGCTCAGAGTAGTCTCACTGTTAACTATATTTTTCCTTGTATAAAGATGGTGCCATATTCTGGTCTCTATTCTAAGCACTGCAAATGAATGTGTAACAACATTTTTGAACTTTTCAGCCGCAGCAGTGGAGCCAAACAGTTCCAAATTATGTGCGGTTGAGTGTCACTCTAATGTCAAACTCCACCCGCTGTCACCACAGTCATTAATGTGGTTTGCCAATATGACCAGTGAGAACTTTACATACGTTGCTTGATTTCTCATCTAAACAAACTCGTCTCTATTCTATATTTTGTTTACCCGTGAGTGTCAAAAATGCTTTTTTTTCCTTTTCTTTTCTTTTGAATGTGTGTTTTATAAACATTTTGGCAAATCATGAATTGGTTGTCATGAGGGCTCAACATGTGACCAGACCAGCTATGTTCTTTGAACATTGTGATTTCAAAGCAAATTAATATCCCCTGTTACAGTTTATGTAGGCTATGTCCTGTCTTTCTTTCAAATTCAATTCCAGGATTGGAAATAAAATCAGGAATATATGACCTTTACTTTGAAGGGCAGTTGCCGTGGCTAACACTAAACTCAAAATTTTATTTATTTATTTTGTTATGTGCTTATTGCAGACAGGATTCAACCAATAAACACACAGGCAAATAATTGTTTGAAAAATCAGTCACAACTTGTTTGAAATAAACATGATAAGCATGAAAAGGGCCAGAGCCTGAAGTTAATGTCATTAGCCTCCTTTGCAGTGATCCCGCTAAACAGCTATGCAGAAGCAAAAACACATAATGTGTTTTTAGATCCGAAAGCAAAAGATGTGTTAAACAATAGCATCAGCATCTATGTGACATAACAAAGGGTCAGGCAACAACTTTGCTCTCTGTGATAATTATTAAGTGCTGTGCTTTTGCTTGCCATGCACATTTTACAGAAGTAGGCAAAGTTGTTGTGTATCAGACACAGCATGATACTGGAAAAGGCAGATTTGTACGAACAATGCGTTTGTGTTGTCTCCTTGAATTGCAAACACTTTCAATCCCTCTTCCTTTTTTGAGGTAGCTGCTAACAGCTGCTAGCTACTTTTTAAATCCTCTACTGTTGGGTCACTCAAACAACAAGCCATCAAAAATATACACCCCTGTCCCAGCCTGCTGGTCATCTTTTATACTTGGACGAAGATTTAGCTTATGTTGCTACTTCCACTGCCAGCTTAAAGGCAGACCATCGGTGCAACTAATTCTTGCCCAGTTTACACAGTGCAAGTTTCTGTATCAAATGGCCAACTTTTTTTTTGCAGTTCGGCCTTCCTTTTACATGACAATGGCGTGCTGGCGTCCCTTAAACCGCAAACTTTTGTAACCTAGTTCCAGAGTGTAATCTTTTGAAACCGCAACCTTCTTTTTGGCTGTGTCAATTAGGAAAACAGAAGGCCTGTGAAAGCAGTGACTGCGCTAATGCTAATGCTAAAGCTAGGAAAAGTCAATGCATTCCACAACAGCCACTGCCAAACTCCGATTAAACACTCTGCTGTGCACCCAAAGCAAGTTTAATGTGACGAAAGTCTATAAGGCGAATTTGAGTGTTCGTAGCTTAATTTCAGAAGTCAAACAACAGCTGAATTTCCTAAATTTGTGGCTGCTCAGGGATTAGCCTCAACAGGAAGTAAACAACTTTGGCTCCAATGATATGTCATTGCAAAGTTATACCACCAACTACCAGCTTGGCATGCATACTACACCGCTTTCGGCTGTTCAAATTTTTTAAAATACACAAAGGAAATACTTTTCCATTTTTAGTAGGGCCGCTCTCATCTTAACGTAGCCTCTATCTCCGTGCCTTTTATACACTAACAGGGGGAATAACACACAAAATTCAAACCTTTACCAGGCAGTCTAAAGAGCTACTATGTTAAGTCATTGCCTGACTGAAAAAAGTCAAAACAGTCACCATTTGAGACCTAAGATTTCATCAATTATCTTATAAATTGTTAGAAATACTGCATTTCTTTTGCTGTGCTGAAGAAAACTGTTTGTAAATGGGTTTCCTGGGAGGGTTGAGGTATTGGTTTGGGCTTTGGCCTTGATCCCAGGCTTGAGGCTTGACCCTCCTTTCCCCCTAGCACTTGTATTGGGACCAACACTGGAGCAAAGGGGCTGGGGGCAGAGCCAAGCCTAAGTCTGACCCAGTTTTCGAGGGGTTCCTGATTGCAGACGGCTGCGAGTCTCAGGGTAACCCTCCATCAACATCAGCTCCTGTAATCTGGACTAGCATGTGCCAATCAAACTGAACACGATGACAAGCTCATGATGACATGGCCATCGTCCTCTCTCCTCTCTTTGCTGCCTGGACATCTCAAACGCAAGAAAACATCCCAGTGATTATGGCATTTCAGTGTCAACTGGCATGTTGAGTTTGGCCGGAACCTTGAGATTGATAATGGTGAGACAACATGTTTGTGAGCTTTGCAAAGTGTGTGGGGAAAGGTTGAGGTTTTTGGCACACAAGTGTTCAGTGGTATTAGATGAAACTTGTTTGTGGAGGCAAACCATCACATCACATTTACATCCATGAAGCCTCCAAAAAACATGAACCATGAGTGAGAAATCTTTTCAAAAACATAATTATACACAAGTAAACACACGAGGCAACTTCAATGCAAACTTCAGCTGGATACAAATTTCGGCAGAAAATGCATTTCTCATGAACAAAGCCTCATGAAAGTTCACACTTTTTCGCCTTTATTATGAACATGGTCTTTTCCATTTTCCAGCTGTCAGGAGGGAATCCTTTTCTGGACACTCACATATAAGCAGTGTGTGTTTGAGAAAGAGAGAGAGAGAGAGAGAGAGAGAGAGAGAGAGAGAGAGAGAGAGAGAGAGAGAGAGAGAGAGGGAGAGGGAGGGAGAAAGTGCAGCACATCTGACAATCCACTGGCATGAAAGTGAGCCCCTCAAGCTAACAAATTCAGAGAGAAAATTACAGTTTTGCGCGTTTGTGTCAATATGCATGTCAAAAGGTAATTGGGAAATTGTTCTGCAATGTCAAGTCCTGTTGGCAGTGTTTAGCCTGTGGTAAGATCAAAACCATTTCTTCACAGGCTCCAAGAGGCCAGAGCAAGCTCTCTAACTCTCTCAACCATACAAGACTCTCCTTTAAGCTAATAATGTGGCTGTTTATCGTAAAGTTATTACATTATCATCAGCTGCTCACAGGATTTACTGAAAACGATAGAAAAACTTTATTGTACTTGCGCGCTGTCATGAGCATTTACAGTTTTTATGAAGTTTTCGTGTTGGTAACAAATAAACATTTAATTAAGTGGACACAGTGCAAAATTTGTTTTTTTCCTTCAGAGGATTTTATGAGTGTTTGAGTGATCGTCATGAGCAGAGGGTCAGATGACCTATTTATTCTGTCAGTGCCAGTACAATAAAGTCTTATGAGCAGCCATGTTTGTGTTGATTTTGAAAGATAAAGGTTAAAAATGCAAAGCTCCATCCAGTGTTATTGTGGACATTAGCTCAGCAGCTTTTTTATCCACCTTAGGCTGAGCAATTTTAATTAATCCCTATCACCAAGTAGACATCAAGTCATTTTTATAAGAGGGAATATTTAAAAGAAAGGACAGTCTTTATATTGTACAGTGACCTCATGAAATATCAGCGACGGAAAGCAACATTATTGCACTTAGCATCTAGGTTACATGTTATCTTATTTAGCATCTTTTATTTGTTTTTTCATTGTTGAAATTCTGATTTACTGTAAGTTAATAAAAAGTTTTCTCAAACACCTCCTATGTGTGCAAGGGCCTCTGTGCTTTAAAGTGCTGTCAAACTGCAGATGAAGAATTTCATCAGTTTTGTTTTGTTTACTTTTTTTTTTATTAAGGGCTTTTACTTGTAACTATAGGCTGACAGCAGTTTCGCAGGTTCTTCCACTCCGTTATGTGTGGAATTCCTAAACAAGAAGGACTTGTAATTCTTTTGCGTGACAGAATCTTGAAGTATGAAATACAACCACATACTTAAATGATAAAGATCATAAAGTTTGTTTTTAAAATTTATTAAAAGTCCCAATTCCAAAGTTACTCCCCTAAAAACCCCCTTTTTCATTTGATTTTAATGCAGTAGCTCCGTCTTTTTCATTATTAACGTAATGATTTGGTTATGGTCAGGCCTGTTTAAATCATTACACTTTACTCCTATATGCATATGCAAATCATTTTTATTTCCTGTTATACAAACAAGAAGAGAAAAGTCTCCACAACCTGCTATTAGCTCCAGTGATTCACACTTCATGTGCTCTCAGCAGTGCTGGCTTTAAACTGGCTCATGACCTTTGTCACACACCACAGCCTCAAATCTCTCTCTCCATCTCTCATTGTCACTCTTCACTGTAAAAGGTTTAAACAGAATGACAATCAGAAATTCTAAAGGAGAAAAATAAAATCCCAATTTATTGTAAATGAACTCTAATTTTTAACTCTTACTCTGTGGTGCAAAGATGATGATGATGATGATGATGATGATGATGAACAGAAGGGATAAAGAATGGAAAGCACAGCAGTCTAGACTG
>JAQFJA010000013.1:14710893-14721322 GCA_029874485.1 Naso brachycentron | reverse complement strand
GTGCTCAAATTTACTTTTAATCATTTCATCCGATCCCAACTGATGAGTCACGAAAAGTGTTTATAGTTAGCAGGTCCAATATAGTCTAGCAGCTGGGATTCAACTTTTCAGATTCAGCCTTTGGTATGACGACAGTTCCTTCCTTTCAGTCATCATTCGTTACGCTACCATATCCTTAACCTTCAGTAGCACAGTTTAAACTTAATATCAATCCAGTAAAAACTGTAAACAACACTAAATTAAAACTGCCTCTGAAGAACAGTTTAGCCAACAGATTTCCATAAAAACCAATTTTTAATTTTTTTCACTACACAGACTTTGTACGTAGCACTCCTTGCATATTCAAAATTTTATCACAGGCCAGATGTTATTAGATGCATAGATCTATTGGCACTAGTCACTTTACATAACATGTGGCAGCTATAGCAGTAATAACACTAATGAAGACCACAAAACTCTTTAAAGCCTGCTGCACACTGTGCGATTTCAGCAGCCTTACAAGTTTTTTGCAAGCCACACTGTGGGACATGGCGCCAATAAACTTGGGTAAGATGTCAAATTTGATGTGCAGACTGTGCGATGACAATCCCTGAAATCACATGCTACAACACGAGCCAATGAAATGTCTTGAGCACGCGCCACACCAGCGTGCGTCATACCATGTATGGGCAGATAAAAACAATGAGGCTAAACGAGAACCGCGCCCTTGCATAAATCACATTTCAATGTGTGGAATTAAGTGCAGAATAAGAGGAAGAGGAGGAGAATGTAGATGCGGTCATAGCGATGGAAAAGAGGCCAACTTGGGATGTCAATTTTGTGAAGAGAGCCTGAGGTTAGTATTAAACAGCATGCTAACCCTCTCTGTTTGTTTGGTTAGACGCCGATATCACATGGATCAGTGCTGCACATTTTTATTGGTCCTTTAGTAGACATAGGTGGAAGCAGCTGTCACACCGTGAGAAAACCATCATAAATTTCTGACAGTCAGAAGTTCGTCTCTGGCTATGTCTGGTTGCAAGATTGGGACAACGGCCTTCTGTGATCCTCCCTCACTGTGCGACATTGGACCACAACCAAAGATATCGCCACTTTCAGTGAACTTTCAACTGGGACGGCTAAAAAACGCACAGTGTGTGCGGGGCTTGAAGGGGTAAAACGTGACGTATGTGCGTCTAAAATCCTCAAGCGCAGGTTAAAATCTGTCCCCTCACAGCAATGTCAGCATAAAAAAAGTAATATTAGCATATATGAAATCAGCTGCACAGATTAAGAGCGCAGATCCCAATTATTTGACTGTTTCACAGAAAAAAAAACAACAACAAGTGCTTTATCATCAATATCATGATATGACAATATTATGCCTGAAATAACCGTCTCGATATCTAGTTTTATATCACTGAAGTTTGATATTTCATCATTATACTGCACTGCTCGTATTTGGATTGTACCTGAGAGAAGACTGCTCTCTTTGATCAGAGAGCGACATAGACCCTGACGCCTGCATGTAGGGTGGTGGCCGTGACACCTGAGGGCCCCTGCGGATCAGCTTCCCCGTGACGGAGTCGTATGTCCGAACCTCAGGGGCTGAAGGTGGAGGTCTTTGCTGGAAGGCAGCTGGTCGGAAAGTAGGCTTCTGCATGGAACTCAAATGGTCAAGGAATGCTGCTGGACTGTTGCTCCTGACAGATAATGAAAAGATCGCAGATTCTCTTCAGGAAAGATTTTATCGTACAGAAGCTAACAACTTAGCAATATTTACAGTGTTTTTTTTAAGTTGTCAGCTTACTTCTACCACATTTGACCTCTTAAGATTCTATTCATTTAACAGCTTGGTTACCTTGGCATCTTTGAGTAGTCCTCCTTTAGTGGGTACAGCCGCTCCTCCACCCTCTCCCAGCGCTCCAGACAGCTCCACAGCCAGTCTGGGTTGACAACATGGAGGTGCTTGCAGCCTTGAGCCTGACGAACCTTCTCTGTGCCTGGTCGACAGAAACAAACAAGGGAAAAGTGAAAATGAGAACAGGCTTTGACCTTACAATGAAAAGCAGTTACCAAATACACACACCCAGGGTCTTGCTGAATAATTCAGATCAATGATCAGACTGTCTTATCTGGATATTCTAATGAGGGCATTAGGGATGGGCATGATTAATTGATGATCAATAATTGATCGCTAAGGATTTTGTCGACCACATGGAATTTGCTTTGATCAAACGTAACGTAAATGGCCTACAAGTTGTGTTGCGTAGTCTAAGTCTTGAAGCAGTGCAATGAATTTCACTACGTGGCAGCAATGAAACATCTTACCAGCGGGGGGGCGATACTATTTTTAGGAGACAGAGAAAACAAAAATAACGTTACTCAGCTGCCTGAGAGCTGCAGTCATGGCTGCCGCAGATATCAAACATAAAAATGAAGGGGTGAAGGTGAAGTTTGGCTTGGGATCATTTCAAACTAAAAAATTACAAAGTTCATTGTAAACAATGTGAAGTGGCGTATAAGTACAACACAACAACAACTTCAATGATGTGCGACTTGAACAACATAACTTAACGTTACATCTGTCCTTGGTTAACATCAATGCATCCACCTCTCAGCCTGCCATCACCAGTCTGAGCACAGAGGAGCCGCGATGCACAACGGTAAACAATGTTTTTTTTATTAAGTTATTATGGTTTGATGTGACTGGTTTTTGGAAATGTTTCTAAAAGAGGCTCAACTGTGTTTAAGATCGTCGTAGCGCTGGAGGCTCGCGCTCCGCTACTTTTATGTTACGCACACCACATATCTGTTTTGTTTAAGTTAAAGAGTTGAACTTTAACTGCCTTGTCTAAGAGGATTGTTGTTGGACTGTAAGTTTTTCTTGGAATAAAGATTTCACTGAGGAAAAACGTGCTGTATTTTGTATCTTAATATAAAAATAATGACTAAATCGATAATTGATCGTTAATTTTCTCGATGATCGATCAAGGAAATTTCTTCAAATGCCCATCCCTGGATTGCATGGATCTTTTTTCAATACTGTTCGACTTGTTTATTAAATTTTCATAAAATTATTTGAAATGTTCACATTAGGGGCGTCCAGTGACTCAGGTGGTAGAGCAGGCACCCAGTATACAGAGGCTGTGTCCTCACTGCAGCAGCCACGGGTTCGATTCCACCTGTGGCACTTTGCGGCATGTCATTCCCCCTCTCTCTCCCCTGTTTCCTGTCTACTCTTCAGCTGTCCTATCCAAGCAATAAAGGCACAAAAAGCCCAAAAATACATATTAAAAAAAAAAAATCTGATATCGGTTGGGCCCTAGCCCAAATTAACCACTAGTACAGGCATGTGATCCTTTGGTAAAGCTCCTGGCAGGAAGATGTGAACATTTCAAACTACACCACAGTGTTCACACTGTACAAATATTCTCATGGTACAGTAAGTTCTTCTCACCTTTCCTTCATAAGCTGGTAGAGGTTCTCCTTCATATACTCAAAGACAAAGTAGAGGTGATCGTTCTCTCTGATGACCTCCTTTAGTTTCACCACATTCGCATGGTTCAGCTTCTTCAGTGACTGGTGTGACAAATCGTGCAAAAGGGCAACAATGACAGCACTCATGTAACAACAGGTTCATGGGAAAGATTAAACACATAATTGTTTCAAAATGTTATTACATGTTTACAGCTATGAATCAGAAAATGCAGAGATATACTGTCACACAGTCCAGGGTAATGTAGGAACTGATGAGGAAGTCACCTTCAGATGGGAGAAAGGCAAAAAGAGCTGCACAATTCTTGTAACATACAACATTAACTATAGCTCCTTAACCTTGTTTCAATGTGTGACACTTCAAAGCATGGGTTCATTTGCAAAATTCCACATGCAAAGATACACAAAGAAAGCAAAATTTTTTCCCACAAAGTTCAACAGTTTTTTTAAAAGGATAGTGTCACTTTTAGGAGAAGGGGGGAGAGATTGCTGCACCGAGAGTCAGCGCTGTACTGCCGCAGATGAGGTCAGCAGAAAAACAGGTTTTAGCCACATATGTAAATGCTCACCTAAAAAAATAATATCTGTTCAAATGTACGCCAAATTTAGAAATTTTTCACCACTAGTCCCTCCATGTATTGCTATGCCCATCCGCACACTGTATCACTCCACAAATCAGCTGTTTGGCTCGATGGTAGCAAGAATAAAAAGCTGCCCGGTGGCAAACTAAAGCTGTAGAAAAATCTAAAATTTTGCATAAAATTGAGCGGATATTGATTTTTTTAGGTAAGCATTTATATAAATGGCTAAATACACTTTTCTGCTCAGCCCATCTGCAACAGTACAAAGCTGACTTCTTTCCACCCTCTCTTAAAAATGACACCGCTGATCGCCATATGCAGAAGGTCATAGAATGACTATGCATAAACCCCACTTTAAAAATACTGAACTATCCCTTTAACTGCTGCCAGTCTCTGAAATCATTGCTGCTATAAACCTTCAATCACCTGCCTATAGCATTCCCATCCTTACCTTCACCTCTCTTAGGTTCATACATTCTTCCCATGAGTAAAACTTCCTCTTCATTCTGTAAGAGCAAGAAAAAAAAAACAGCATTAATTTGGAGTACAGATCAGATATGAATCAACTAAAGAAAAGAAGACAGCACATTTGCAAGCTGTATATACACAGTACCATCCCCAACATATGGTAGATTCACTCATTCTAAAATTACTTTGTGTGTCTCCATCAATAATTCAGTTTGGTTTTTTTTTAAGCATCTCTCATATCAGCTCATTTTGTTTCAAAAATTAAAAACAGCAGTTTGTAGAGTGATATAACTCTCTATCATGAACTGTAAAAGCCTTAACATTATTTTTTCCTATTTGAATTTTTTGTTGTTTTTTTAGAACTGGTCTTCTTAAGCATTTATGAATTGTATTTATTAACTGTATTTTTAATTGATATACCTATTGTGTTACATACAAGCGCACTACCTGAGTCATTGCTTTGAGGTTTGTTCTGTGTTGAATTGCCGTTACGTTACATTACGTGACGTGTATTTTTAAGGCGGCAGTGTGGGTCGAGAGCCCAAGACAAATTTCCCACATGTGGGAAAATAAAGTTGAATCTTGAATCTTGAATCTTAAAGCGTATTGTGACTCAGCTGATGTATTCAGTTGTCATATGTATCACACTGTGTATTGCTTTGCACATTAAAACCACACTCCAGCTGGTCTAGCGGACACCATTACAACAGTTTACCTTCTCTGATCACCGTTACCTCCGAGGGGAATTACGTAACAGTTACAAAATGTGAGGATATCTTTTTCTCCTCTCTGGGCACCTGCCAGTTTAAGGCCGTCCCCTCCACGATGTCAGCAACCTGACACACTCCCTCTACTTTCACTCCCTTTCACCGTTACCACATGTATTGTCTTGCATGGTAACCAAATAATCAAGCTGCGGACGCATCTCCCCGGTTTCTCATCTATTATTGAACTCCGCTGCCACAGTGCTGAAACAAAGGCATGTAAGCTAGTTTGTTTGCCCTGGTGATAGCTGGAGAGCAGCAGCACATTCATCTAGAGCAACATATAACTTACTGAATATGACAGCTCCAGTTTTTCGACTGTTATTAAAGTGCATCTACTTTATAAAATTTTTACTTTTAAAATCTACAATTGAATTTATAGTGAGCTATTACTTGTCACAACATGTGTATAGAAACATTATTTACTCTCCGTTGCAGAGTTTGGATATATTGTAAAAATCAAATACAATATTTCTTTTTAATTTAATGTCTTGCTACTAGTAATGCAGGAATATTTTTGGAGATGCCTATAGAGACTTTGAATCAACATTCAGTACAAAATGTGGAACTAGTATAAAGCTTTCTTCATTTCATTTATCTTGTACAGTCAAAACCGTTGGTTTACTGAATTACTGAACTTCGCTACAACATAAAGCAGCCTTCATACTAGGAGAACGCAAGATTTTGATTTTATCTCAATTAAGATACATTGCTTTACCGATATCATTGGCCGATATTGGCCTATTGCAGCTATATCTGTATTGGCATATTTGTTCTCCGATAAGTGCAGATATTAAAACTGTTTTTTTAAGGCTGAAAAAAATACTTGGACTAGAGATTTAAAATAGTGTAATCGCGTAATTTGTCCAGCAGAGGGCGGTCCCTTACTTAATTGGTAATAAGTGAAGTGTTTACTGTTGAACTGATGCAATGATGTTTGGAATAAAGTTTGTTAGATATCCCGCCTCCATGACATATCTTTGTTACATGCATTTGATAACCACATTTAAAATATTATGTATAGAATATCAAGAAATATAGCAGCTATTGGAATTTTCTTACTCCCTAATATTGTTATCGGCATCGACCCCAAAAATCCCATATCAGTCGGGCCCTAATCTTAATGCTAACATATCTAAACTGGTACATTTCCCCTACTGTAAAATATGGTGTCATGATCTCAAAAAAGAGACAATATTTAAATCTTTCAAATAAAACTGACCACCATACTCACCTCTTGATAGCCACCAGTTCTCCAGACTCATTGCTTCTCCCCATCAGCACGCTGCCATAGGTGCCGTCACCCAGCTGTCTCAGGGTGGTGTAACGATTCATCATCTCTCAGGACGGTTTCATCAGCTTGTTAACTTTCCTTATTCATTAAACAAGTTTCGAAAACACAGAGCTGGTTCATTGATTAAATTTCTACTTTTTCCTCTGCTTCCCTGCAGATTGAAAAAAAAAAGGGGGTTGTTTCGCTGGCCTAATTCCCCAAAAGAGTTCAATTGTTCTTTTCCCCAGAGGAAGGATTTTCAGTTGCCCTGGATGTGACCATGCTCGCCAGTTCTCGAACTCCAAAACTCATCTCGCAGCGACTGATCCGTTGTTAGAAAGGCTGGATGCTTGTGATGTAGGTCAGCCAACAGACGACACTGTGCCTCGGCAATCCTTCAGTAAAAGAGAAGAAATAAACATCACTAGCAGCAGATATATAACAATCACCTACAAATACAACAGTCTAGTGTTTTACCTACTCTTGAAAATTTCCACAAAATAGGAATCCTATGAGATGTGAGAACAACTTCTTGTTTTTCCGTCAGTAAGGAGGATTAGGAGTGTGTCTCTTTAGTAGGAGGCAACATGACCACCCAAGGGGGATGACACAGCCAGCCCTAGGCAGATTAGGCCAACAGGGATGTAAATAGGATGTTACATCACCATCACGCTTACCGGCATCCACTACCTTTCCCAAGTGCCCAGCATGGCAAGAGGATTTGACTGATGCCGCATGATCACACTGTTTGCCCAATCAGCCGAAGAAATTCTTCAAAACTACAGAGGCAAAAACAGAAAGTGGGCAGATTTTGCTTACACTGATATTTTTTATTTTCCTACACGCGTAGCCTAGTTGTTTGCGGTTTTGTTTTAGGCTGCTACATGCTACCAAAAAAGAATTCCTTCCTTTAATGCATCTGTATCACATCCGTCTATAGATACATATAAGGTAAACAGAGTGGCCTCCCTGAAACCTTTTAATCTGAGTTTATCCTTTGCATGGCGGATTATGTTGGGTTGTCAGGTGCAAATGACATTTTCTCAATAGAAGACCCAGAGAAAGTCTTAGGTAAAAAGTGCCACAAATATCCTAGCAGTTGAATAAACTGTAGACCACAGTTTTTAAGCAATAGTGCTGCATGCATTTAATGCTCATAGCCCAAGCAGAGTTTTGTACGTGAGATCGATTCAGTAACTGTACTTCAATTTTATCCACAAAACAATATTTGAATTATCCGCAACGTATCAGATGATTCAAGTAAATGTCGTGCACTATCAAAGAACGTCTGTAAAGCAGCTGTGCGACTTGACTGAAAAGTGCATAATCAGATGTAATAAGGGTAACAAACTGTCAAGGAAAGCCACATATTTTATTTGGATCTAAGAAATAAAAGCCTACGCATTTTCCCTATGAGACTGCGGGGATTTCAATTCCATTTGTCCACTATTTTCATGAAACTTTGGTCAAGTGTGTCTCCTTGAGTCTGCCTTCCATCCTGCTGCATTAAGGTTAAAGGAAAATTCTGTTGCAGGTAAGCCAAGGGCAGCTAAACAAAACAAGATTAGTGTTAATTTCACTGAATGAGGCCGGGAACAAAGAATGTCCAAACTGGATTTAGCTGGATGACTCTGACTTAATAAATGAATCATCAGCGCAATTACAAATATGTAAATGTTTAAAGATTTACCATCCTGTTTGTGTGTGCTGTAAAGACTTCTCAATTAATCTTTTTCCACGGCAAAGTAGGAATGATTTCTCTAAACAAAACCCCTGCTTGATATCCAAGCTTCACTGAAACAATAAGCAACAGGGCAAGTGGAGAGGCCGCTCAGTGGACCGCTGGCCCGCACTCAGCTTTCACATATGGCAATCTGCTGTGGAGGGATTTAAAGGGAATTAAGATGTATCCAGGCCACATGACAGGAGGAGCCATTCAAGGTCAATTATGCTGAAAACACAGGAGTAGCTAACCTGACAGTGGAAGAATAGAAGAATGTTTTCATAATGTACATTTGTGACGTTGCTGTTTTATCCACTCAACTCAGTTAGGCCTGTAGCCTTACACCACAAACAATAGTTTTGATGAACTAGCTAAGCTAAACACATGTGAACTTGACAGTGTGGTTTACGGGAACAAGAGAAACACACAGAAACACTTGCTGAAATGTCAGCGTTGACAGTTTAGTTCCTCAAACATCGTTGCTCAGGCCTGCTCTTCAGTTTCTCTCCGGTTTGAAACTCACCATTTATCGGTGTAGTTTCCTCTTTTCCTCGGTCTGTAACGAGGTCAGCTGACGGCTCGGCGTTTCTTCAGATAAAAACCCACGAACTACTTAAACGAGCTCTTCCGACAAGGCGCGTTTGCATGCGTACGACTGCTCCCCATGGAGACGCACACACAAACGCGACGCTAGTTGCCAGGCGACGGAGTGGCGCGTGCGTGCGCAAGGCTTTGTGGGCATGCGGAAGTGTCACCTTTGATTGAGCGGTTGAGTGAAATCCTAATCCTGCTGATTAAAAATATCATAATTCACTCAAATATCCAATCTACACTGCCAAAATAAATAAATAAAAAATGTAACAACAAATTTATATCGACTGTTTTAAAATCGAAACTCTTTCACAATTACAACAGGGGATTATTTATTCAACTTCCTGTTGAAGAGATTTTGCCCTGTATGGAAGAAGCCAATTCTGAATTTATCAAATGGCCTGTTCCTCCAAAGGTTAAGGAAACACATTTTAAAATAGTCATTTCAGACATGATTGACGTTATTCTCCTGGGTACATGTCACTGCTGTAAATGGAGAGACTCCAGGCCCTCTTTCATGTCCTTTATGAATGAGTTTAAGATGTTTTTCATGGCTCTTAAGAAACTGTACACATGTAAACATGCTAAAAAGATCAATGCTGATTTTTCTCATTTCTTGTTGTTTTGAACATTTTTGTTTATGACTGTTTAATCCTCTGGAAAAATGTTCACTGCAACTGTAAATTTGAGTTTATATATCCAGGTATTTGCTCTTCCTCTTTATGTTATGGAATTGTAGATTTTATTTGATGGTCCCCTTTTCCTTTTTTGTTTCCACAGTCAAGCTAGCGTCCAAACAATGTTTTGGCTAAAGCTATTTTGTCTGTTTTCAGAGGTGGAGGCTGGCTCGGCATGGAATCTGAATTTTATAAGAAATAAGTCGTATAAACGAGCCCTGATCTAACTAATCTTGGTTATTGCTAGCTGTTTAGCTAACTTTTCTCACACCTTGAAGTTTTCCCAAAGATAAAGACTTGAGGAAGCAGTGGGAAGTGGCCCTTGGAAGGGTTTACGGCCAGTCAGTCTTCCAGGCTCTGCAGTGAGCATTTCAGAGAGGAGGACTTTGACAGGACCGGTCAGACGGTCTGGATCAGACGTGGAGCTATTCCATCTGTATTCAGTTTCCCCGCTCATATCCAAAGGGTAAGGATTATATGAATAAATGTCACTGCATGCTGAAAATGTTTTTTCTTTGTGAATGTTAAGGAGTCAACCAAATATTTTGTATTTCACTGTGAGATACTTAAATCTGTTCAGTGTCTTGTATTTTTTTCTTTTCATTTTAGACAGTTTCAGTGAGGACAACCCTGACTTCACAGAAGGCTCAGGAGAGCCCGGCAGTGGACTGTTCCCAGCCTGACCAAGAGACTGAACCTCTGCGTGAGCCCACTGTTGTGACTACTGAGTACGAGCTATGACCGAAACAGCTGGAAACAGCCTTGAGCATCACAGCTAAGTGACTGATAGTATAAATATGAGGGCTGGACAATGTGTACCAAATTTACCATTGGCGATGTCCACAGTGAAACATCGTGATGGACGATTACATCGC
>JAQFJA010000013.1:14687992-14698932 GCA_029874485.1 Naso brachycentron | reverse complement strand
CCCCCCCCCCCCCCCCCCCCCCCCCCCCTTTTTCCCCTCTCCTGAAGGCTTTTCTCTTCCAGTGAGAAGGAAAGGTCAAGTGTAGGTTGTTTGTTCACACCTGTATATTATGCACTGTGGGTTTGAGAGAGAGAGAGAGAGAGAGAGACCCTCCCCTTGTTCCAGTCTCCAGCTCAACTTCCAGCTGTTGCCACATTCCTCCACACGCCGCAATTGGCTGAGGCCGCCGGCTTTATGCGTCTGTGTATCCTGCGCTTCGAGTGTGTGCGGACGTGTTTGTGTGTGTGACAGGGGATTTCAACTCTCGTTAGACATCCACAGGTTGCCCATGCTGCACACGGAATGTACTCGCTGTCGAGAAGGAGACTGTAATCGCCACAGAGGGAGAAGTGACAGAAGATTTCCGGGAGTTTTGTCAGGCGACTGAAGTCTGGATTTTGGAGCAGCAGCCTAATTGCGTCTTTTTCTGCATGATGACAGAGGTGGCCAGTCCCGCTTCAATAATGGTAAGCTCGTTTGTGTAGGAGGGGATTTAGAGAAGTTTGTTGTCTAAATGTGTTTTTCTCAGGAAGTGTAATAAGCCTAATGGAGTCTTTCATGATGTTTCAGCTGCCACTGATTTTTAATCCACAGCTCAGGAAATTCTTTGCGGTCTTTGTTTCTTAAGTGAGTTGGTTAAGGATAAACTCAATCTTATCCAACTTTAATTCCAGATTTTATTTTTAGTATAGGGACGGTTTTGTTTCTGGACTAGCCTACTGATTAAAACTCCTCTTAGTGTACAGGTATAAGTGATTCCACTGAAAACAAACACAAAATAAAGACATGAAGATATTATTATTGTAAAGATGTTAATAAAGAGATTTTTGCGATTCTTCTACATTATTTTATTAAGCTTAAATATATTTGGCTGTATCAATGCCCACTAAACCTTAACTGTAGCTCACAATACAGCCTATGTAAACATTATGCTTACAACACTCCAAACCCGTTATTCTCTTAACCAGAAACCACAGGGAAACCTTTGGTAAACGTATAAGTGGAGTAGCCTACATTTACTCAAGCACTCAAGCACAAATGTAAAGCTACTTGTGCTTCACTTAAGTATTTTCATTTTAAACAACTTTTACTTATACTCCCCTACAATTTTAAGGGAAATATTGCACTATTTATTCCTTTAAATTTTTAGAGCTTTGACAACAAGTTACTTTTCAGATTAGAATTTTTTCTGTCTTTAAACCACAAAATCTCCAAATTGGTTAAAGGTGTAGGCATAGTTATGTGCTGACATCTATATTTCCATCTAGGTTTATGTATATCGTGGATTAACAGTAGCATAGGTATCAAAACAGGTCTATTTATCATCCATCCCTCTATGGGTCTATCATCAGTGGATAAATGGATGAACTCTACAGCTCCAGTGCTAGATCAGCTGTTATCTTCATCCCCACGAGCAACATAGAGAGCCTTTCCACCAACTGTGCGTGTGTGTTGTGTTTCAAGTCCAGCTAACTCTTGCCATAAGTTAGTTATATGTTTCAAAACTATGCTAAGTTTTAGGAAACAAGGTGGTTATCAAGATAATTTAAGGTGGGATTTGGTGACTCACATACACGGCTTAGTCATCAAAAAACAAGTATGATAAATTTACTCATATCAGTGTCATAGATACCCACAAAGACAGCATCAAGACAACATCCATCCAAAAATTAGTGGCGGGCTTTCTCTTGGTAATGTGGTAACAGACTGCAAGCACAACCTGCTAAACCCATGTAACGACATAAAAGGACTGTGTTACACATAACCCCGTGTTAAGGGGTGCCCTGAGAATCCTAAATACTTTTTTTTTCCTAATCAAGTTAGCGGAAGGCTAAACCTGAAGTTAGCTGGCTCGGCTAGCAGAAGTGTCAGGTGTGTAGCCTGTACGCTCTGAGGTAAACCGCGTATGCATTCTTCCAGAGTTCCTGTACAGCTGGAAGTGTCTTTTTTGATCTTTTGCGCCTTTGAGCGACATTGTCACACACAGATATGAGTAGCAGCCTGAGCATATATGTGTGCAGGTCGTGTCAGCTACATGGGTAGCACCTGAGACTTGTGTTGTAATAACCCCAACCAATCCCCAACTACTTGTGCATGCACTAATCAAATCCCAGCTGTAACTAATGTTCATAGAATGTCGCCCTACCTTCAGTGCTGTATCTGAGAGAGATTATTTACTAGTATGCTTAAGGAGAGAAATTGAAATTCGAATGGAACTAAGATTTCTTTGCAGCGTTGTGAAAGAAATACTTGTTTTGCGTTCTTTAACACCTTTTTAACATCTCAGATTGAGTATAAATGAAGCGTATGCATGTCTGCTGTGTGTCTAAAACTGAGCCCTGTAAATTTAAACTGATCTGACACATTATTACCTTTGACTTTCCAATAAGGAAATAATATAAAACGTTGCACTTTGATGTAGTGGAGGTGATCTTGTCAGTTATTTGGAAAGTTCTGTGTTGTATGATGCACATTACGACTCTGTATCTTGGAGGAATTAAAAGGTCATTTTTCTTCGGTGTGTCCAACCACACTTTGCCCAGACAGAAATGCATGTGTGTCTTTAGTATCTTTCGAAAAGTGAACCCTGTCCACAGAGAGTATTAGATGTTAGACAAATTCAAACTCGTTGTGAGTTTGAATTTCTGCGTGTGGTTTCATTACAGCAAACTCCCATCAGAATGCTACACTAATGTTAAAACCATGCCTGTCAGGTTGTTTTTGGCGTTATGTGTAAACCAGAAGGATACAACTGTTCTGTCATCAGGACTCAACATATCAACTCACACCAGACTGAAAACATAAATACTATGAGTACTGTGCACATATAGAAACCAGATAGCACAAAAGCATTAACTTTTCCCACCGTGCAGAAGAGAATTTCATTTCTGCTCTAAGTTGTAAAGATATGCGTTTCAGCATTCCCTCCAGAGTAGCCTATGTGCTGCTTATGTGTTTACCAGGTACATGTCAGCTCGAAACGGTAAAAGACGAAAACAGTCGGGAGTTGATTGAGGAGCTGTCTGGCTCATATTAATGGACTTTAAACAGCTACAACTTGTTGCAGGAAAAGATGTGGGCTAAGTCTTTTTTTTTTTTTTTTTTGATTCACCCATAATCTCTTTTCCTTCATCTCTGGATTCTTTAGTCTGCGCTTTTATTCAGCTGCTTTTTTTGTCTCCCATCTCCCCCCACATGCTCAGAAGAGTCTCTCTCATTATCTCAAAGTTCATCTTTCTGCCTTCCTCTTTTTTTATCGAGCAGTCACAGTTCAGTTCATCCCTGTGAGCTACGTTGCTAATGTCCCTGCAACAGTTTACTGTCCCTCCATGTCTCTCTGTCATATCCGGCCTCTCAGTAACCCAAACATCAGTTGATCCCCTACATATGGTGGTGAAGGTAATCTGGGCTTTTCCAAAGACACACACACCCTCGATAGAAATTCAAGTTAGATTTCCTCCAACTTTGAGTCAGCTGCAATAACAATAGACTTTCTTTCCTGTGAGGATCCTGCGTTTCGGCAAATGAAAAAACAAAAGCACAAATTGGACTGTGAGAGAGTTAGAGTTTGAGAACAATGCTGGTGGATGTTTGTTGTGCTTTAGCAGGGGTTCAAGGTTAAGTTGTGTTAATCAGCTTGCAGAGTTTTCACCAAAACACACACACAAACACACATGAAAACACACACACACGTATCAGTTTCCATCAGTTCAGAGGACATCACATTGACTTACATTTGTTTTCTGGAGACTTATCCAAACCATAACCATAAGCACTACTTGGCTAACTCTAAAATTAAATGATTTACATGATGAGAACATTTTGTCCCCATAAGAAAGGCGAGTCCCCACAATGTGACAGAGTAAAAAGATTTATGTCTGCACAGTGTGAGTGATACACGTAGACACGTACACACAAACACACACACACACACACACAGGTTTCTTATGTGGACCAGCAGCTGAGCAGACCAGCATTTTACATCCAAAGGACGACCTGCATGTGTGTGTTATATGTGTGTGTGGGAATGCTGACGTCGGTGCTGTGCATGCATCCCTGATTAAAGTTCAGTGGAAGACATTTTTGCACACAAAACATAGAGTGTGCAGAGGAGAAAGGCACCAGTTAACCTCATTTAGCCCTATGAGCTGCTCTATAAGAGGGACACAGAGAGAGGGACTCCATATTAAACAGCATCTGTGATACAATGCTGGCTTTGTCAGGTGGGAGGAGGAGAGGCTAATGCTGGAATGTGAGGGGAGGGAATGTTAGTGAGAGACAGAGGGATGGAGAAGGAGAGAGATAAAGACAGAGAGAGGAGAAAGACTGGGCGAGAAACAGGCAAAGACAGCATTTAATGCTAAAAAATGAGAATTTTTTACAGTTTGGGAAAAGGAGCAACTGTGATCATTCACACCACCTGTGTGACACACAAACATGCACAAGTTGATGTTGTAAAACAAAGATGTTAGGCACTTCAACTTAAGTAATTCTTACAAGCACATATTTCACAAGGCCTCACAAACAAGAAATGGAAAACACTTCCAACACTTGTGGGGAGAGCTTGCATGAATGTAAAAAGGTGCAACCGAAATCTGACGTGAAAACTTACATTTTAAATTTCAAGACAGCACAAATCCAAATTATTATGTAGTCCTGGACAGGACTTGCGAAGTGTCAAATAGGTTGACCAGATCTGTGAGTGAAAATCTGTACCCGTGGTTTCTGAAAAGTCTTTCTCATGAAACCAGACAAATTTTATGTCTGGATGAAGTCTACAAGCAGCCTAGTCTTGACTCCATATGTATGATTATTTCTCACCCTTGCACTCCTAAGCCATCATCTTAAGTAGCTGTCTGCCTTGAAACCCCAAACCCAAGATCAGTGTAAGATACTTCACTAAAGCAGCCACGTGTACGATGAAGTAAATGACCACATTAAACATCTGCAGGTGAAAACACTGCAGGTGAAAATGTTTCGTCCTCACAGCTCCAAGATGCCAACAATATTTTGAACAATACTTAAAGCTCTGCGATGAAAATAGCATTCACAGCCAGACACTCACAGATCAAGTGTGCTCAATATCTTATCTTTATCTGAATCTGAAAAACTGCATTGTTGGATATTAAACTCAAGCTTTGTTGCATAAGAACAGACACACGACCTAACCATCCCAACTAGCGCGCTAAAGAAATCTGTTTCAAATCAGCGACAGTAACTACAACAGGATTGTCTTGAGATGTGGAATGCAGACTGCAACAGAAACAGACAGGAACAATAATGCAGAAGGTTGAAACAGAGGCAAAGACAAAACAGATGTCAAGGAAATACAAAAAGAAAAAGGACTCAGCGGAGGGATAAAAGCCGAGGATGAAGAAAACAAAAGGAGGAGATGAAACAATAAAACAACATAAGATGTGCCCTTCAAGTTTTATAAGGCTTCTCTTTATTTTCCATCATTCTCTCTTTTCCCTTCACCCCATTTTTCTCTCCTCTCTGTCTCCCAGATGCAGGGCAAACTGAGCATTTTTGGGGGACTCAGCTGTTCTACAGATGGGATCAAACAGAGACTTTCGGGGCATTTACTTTCTCATTGCATCCTTGTGTTTTAAAAAACACTGTGGATTTTGACATTTTAGCTTCAGTTATTTAAAGGGCTAGTTCAGGTTTAGGATACTAGATTTAGAATTAAAGTGTGTAATTAAAGTTTGTCAGAGCTTTGGATACTTTCTCATTGGTCTGCTCTCCCATAAAAGGAATGAAATACCTTTGAAAACTCTCCCAGCCTTTTGTATCATTCCATTCCAGGAGTTAGTTTGTGATGAAATGTTGAAGTTTATGTTTCCTCTTTCCCTTAGCCTGTTTCATAATGTTACTCACTGATCACTTAAATTTTCTAGAATGCCTTTATTTCGAGACTGAACTGTCACAGAAAATTTCCTGGCACCAGGAAGCTAGAGAATTTTTTTACCCATAAGTGAGGAGTACTTTTAAGTAAGTTTAAGTACTTTTATTTTATTGATTAACATGATTACAGTCACTGGTCCTCCTAGATTACAAGCAAAACCTTTGCTCAATATTAAGTATTCTGCCATCAAGCTCCATCAAAGCTGTAGAAATGTGATGTAATATCATGTTAATATTCAGTCACAAACGTACTAGACACCAATACAACTGAAAAAAGCAAAAACAAACAGTTGTCATGTGTTTAAAATAGGGTTTATTAGGAATGCTAAAATGCTAACATAGATTGCTTGAGCAAATGTTGCATGATTGTCTGTGGTGTGTAGCTTTCCTTGTGGTCACTCGGAGTGTCTAGTGCAAGAAAATGAATGCATTAACATGCACTTGAGTTAGGATCCTTTTTGAAGTATCCCATTTTTGCGTTTGTGCCTGTAAACATCACTTCCCAATTTCAGAAACCAGGATAAGCCCTTGTCCTGCTTTCAAGAAACCTGATTTAGCTGCCTGGAGTACTCCAAAAGAAAACAGGATACTGTGGCATGAATACACCTTGCTCAAGTTTCTGACAGCTGCCAACTACCTGCACAGCCAAGTGACGTAAAAGAAAAACAAACATGGCGACAGCAACGAGAGCGTCTCACTTCAAAACAATGAACGAACTGATTTTCTCTTTTAGTAAGCAAAAAATGAAATATGATTGGAAGTTTAGATGGGAGACAGCATTGGTTTGCTGACCTTTTTAAGTCTGCAAGTGAGCAAGCTACAGGACGCTGGTTTCCCTACATGTATGGTGGATTTCAAGTCACAGTGGAAAATACTGAAGGCGCCACACAAATGAGATGCAGTAATCAGAAACCACTTTAATAATATTTATCATGTATACAGGGACATAAAGAACTAGGTTTCTCTATCCTGAATGTGAGCAAAAACGGGATAAGTCTTATAACCGGGATACTCCAGTCCATCTAAACACAATCAGTGTAAACATACTGCTGACATATAACTGCTGCTGTTATGCTAAGCATAAAACGCGTTGGCTATTGACACATAGAGCAAACAGATGAATATTAACATTCATAAAGAGACCTTTTTCTGGCCTCCTGATGAATGGGAGTCCAATATTCCCTGTCTTCTTAGCTCTTTTTTGGTCTCCACCCTCTCCTTAAAAAATATCTGGCTCTGGAGCTCCACTATGTTCATCAACAACGTCTCTCTGTCTGCTGTTTGGTACAGGGAAGGCTGAGAAAAACTGTATGCCTAAAATAAACAGCTAAACATTAAGCAGCTGCTTGATTCCAGTGGGCCGAAAGATGCTAAAAAGCTCTGCAGAGCTGATGGGACTAATAGTGTCGTGATAATTATCTGTGGGTTCATCACATGCAGCAGTCCTTTTAATGTCGTGCATATTTCATCCATGATCAATATTAACATATTGATTAGAGCAGCAAGGGGAAAAAAAGCACAGCTTTAGGAGTACATCATACAATTTGTGTTTAAGTCTCTAAACATTTTCTAAACCTGCAAAAACCTCAGTCATCCAGTAATCTCATACTTGAGCGCTTCAGCACAGAGATAGCATCAGTTTTTGGTGACTGGAGATTGTGGAGAACCCTCAGGATAGCAGAGCTGAGATCTGAATGTCTGTAAGGGGAGCTGACACACCTCACTGCTCTGCTCTAAGTAGAGCACAACAAGGGCAAAGGCTTGTCTTGACCTGCAGGCGCTGGAGCTCACCAGGTGAATGAAGAAGAGGAGGAGGGGGGCTGTGGAGAGAAAGAGAGCAACAGAGAGACAATGAGGAGGAATGATGGAGTAAATAAAAGAGAAACTGCACATGTAGGCCTTTGCGTGGAAGGTAGGGAGATGGGAAGTACAGAAAGAAAGCTGCTGAAGAAAGTAAAGAAGAGAATATTTATTACATTCAGCGTTACTCTTTATTTGCACTCATTCATCTGTCCAGCTGATGTTGCCATCATACACCATGTGTTTGCTTTGTCTACACTGGTGATGAAAAATCAGTGGAACGTGGGGCCTCATATCTTCATGTGATAACAAAAAGTGCTGATGTGTGACTTTATTTGTTGATGTTTGTGTGAGCATAGGGGTTACACGAGTCTAAGTTGCAAAGAATAATGAGTGTGCGTGTGTGTGTGTTTAGAGGCAATAAGGGTGTCGAAGCAGCAGAGGAAGTGACCTCAGAGAGGAAGTTGGTGCTGAATTAGAGGAAATGGCAAGGAACTAGCTTTGATTTGGGTTTCCTCTTCCAGTGATTGGAGGAAAGGAGAAGGAAAAGAGAGGAGAGTGAGATTAAAAAGGCTGAAGGATGGGAAAAGAGAAATGAAGGGGAGATGGGAGAAAGAAGAGAAGAAAAGAAGGTGAGAGAGTTGGAAAGCAAGGAAAACAATAAAAACAAAAAAAGATACCCATGGTGAAGACTGTGTGAGGTGGATTATGTAGATGATTACAGGATAACATGGAAGGAGGGGAGTTTAATAAGAAGAGAGATGAGTAAGAGAGGAAGGAGGTGACAGAAGGTGGAAAAGGAAATGTGGTTTGGGTGGTTTCCCATCTACTGTAATCATCTCTGTTTCGGCGAGAAGCATGTCACTCATCCATCTGGCTGTGTGTGCATGCCTTTGAATGTGTGTGTATGCAAACATAAATAGAAGCCGGACTGTTTTTTTCTGATTTGAATTGCAGGGTACTGCAGGGGTTGTCCTTGGCACTGGATCTGAGTGTATTTACCCAAACAGACCCACATGTTTGAGGCATTTCTGATTTTGTGTCCTTTTATCTCACTCTGTTTCCATTCCTCCTCATAGTTTATAATTCTCCTCCATCTAATCCTACCCTACAATTCCAGAGTTTTCTCATAGTTTCCTACTTATTCCCACCCTTAAAAATATTTTGCTTGATTTTTTTTTTTCTTGGACTACACTGTCAACTAATAAAAAAAAGTTATGCTGCTTAAGACCCACTAATAGCCCGTAGAGGCTAAAATGTTTATCATACCCCTCGATGCACTGGGTGAAACTTACAGTAAGCAGCTGATTTTGTCATTCTGAGGTTTGTTCTGAGGTGGAGACTTAATGAAAATACTTAAAATAAATTACTTTAAATCCTCGGAGCACAAATGTGTTTGGCAGTGTCTGCTTCTTGGATTAAGTCATATCTTTGCATTTTACCAATGGCATGAGGAAAAAGCTTACGAATCATCCAAAACAGAGAGGGCTCAGTTCAAATGAAGTTTTATCAACATTTCTGTGTGAAAACAAAAATTTTGAACCTTCAAAATATATGAACTGTCATCTCGGTAGTATGAATATATAATTCAAAAGCAAACTGAGCATGATGTCAAGATGGAAGCTAGATTTCTCTGGACTTAAGTGTAAGACATACAGGTCATTCAACTGATGGGCATTGTTATCACTTGGCACTGCTGCCAGATGGCTGCAACACACACACACACAAACACACACACACACCCACTTGCAAAGCACCAGGCAGAAGATGAAAGGCCAGAACCAACATGTCGTGGGAATTCTGTTTTCCTGGAACATTTCTACCCATTCCTCCCACTGCCCACTGCAAAACCTGTGTGTGTGTGTGTGTGTGTGTGTGTGTGTGTGTGTGTTTGTGTGTGTGTGAGAGAGAGAGAGAGAGTGTGTTTTTTCTCCCAAGTGGTATTTTCCCCTTGGAACACTTTCACACGGAGAGTTCCTCTCATGTGGCAGCAGCTGGGCATGTGAAGCACTTCATTTTTTTTCATCATGTGTGTCTGTATTTGAATATAGCTTTACATTTGGGCATAGGCAATTCACAGATGTGTGTAACTTATATGTACCCATGTGTGTCTGGATGTACAGATACAGTTTGTGGTTTTTTTTAATGACCTTTATTTAATGTGGTGGATCCCATCAAGGTGGGGATCCAAAATAGAAAATAAAATGCAATCAAGATAAAATGAAAACAGTGTGTTTTTCGTCTAAAGGGATTTTCACTTCTCTCAATCCTTACTGCAGGACTCTGAGATGATGTTCCAACCAGAATCAGATCAGATGTCTCCGGTTCAACCCAAGGTGAGAGAACACACACACACACACACACACACACACAATCTCACATTTTATGTAATTTGTCAACACTATTTCAAAACCCTTGATCTAAAGGGTAAAGGTTGATAAATACTTTGTCATTCTGCTCAGTGCCTTAAAGGTTCAACTTTTTCTAACTTTACAAGAATAAATGAGTGATAATAAACACATTATGGCTACAAATGACATTTCTGCTCTGATGCTTGTAGTCTCCGCCTCTGGACTTGATTGACACGGGGAAGGGACTGAAGGTCCAGACAGCTACGCCTCATCTGGTGAGCCTTGGCAGCGGGAGGCTGAGTGTGGCAATCACCCTGCTGCCATTGAAAGAAGGTAACCAACAGACACAAAGAAACACATCTGGATTACCAAGTCACACACTAACTACTCATCTTCCCCTCTCTCATCATTGTCCAGGACCATGTAGTTTTCACATGGGTGTAATAACTCACAAGTCATGCAAAGCTGTCACCTCACAGTCTCCTCCCTTTTCTCCCCTTCCTCCTCCCCTCCTCTTTCTCTTTGTCTGCCTTTCCCCACATTTCTCCTCCATTTTGCCCTCTCCCTGCCCTCCCATTGCTTCATTTCCAATAGTTAGAGGGGAGTAGGGGAGAGTGTGATAAGGGAGAGTGATAATCTGTGCTGGATCGCAAGACAGACGAGGAGCTAACACTGCTCCCTCCCACGGGTCTTTTTCTAACCAAAAACACATATTTTCACGAGATACTACATCAACATCCCTGTTTATTTATGTTTATTGTCATTGTCTATTGATATTATTAGTTGAGCCCTCAGTTATCCATACAAAAATGAGGACATTTGCACCTAAACCAAATAAGATCG
>JAQFJA010000013.1:14539293-14550398 GCA_029874485.1 Naso brachycentron | reverse complement strand
GGCAAGTTAGGTTAGCAAAACTAATGTTAGCTAACTTGTTACGTTACACACATGTCCAGTAGAAATATAGCCACCTCTTCATTGGTCTTGAAGCCTTTCAAATCTCGTAAGTCTCTCCACCTTTGGAAGGCGTCGCTGATGTAGATCCTTGTCTTATTCCTCGCTCTGTCCGACTCTTTATTTCTCTCCGTGCGTTTTCTTTTGGTTTTGTCCGACATTTCTGCTGCTGCTTGCCGTGGTTCGGTTCTTCTCACTCAGCCCACAGTGTGCAGCTACATTCCCCTCCCCAACCTGAGCTCATGCACGAGGAGCCTAGGAACGCATCCCTGCAGCTGATTGGCTGGTGTAGTGTTTGGCGTGGTGTTTTGAGTTTGGTTGCACATGGGGGTGAGCCTGACTGTTTTTCCCCTAAAAACAGAGCAGGGACAGCGCAAAAACACAGGGCTTTTTCTCAGCCCACACACAGAACCAAGACCTTGCAAGCAGTGAGGAGATATGTACTGAATTTGACAGAAAGTGTTTTGGACAGCAAGAATCGTCTGCTCCGGCTTTAATGACAGTTGCTTTTAAACAAAACAAGTAAGATACATCCAACTTAAAACTGGATGATGCTCTCCCTGAGACAATCATAACAATAAACACAACAGGTGACAAAGTAAGTAAACATAACGTCTGTCCACAGGGAACATGTAAAACATAGTGATTACTTAGCATTTGATCACGCAAACAGCAGCCTATTATTTATCGGCTATTATTTATCGGCAGATACCGGCCCAATATCTTATATTTAATTTTAAGCCAATATCTGCTGATACTGATACTGGCTGATAATATCGTGCATTCCTAGTCAGTGTGATTGTTGTGCTCGTGACAATTAAATAACTAGAGCAGTTCATCGGTTAGACCTGCATGTGTCGTTGTAGTGTCACTGAGCTGCTGGAGATGAATATTGAGCAAAGAGCAGAAACATCAGTGTCAGGAACAAACAGAGAACAGATCAACAACTCAGTGTATCAACAGAAACACAATGAAGCCAAAACAAACCCCTTTTTAAAATCTGCCAAGCAATCACTCAACCAGTGACTTTATCAGATGCATCTCCAAAGTTCACATTTGACATTTCATCTGATAAAAACTTCCTTGTTGTATCTCACAGCTAAAAGTATGAAAGTTTTAAAATGTTTAAATATTCTAAAGGCCAGAAAGCCTTCCTGAGATTGACCAGCTGTAAACTCTGATCTGAAGTTACAAGGTTTTCAGGTAAACATATATTTAAAAATGTCAGTCATGTAGATCATGATGGACCTTTAATGTGCAGCACATCTCCTTCCTTTTTGTCTGCTGTATTTTTTTCCTGTCGCATTTTGTAACCAGACACGATTCAACACGACCAGAAAAGAAACACGCTGTCATTCAGGCCGCAGACACATTAAGTTGCATTTCACAGGATGCATCATAAACCGAAAGCCTGCCGTTGTTGTTTGAAAATGTTTGAATTTGTTTATTGAAAACAGCTTGTCAGATCCTGATCAGTAAACCACAGCAAATCCCTGCGGACAGATGGTGATATTAATGCTCTGCACTGTACACTGCTGCCTACTGGAGCAGAAATAAGCCTCCATCCTGCCAAAGAAAATATGCACCAAACAGCCGACCAACATCACCTGACAAAGCCAGTGATACTTAGAGACTATTATTCCCTTTATTTGCTTCTCATGACAGTGATCATCACGAAAAACATTTCAGTATCATAAGAAAAAAGACACAAGCGCGCCAGCACAATGATGGAAAGAATTCTGAGTCATAATAGTTCAGATCTGATGAAAGAAAGAAAGCTGATGAAGATCAGTTGTGTGACTGAAAGCTCCTGAAGTGTCACTGTTGCAGCTCATTGGATTGTAAAGGGCAAGTTTGGATTGGACAAAGACCTACAGATATGTAAACAAATGATGAAATGATCATTGGTTAATCTGCCCTGTGATGAACTGGTGACCTGTGGAAGTCGTACCCCGCCTGTCAGCTGGGATCAGCTCTGCCCCCCATCACCCTGCCCGGGACAAGAGCTTCTAAATAATGGATGCATGCTTAATCTATTTCTGCCGCTTATCTAAGTCCATCTAATCAATTTAATTATATTATTAAAAAATGTTGTTATAAACTGTGGGGGATATCATGATATAATATGAAAAAATAATATAATAAATAATTCTAGTCCATATCAGCTGGTACTGGTTTTCCACCATATTTTCATACTTTGGCTCACAGGATTATAAAACAGGCAGCACATTTCATTCTATGTTTTATTAAAAAGCCAGAAACAAACAAACAAACAAACAAAAAGTTTGCCTGGTGAAACTCCAAGTTTTGGGACACATTTGCAGAATCTAGTTAAAAAGTTAGCAATGATAGAATGTGTTACCTTGACCAGGGGTTCCCAAATTTTTTGTGTCAGGGTCCAGTAATGTTTGCCCCCCAAACCTTTGCAGCACTTTGTTCTTGTTTGAAATTTTGTCTTTCTTTTCAGAGAAATCCTCAGATTTATCCCTGAAATGTGCGTACTTTGTCTCCAAGTGTCTGCACATTTTTTAAGGTGTCATGTATGCTGGATCATACTTGCGATTGACTGGCTGATATTTTTTAGCCTCAGGTTCTTCATCCGTTCTTCGTTCTGCTGTGGATGTATTGAAATGAGCATCTGAACACTTTTGTTTAGAGCAGGCCATGGCTGACTGGGAGAACTGAATGAAATTCTTGCAGGCTTGTTAAGAGCGAGGTATGAGCTTGTCATTTCTCACCCTGAGTGATTCAGCGCTGTTGAGAGAGCAGCTGATTGAGTGGCAGTGTCGTGACAACAAGATTTGTTGGCTGTTGTATTTGCAAAGTGCAGAGGTAAAAAAGAAAAAGTTATCAGAAGCACGGATAGTGCTGTGACAGTCAAAATTCTGCCATCAAACACTTGAGTACAGGGGAGCTGTCCATTTCACTGTGATATGGAAATGACCACAGACTTTTTCAGGGTTTTGTTTTGGGCCTTTATTGACAGGCAGCTGAAGATAGGGACAGGAAATAGGGGAGAGAGAGCAGGGGAATGACACGCAGCAAACGGCGCGACTGCTCGCTTGGCTTGCTTTGCAGGTGTGCTCAGCTCGTCAGTCTTGACAGAGTTTGTGTTTCACTTAGCCGGAGTCTTGTCATCTTGTCACATAAACTAAAAAAGACTGAAGATTGGGCAACAACATACACACATTCCCCAACAATCATCATTGCATCTGTATGTGACATGACTGCCAAAGAAAATAAGAAAATGTTCATTTCATTTATTGAATAGTTTTTAATAGTTTATCAATAGTTTTCATTGTGCATGTAGACTGAGCCTGTAATTTTGTTATTATTTCCTTGTCACTGACTTTTTTCAGTAAAATAACTGACACCATGACAAAGGTGGATGTGCACAT
Source organism: Naso brachycentron (assembly GCA_029874485.1). Lineage (NCBI taxonomy): Eukaryota > Metazoa > Chordata > Actinopteri > Acanthuriformes > Acanthuridae > Naso > Naso brachycentron. Next base: position 14,546,943 of record JAQFJA010000013.1, on the reverse strand, counting down.
TTAAGGTGATAAATACCAAATGATCTCCTTTACACTAAAATGTATTAAAATACGAAAAATCACAGCATTGTTGTGAAACATCTGCAGTGCTTTCCCGATAGAGGCCCACTCTGCTTCAGGTAGGGTTTGTTTGCGTTATGGGCCCCGGTGTGTCCACACTGTCTCCACCCACGCCCCTGTTAGGACGACAGGAAGGCCAGGCTGCTCCTGTTGCCACGGCTCACTCTCCATCAAACAGGAAGCAATTTGAGTCCTGAGGGAATCTTCACAAAACAGAAAACACTCGGTCGTCAGCACATGAACTTGTGTGGCCTGTTTGTGTGTATGCAGTGTACTGTGTGCAATGTTTTGAAATATTCAACCAGTGGTCCAGATGTGCGTCTCTGAGGGATTTGCACTCATGGGGTCAGGTGTTATCGTACACTGAGACCCAGAACAAGATGCCTCGGTTAAACCCTGTATCTCCAGGAATGCAGAGCATGCTGCCTCGTTTTTTTTTTTTGTGGCTTTGATCCAAAAGTCAAAAGGTTTAAAACCTAAAAGAGATTTGGTGGACACAGAAGTTGTCACAGAGATTTCTGAACCTGCAAGGGAAACTTATTTCCATCATTAGAGTCACCCAAAGTTGTACTTAAGGGGTTTCCCTGGACAGCAGTGATAAGCTGGGCGAGTGGTGAGCGCGGCTGTCAAGTGGATTACTGCTGAGAGAAGCAGTTGTGAGGCAGATCGTATGTCAGCTGCGTAAAGCAGACAGTACAGTAGGTCCACAGGGTTAACAGCTTAAAGCTCTGATGTGTTTTCAATCAGACAGAAACCGAAGAGGCAACTGACAACAGACGAGAACGAGCAAAGAACACTGTGTTCTCTGCCAGCTGCAAAGACACGAAACATGAGATAAAGCTGATTGATCTTCAAGTGAAACTGTGACGATACAGCAGCAAAGAACAAAAAGCAGGGAGAGACCGGCTTAGTGGTTAGGACTGCTGCCTCACAGCAAGAAGGTCCTGGGTTAGAATTCAGGTTCTTTCTGTGCTGAGTTTGTGGGTTTCCTCCCACCAACAGAGACATGTATGTTACGGTTAATACTCCTGTGTGTGCTCCTGACTGGCAACGGCAAAGATCTGGAGTTGGTCCCTAGGCGCTGCATGGCAGGTGCCCAGTGCTCCTAGTGAGTGTAGGTAAAGAAGAGCTATTACACTTATTTTCGGGTCTTTCATTTTGGTTTTGGACCCCTATAGAGCAGCTAAACACAACTGACGTTTCACAAAGCTCCGTCTTCTAATCGACAACTACACGGCTGTGCTCCGTTGAAACTCAGTCAATCTTTTCAGATTTTCGTCATTTTCAGGCTGGTTCTGTGGATTTCAAGGTCTTTGTGGTTAAACGTTGAGTCTGGGGCACTTTTTAACGTGACGCCTGTTATTCGGCGAGGTTAGAAGGAGATTTATGTTCTTTACTTTTCCAAAAATAAACAGACATTAGCCTGTTAATTTGAGTTACTTAGGCTATAACTTTTATGAGTACTAGCAAGCCTAGGCAGCTAAGCTAAAGTCTGTGGCTGCGGTCTGGCTGCTGTGGCTGCTCTCAACAGTTTGCAGTGTTTAACCCAAACTTGAACCCGACATAAAAGCCCAACTTTACTTTTAAGGTTAATATACGAAGAGACATGTCCTTCCCTTGTTCTAAATGACATGTCCTAAATCGTTATGAGAGTCCATGCTTGTTTTATAAATAAAGTGAAACATGAGTTGGAGCCGCTGTAATGTTAACATTACTGTGATCGTTAGGCTTTAGCTTTGATGTTTATTTTTTTCATGTTGTTTCCTTGCTGAGTCACTCTGACAGCCTGAATATATCCTTCAACTGCATACTGTAAACCTTTCTGTCTGCCTCTGTCTGAAATTGCTTTTTTTGCTTTTCCAAAAATTACACAGTATTTCTCCAGGGAGTTCAGTTAAAGACAGTGGCAGCGCCCTGCTTAGCAACAGTAACTAAGGGGGGGCATGGCTTAGCGAAGGGTGAACTGACTGAACAGTAAAGTCTGTAGATCTTCAGAAAACTGTGGCTCGGGCCCTCTGTCTTCCTTCTGTTTTCTGCATTCTCTCAAAACGGTCTGTGCCAGTTACTCCTCCTCCTTCCCTCATGCGTGCCTCTGCACTCAGCTGTACTCACAACCCCTTTACTGACACAAAATAAAGCTAGGACACTGATAAAATGTTACTTACAGCTTGGGCTTTTCACTCTTAAACATAACAAAGCAACATGTGGCCTTTTAGTTTAGCCATTTTATCCCGCTCATGCGCCTGTTCAGGAGGTAAATAAAACCACATGGAATAAATCCCCAAGAAACAAGAATGCTATCAACTTCTGTCTGTTGCTTGCCTTTTTAGGAAAGTTTAACAAAGTTAACTGTCCTTCATGTACTAGAAAAAAAAAAAACACTTTATTGGAGCCATATTGAACAAGTCGCTGACAGTAATCCCCGAAGCAGAGAGCAGAGGGGGCAGCCACAGTGCTGTGTCCACTGAGCTAGCATGCCCATATAAGGAAGTGCAGCACGCGTTAACGTCACTGGAAAAACAACGTTAAAAAAAAAAAAAACACTGTAAAACAGAGCGTGCAGAGTCAACTGAAACAGCCTGCAGGGCACCAAATGCATGAACCTCATTATGTGACGCTTTGGCATCATGTAACACGAGTATCTGACATTGTAACAACATTTGTAGGTCAGAAAAGATGGAAAAGCATAATAACTCTCCTTTAAGGTTAACTATTAATAGGGTAGGTCAAATGCAGAGGATCAGTTTTTTCAAGGGGATTCACAAAGTTACTTCTTCTGAAGACAGAATGATCACAGGTTTACTGCTCATCGTCTGATTTAAGAAAATTAAGGTGCTCTCAGAAAAAATAACACAAATTTAACTCAAAACAAAAACGACTTAAAGAGGTAACAAACCTGCAAAGTGAGCATCTGTAGCTTCTTTACATCATTCAGTTATTAGTGTTAACACTCCAAGTATGACTCCTTTTTTTGATTTTATGACACTTTCTTTAGAGGCAGAACCTGATAATACAGATTTTTTTTCCTACAATAAAAACTGAAAGCCATGTAGCAACATAACAATTACAGTTTATCCTCAGTTTCTAAATAAGCAACCACCCTTTTATTATTGATATATCCCCACGAGGTTATATCTCATGCTATTTATCATTTGTTGTTGTGGTTGTTGTTGTTCATTAGAGGTAGAAGTGGCAGTTAAGGTGGAGGAGGACACACTGGAACTCTAAATGGATTTTTTAAATTAATAGTTGTGATTTTATTTTATTTAAACCAATGCAATCAAATCAGAATTTACCTTTCTGCATGTACTGTTTTGTCTGTGCTCAATGTCACTGAGTCTGACTTAGAAACTGTGCTACGATGCTATGCCAACCTTAGTTTGTGATGAGCTCGTAGCCAAGCTGTAGAGGTCTGATCTAATCATTTCTGGGTGAGTGAAATGAGAAAAAGGTTTAAAAATGGAGGCAACTGAAAGGTTTAATGAATTTCAAGGGTCACATCTGTAGCTAGTGGTTGTTTATAATAAGTGTGCACACTGTAATCAGTTTAACATTTAAAGTCAGACTTCAGTGGTTCATCTCTCCTCTCAACCTTCAGGCTGTTGGGCAGCAGAGAAATGAGGAGAAATCTAAGATGATGAACAATCTCCTGATTTCCTTTTGGAGCTCCTCCAGGTTCAAGTTTGCATTTTCTGTAAATATTATTTGATGTGACCACGAATATAACAAGCATTTTTTTTAGAAATCTAAACTTTCGAGACTAAAATAAGCTGAAAAATCTGATTCTGTTGTGAGAGCGTTGAACGTTTCTCTGCGCCTGTTCCTGGAAGCGGAGCATCGTGTGTCATGTCGGCAGACGTTTGGAAACAATGCGGCAAAAACTCATCTCTTCTTAACAGACCATCAACGCATGGTCAGAGGTGAAGTCACTTTTATGGAAATGAGGAAGATGAGTGGAAGCAGGACGGAGGCCAAACCGCCTGCAGACCCACTGACATCAGCTGAGACAGTGAGTGAGTGTGTGTGCGTGTGCGTCTGTTTGTATTAGTTTGTTGTTGACTGTGTATTAAAGTAAATAATCCTCGTCATTATCAGAGGACTGAACCAGACTTGTTTTAGCTCCATGCAGTTAACTGTAAACATCAAAATGAGCCTGTGAAGTGGAATCTGATCACCACAGTGAAAGTGCTCTGTGCGTTCCGTGACTCTGAGCCTGTCAGCAATCCTGGCGCCACATGAAACAAATGGTGCGTTCAATTTAAACCAGGAATTTGGAATTTTCAGGTTGATGGTCCAAAATTTTAGCTGGAATGTCCCCTGGAATCAGATTTGTGACTCTAAACTTTGGAAGATTCTCCAAACCCCTACTTCAAAATCCAACATAGCCGCATCAACAGTGTTAAAACTTCAGGAATAGATTGTTTATCAGCACTTTTGATTTGTGTCTAATTAAACAGTCATACACACTAAGGCTGTGTATTGGCAGGAATCTGGCGATACAATACATATCAAGATACAGGGGTTACAATGTGATATTGCAATATATTTCAGTACTGTAAACAAGGCAATATATTGCAAATACAAACAAAACAAAACAGGATAGCACTCCTGGAGCACACTCGGAGTGTTGTCCTGTTTATTTTTTAACATAGTCTGTTGTTTGAGGATTCACCATCCATTTATTCTTATAAGGGTTTAGCGATTTGACACAATCAAATTTTCAGTAAATTGTTTAAAGAACCAACCACAATATCCATAAAATCTGAGTTTAAAAAAAAAAAGTTTCTGTTCTATCTGAATATCACAGCAATATGTTTTGTGCACAAGCAGGTTGGGGGGGGGACCACTGTCATAATTATTTATTTGTAAAATATTAATTATGAAATCAATAAAGTGTTTTTGGGAATCGATACAGTATCATACAAAATAATATCCTGATGTTGATATGTACTGCGATGTACACACCGAACTGTCCAACTGTGGACGTGTTGCCACACTGTTTGTTTGCACTAAATAAAGTGTAATGGCTTTGTGTTGCCAACATTTTGCTATTTGGTGTCTGTGGTATATCTTGGTTTTCCGACTTGTTGCAGCGGAACACCATCAGCTTGTGATGTCATCCCAAGGTCTGACTTCAAAGTTATTATGATAATATTTTTTTAAATTTCATTTTTCGTGCCTTTATTGATAGGACAGCTGAAGAATAGGACAGCAAATGAGAGAGGGAGAAGGAGGGAGAGGGAGAGGGAATGACATTCGGCAAAGGGCCACAGGGTGGATTCGAACCTGTGGTTGCTGCAGCAAGGACACAACCTCTGTACTACCCTTCCAAGTTATATGGAAAGCAGCATAAGACCAAACTAAAGCTTAAAAACGTGCTCATGTTATTTATCAATAAAAAGTTTGGTTTCCACTTTGTTTCATCATTGTTTGGAAATATTGATGTTGCACTACGACAAAGATAGTCGATGTTAACACAAGATCCTTCACTGTACGCTGTTCCAGTGGTGCAAAATGGTATACTGCCCTTCTCCTAAGTGGGCGGAGTCACATCTCCCATCTCCACAGTTGGGAACCACCATCCCTCCGCTTCATCTGGAAGAGTTACAGAGTGTGATGCCCCTTCCAGTGGACCCCACTGGACCATATCTCGGAAAGAATATGACTGGTAGTCAATGAGAAGATACAAATTATTTTTTAATCACTTTTAAATTGTCCCACCAATCTCAAATATGATGTTTGTCAATTTGACATATAATTTTGCAAGTCAAGAAACTTGCAGTTTATTACACAACTACTGAATTGTACGGCATTAAAAATACAAATTTAGAAAGTCTACACATCTGATCGTCACATAAGTGATGTCTTAACAACGATCTCAGACAGAGTTGGCTAACTCTCTTTTCGCTTAGCTGCAGCGCTCAGCATGCCCATCCTTGTAATGATTTTTACCTTTTTAATACCTCTTCCCTTGCTCTGAAGAAATGGAAGAAACTGTGCTAAAGTTACAGCCATATTAGTCTTGGTGATGTGTATTGTGCGAGATGACACATGTAGCCTAGTTCATTGAGCAGTCTCACAAAAGACAGTTTTACTTTAGTGTTTGACGACAAAATTCGACTGTCTTCACATTAAAAAATATCTTTTAAAATCCAAACCATCATATGTGTAATCTAGTGCACAGGCCAAAGGGGATCAAAAAATAATTTGTCCCCCTCCCATGACTGTTCATATTTTTTCTTAATTAAGGTCCCAAGGCCCATAAGTAGAGGGGTGTGACTTAGGCACTTTATGGCATGTCACTTGTTTCAACAGCCAATCATCCCTTAGAGACATCAGCTGTTGCTAAGAGGTGCAGCGTAGAGCAGTCAGTAGGAACATGCACTCTCTGAAATGACCTGTGATTGGCCAAAAAGTCCCGTCAAGGTCTGAATATAGAGCCAAGGAGACGTATAGAAGTCTAGTGTTCTTCCAGACCACCTGAATTACAATGCAGTGTGAATTACAATATGCTGAAAGGTTAATATGGAATTTTTGCCAAATGAAACCAAAGATAAACTGCCTACCTAACGTGAACAACTTTACCATGTGACCTTTCTACACAAAAATTCAGAAGTTGCACTCCAATATGAAGCAGCATAAAGATACACTCCTTTGTTGTCCTCTTTGTTGATATCTTGATGATGAAATGTCTGACAAGATGTGTTTCATTCCACCAGCAGGTTTCAATGACTGAATCACTAGCTTTGCATTAGCCTCTAACAGAAGCAGTCGACTATAAGGAGAGAAAAAACCTGCACTGTTGTAACCCTGGCAGTTAGTCATTCATACTTTAAAAGTACAAAAGGTTTGTTCAGAAAGTTCTGCCTGTTCTACGATAGAAACTATAGTTTGTCAAACCAACTACAAACAACTGAAAACTGGGTCAATAGTCTGCAGCCTGTCAAGGTTTCCCCCATGATGCCCGACAAGCCCAGACTCAAAATTAATGTGTTCATTTGTTATGTGTCCACTGTCCCCTCCCTGAGTTATACCTGGTCATTTCTGAACGATGCAGAATTCTGTAGAACCAGGAAGAACAATGACATTGTTAGACAGGAAGTCTAATGAGGCGTGAAATCAATATGTACAAGCCTTCCCTTACCCGCGGCATGCTGGGTAATGGAGTGTCAGGAGTGCTTTGGAGCTGTTTTAATCACAAAGACCTCAGATTATCCACTCATAAACAGGCTGGTCATTGCCAAAATACTGCACCCCCTAAGATGTGTGTGTGTGTGTGTGTGTGTGTGTTTGTGTGTGTATGTGTATGTCCGTCTGTGTGTCAGTGATTACTTTTCCATAATTTAAGTAAACTGCACTTCCATATGCCTCTACCCACATGGGACAAAAGCAGAGCAGTAAATTAAACTCATGCAGTGAGTAGGACTGTGAGACCTCCATTCTAAGATCATGGCTCTGCTCTAAAGATCACAATGACCCCCCACCCCCCCAGTTTCTTCTCCCTCACTCAAATTCTCTTCCTTTAGCCTTCACTGCATGGAAAGAGCCCAACACTGATCCTGCATGTGAAGTGAGAGCTCTTCCAGCTAA
>JAQFJA010000013.1:14329335-14345745 GCA_029874485.1 Naso brachycentron | reverse complement strand
GTGCGTCATGAAAGTCCGGTGTCACCTTCAGGATGCATCTCTGTGTGTGAGTCTTACGTGTCTTTGTCAGCATACTTTGTTCTCTGTGGCATTGTCTGTCCTTTACTGTGCTGAACTACAATGGGAGCATGACAGACAGAGAAACAAAAACAAAGAACAATAGTGACATATGGAGAGAGGGACTGAAGTTCTGAGGTTTGTGTATTGCAACAGTCCCTCCACGATTAAGAAATTTTGCACATTTCTTTCTCTTCCAAGGGTGCTTAACGACAAAATCACACTTGTCCCTTGATAATTTTACTCAAGAGAATATCCCCGCTTGTAAGAACACAGTTTATGATCAATAGGAAGATGCACTGTGTAACTTTCTCTAATCATCACATTCACTCCTCTCTGTCAAGCAGAGTTTGCACGAATGCAGTGTGGTGGTGTGTGTGCATCTATACATCCTCCCGTGCAGGCATCCGCTTCGTGTCAGTAGATTGTCTTTAATGAAGCCACAGGTTCCTCGCATGGGAGGAAAAAAAACAAAAAAAAACCCTCCCCCCGCCTTTCCTTCCTCTCTCCCTCTCTCTGTGTCTCTCTCATCCTCCTCTGCAGTTGATGCTGTAAACCTGTCACCCACAAACATCAAAGAGAGACACAGAGGGCGAGATATAACTGGTGTGAAAAGCACCAAACATGGGAAGGCAGAATATTTTACATCGAGGGAAGCGACGGCATGCCGCTTTCCAATTTACCTCCATTTCTGACCTCTTTAAACCTGCTGTGTTTCATCTGCCTGTGCTCTCCTCTACATTTCGTATTATTTATTTATTTATATATTTATTTATTCACCAGTTAAAAGGAATAGACCTCGCAGTGCAGCCAGGAATCTGAACATCTTTAGAGATCTTTCGTGTCTATTTTGGTTTGATGAGGATGCAAAGATGTTGATAATTGGTAACTGCAGGGCGTGTTTGTGGTTTATTTTTCACTTCTTTGTGGCTGCTTTCCAAATGAGCCCATAATCCAGAACTCATTAGAATGCTGTATTTTTTATGATTTGGATTATAGTAAAGGGAAAAGTAAATTGGTTTCAATAAAATACCCTTCCCTCCTCTCTGAATGACAACACCAGTTTTTTTGGAGTATCTCTCTTTTTTTGGACTATCACTCTCACGGCTAACATTCAAGAACCATAAATGCATCGCTTACATGTTTTCAATCAAGAAATATTCCCACAGAATGGCGAGCTACACCCTGTTGCTTTGAATCTGGCGCCCCCTGTTGATGATGTGATGACCCACTGAATAAATTACCAAGAGAAACTCACTCAAATCAAACGAAAAAGCTGAAACATAAGTTTGTTACTGAATGCTTCAATAGCAGCTTTAACACGCTATATTGACAACAAATTTCAAGTTTAGCTCTTGTCAAATAAACACACAGGTGTAGCCACGTTTTAAATTAAGAGCGTTTCCTGTTAAGAGACAAGATAAGAAATCATAAACCCATCTTCAAATGAACATGTGAGAGCAAATTCTCATCTTTCAGTCTATTAATTCATTTATTTTGCATAACTATACCTGCAGTTTGAGTATAAACGTGTTCATCAGGGCGCTTTTAAAACAGCAGTATCCACATTCTCAGTTACTCTCAACTCCTGCAGATTTCACAGCTGCAGGCTGAATAACCTCATGTTTGTCTATTATTATGGCAGTAAACTTCCATTAAAACACTGGCTTTTACTCAGGAAGGCTTTGGACACATAACATCGCCAGAAGCTTTTATACCAGTAAGCGTACAGCGGTCCACCTCAGGGACCCCAACCTAGTCACTGATAACTGCGTATTAACCGGCCTTTATTCTCAGACAATTGGACGCAACAACCAATCAAGCCGTTTCATCTTTCCCCACATCTCCCTGAGACAATTACCTCCAGTTTTACTTCAGTAACACTCTCCCTTCTCCGTCAGTAAACAATCAAATCTCTCCATTGTTGAGGGTAATTGGATCTCTTTAAATCAAATCAGCCATTATGGCCCTGATGAAGCACGCGCTGCTCAGAGGGAGTTAGCGACACATGAGGGAATGCAGCACAGGAATATATTAGCAGCTCTGCCTCCCAGGTGAAGATGGCTATATTGGAGGAGTTGTGTAATACAGGTTTATTAGACTGTGCAGTGATCAGCAAAGGGCTTGTTTCTCTCCTTGAGGACATGTTACGGGTGTAGCTCACATTTCGGTAACAGAGATAGGAGAGGGGAGATTTTGCTCCAGCATGTGGAGGTGCTGCCTGTGTCACAGCAGGACTGTAAAGTACAAGAGGTCACCACACACTCATAAAAAAAAAAAATCCATCTTCACTTGCCCCTCAGCTCTTTTAGTTCTTTCCCTCCTGTAAGATTACCTGTGACTACTGTGAGGTTACATGAATAATTGTTCAACTGAAGTTCCTGGCTTTAACACATAGCTTGACTTCTGGTTGTAAATGCTGCATCATACTGATCATGATGTTGGGCCAGATAACTTTGAAATGTAGTCAGATACTAAACACAAATTGCAGGGCTTTTGTGATTAGTGATGTTATCCACTGGTTACAAACAATGGAATTGTATTATATCTTATCATCTTATTATATTTGACTGTTATGGCTACATGGAAAATACCTTACAACAAACCACCACAAATATCATTTTTCTCTTTAAATCTCAAAACATTTTAAATGTAACTTCAGTGCATTTTTCCATATTCAGCTGTTTCAGGTGGTGGAATCAAGTTACCCTTATATATATATAAAATGGTGGCACAAACTACAAGTTAACTGTGTGTATTCTGCGACACATGGGACGCGATTTCTTTTTTGTAAATAATTGCTACCGCAGCTGTTTTATTAAAGGACACATGGATGTTTTTGTAACACAAAAGCAGCACTTACTCCACATGTTCATCTTCCATTTTCAGAGTAAATAAAAAATTAATCAAAGTAAATTTTCATTAAATAATCAATCAAAAATTAGGCATAGTAGTGATGTCATCATTAACAAAATTGTCTACCTATTTCAAAGGCGTTTATCAAACTCAAACATGTAAATTCTGCCACTAGGGGTCCCTCTATCAAAACAGTGAAGTTTTGTAAAGTAGTGTGGAATCATGGATCTGTCTGTTTTATTGTTAAACAGCCACTGTTGCAGGTGAAAATCTATTTGACTGACTCAGTCAGAAATATTCACAGGCAAGGTAATTTATGAAGGTTTTATTTACGTTTAGTGACTTTGGCGAATTTCCTTCCTCGCTCTTCAACTGATGTTAAGGTGGAAGTTAGCGACAGGTGATGGAATCACACGCACAGTTTCTTTGAATAAAAATCACAGATTTCTCTGAGTTTGAGCATTGCTTGAAACATTTCGATAATGTTTCTACACAACTAAAAAAATCAAATAAAACAAAGATATAGTAGACATAAGATATTTTAATATAAAAATGTATTATGAAAAGGTGGTCCTTTACAATGTACCTAATCAGATGTAATCAGGGATCATCTTTTACTTGTGTTTAATTCTAATTATATAATTCTGATTACATGTAATCCATTACTTCCCAGCCCTGGCTGATCAGTTGTACTGTTTATACAGGTGTAGTCATTCTAACACATTCAGATTAGTCATTTATCATCTTTATATCTATTTCTTGAGCCTCCAAAGATAAATTGCATATTTAGTAGAAATCAACACCCGTATTCAAACAGAAAATGTCTTCATCAGGGTAATGAGCACATCAAAAGATTTCGCTTTTAAAATGTTTTGAATTTTGCATTGATGTGAGGAAAGTGCAGCAACTCCCTCTCATTTATATCAATCAATAATTCATCAATAAGCTTCCTGCAGGCCCTGGGTATCACAGTGTCTGACTGTTGAAAGAGGCCAGATTTTATTTGACTAAAATGGTGTCTGAGCCCAGTTTTGCTTAGTTTAGCTGAGTTTTACCATTCATTTCAATTCATAATGTCAATATTTGTTCTATGATAAAATGTGAGCCGATAAGAAATACAATAAAACCCCCGAGAGCATAAAAAAAATTTCATCAGTTGTGACAAAAACATCTCACATCAGGAGAAATAATTTAGGGGAAACATCCCAACAAAACTAACAAACAAACAAACCTAAATCTAAAGCAAACAACCAGAAAGCTCAGAAAGCCAGGTAATGAGCAACATGTACATTTAGGTGAGATGTGTATTAGTGTGCATGTATTGCTGTGTGTGTGTGTGTGTATCTTCAAGGTGAGGTGTGTGTGCGTGTGTGTGTGTGTGTGTGAGGCATACGGCACCCAGTGATTATCAGGAGGCAGCTTCCTCCTCTAACAAGGTGTGTTATTAAACAGGTTGGAAATAACGAGGGCCTCTCCGTTTGATTTTTCTGCTATCAAGAAGTTTCACATTGCATTCGTATCAACATATGCAAATGTGTTTGTCAGCTAAACTTTCACTTTCCTTCCCTGGTTTCTCTGTCCTTCAGTCATTCTTTCCCATCCTCTTCTTCCTCCTTCCTCTCTCTCAAACATGGGCGACGATTACACTTTTACCCTCTCGTCTTAAAACGTCTCTCCTTCTCTTTCCTTCAAATCATCTTCAAATCATCTTCTCCGTTCTGCACTCACCCCCTGTGGAATGAATGTGATGAGGCTGCAGAGACTGATAGGGATATGCACGCACACACCCGTGTACACACACGCACACACACATGCAGGCACATTTAAGAAATATGCTGACAGCACTTTATCAGAGTATCTGTGTATAAGCAGGAAATACTAAGACAAACATACATGTGGATATGCTGGTATGTCTGATAATTCTTTGTGCACACTCTTCACCCTGCTTTTGTTATAACTGGATCCCCTACAGTTATTCAGTTAATAAATTAGTGACTCACTCAATCAGTTAATCAATAAATTATCAGTCATTCGCGCAGTAAATTATCTGTCAGGCAGGCAGGCAGTAAATTAGCTAGTCAGAAAATTGGTCATGCAGTCAGTAAATAAGTTACTCATTCAGAAATTATTCACATCATTTGATCTGCAAAGAAAGTATATATATCAGCCAGTCATCAGCTCGTAAATCAGTCTGAAAATTAGTCCGTCTGATTCGGTTTAGTCAAATAATGAGTCGTCCTCATAGGATGAAGCTTAACTTTGTCCTCAGAGCCAAAATGGCTGCTTAACCTCTGATCAGCCTGCCAGCCCGAGATAACACAAGGCCAATTAACTCACAACTCCATCATTACAGATCGAGTTTACGTGTGTGTGTGTGTGTTTGTGCATGCATATGTGTCTTAAAGTCTTCATGCGTGTCTACACAAACATGCCTAAATTCAAGCATATAAACACAGTTTTTGTTTTGCAAGGGTATATGAATTATCCGGCATTCTTCCTCTGTGTGTGTGTTGTGTTAGTGTATGAAGGTTGATAGTGTCATCTGATGTTCCTGCTCTGTGTACTGAGGCAGTATGAGCTACGGATATTACCACCAGCCTGTAAGGGCTCCTTGGATGTCCCAGTGATGAATTTGTCCTGGAAAACCATTCAGCATTATGAAGAAGTGGGGAATTTTTTAGACAAATGACATAAAAGAGTGAATAAGGGGGAAGGGTTTTGGGCTCAGATCTGGTTCTGATTGCATCCTACAAGTAAAGGAACAAATCTGTTTTCCACACAGATGTATGGTTCTTACTTTTATTTTTTCACTCCGACTTAATAAATTCAAAGTAGCAGCATAGGCTGCAGAAGATTAGACCTCTGATGCAGAGCGGCAGTTAGAAAGGTATTTGGTAGATTTGTACTGATGCTGTGTAAATGATTCGCTTTGAATTATATCACAACTGTCAGCAGAATTTAAAAAATACTTTAGGTTTATTACAAATTGAGTATTTCGGCCACTGTTTCTTCAGCTGCCAGAGATGATGTAATGGTCCACTTGAAGACGATTTGAAAGTGGATTTAACACTTACATTAGCACTTCCTGTTTTATCTTCTTAATCTGTGCCAACACTTCTGTGGAGGACTTGCATTTGTAAAATTTAGAAGGGGCCAGTGACTCACACTGAGCAGTTCTTTGGTGTAATATACACACACACAAACTAGCATATATTCACACCCTTTTAAATGACACACTTCATCGCACATGTCACAGAGAGGGTAGAGCGATTCGTTCTTGTAGAGATGCTCAGTTGATTGAAGTATACCTTTAAGTATCCATCAGGCTAAGAGGGCTTATCTGTTCTGCTGAGTGGATTTTGTTAAAAATTTACCACATTTCAGCCACTGTTCATTGTTCAACAAGCACCTGTGCATCCAAATTGATTCTTTACCTGGACCGTGACCTGTGTGTTTTTGCCCAAGGAGCTAAAGAGGATTGAAGTGTAATAGACAGGCTTTGTGATGGTCAAGGTGTTCCTAAGCCTCGATTGCCGCCGCACATGTTTGATGGATCTCAACACACCACCTCAGTCAGCACGATCACCTCTCTCCTCTCATCTCGTCACTTCCTCTGTGGTCTCCCATTCTTTCACTCCTCACTTATTTGCGCTGATCTCCTCTTTATTGGCCCATCTCCTCAGTCATTTTCATATGAAATGATCTCACCCCCGTGGGAAACTCCACTGTGAGCCTTTGATTTAGAAACAGGAGATAGCAGATAACATTTGTTTGTTTCAAGTTTGCAGTTTACATGTAGCAGCAAATTTGAGTCCTAGCATAGAATAAATTCAAAAGTAAAATAAATTCAGCATACCCAAATGTTGGCATCTAAATATACTTTGACAAACTCATCTGAAATACAACAGTCTATTGGAGATAGTGATTATTTATGTTTATGTTGTATGTTTTTAAGGCAGGCTTTGTAATTCTGTTCAGAAGCATTGACTGTCATATTAGTAGACAACCTCTAGAGCTCAATTGCATCAAAATATCAAAGGCTCTGGAAATATAAAAGGTAATTCATCGTCTGCGGCTACAGGAAGGCTGTAATTTCGTCCAACCAATCCATTCAGACAGTCAAATTGAATTTACTGTATGACCTACCAGTCTGTCCTGCCTTCGTGCACACTGCCCATGCATTCATTACGCATGACTGGAGTCTTATGCAACAGCTAGGCAGAAGGCTACAACTGAGCAAGCCAGTTATACAGAGAAAAATGGCAGAGAGAATGCAGCCATACTTTCCATCAGCAGCTGTACCCACAGCAGCTTCTACTGCTAAACAAGAAGTACAATCAGAGTCAGTATTGGTAGGTTTGAGAGGAGTGGCTTTAGAGGTAGACTCAAATGGAGGAGGTTGGATTTTTTGGTCAGATACACCAAAATTTGTGTCGGTTTTGACGGTTTCTGCAGTCCTACCTACCCCAGCTTTAACCTTGTTTGATCTAAAAAAGACCAACGTGATACAGACTACCACACTGTATGGGTGAGCTCCGATTCCACATAGGTAGTTTTGTCCTCACCTTCTGTCATTCCCTCTTTTAAATATACTCACATCACTTTGCCTTAAACTCCCCTTGACTCCAAATCTTATTGCTTTCATCTGCTTCAGCCTCCCTGCTCCACCAGTCAGGTTTATGGTTTTCCTATCCGACAGCATTTCCTGCACTTCTTAATTACTCCCTCGCTCCGTTTCTTCGATCTCTCCAACTGCCTGTTCTTTGAATGTCAGTATTTTTTTTCATTTTCTTCATATGCCAGTCTTTTCAACGAAATACCACGAGTCGCCCTTTTTATTGGATTCTCAGCATGCCTGCATTAGTGTATATGCATCAGAGGATTTGCAGTGTGCCCTCACATACTAAAGCTTTATGCAGTTATCCAAACCACTCACTAGCCACACAAGATGTTTGTTTTAAAAGACAGTAAAAGGGCAATATTAGTTTTATGTCATGGAGAGGTATATTATCGAGGTACTTGTGTGGTTTTTTATGCTGTGCCATTCATCCATAACGGCACTCAACATAAATGCTTCACTAAAATCATCCCTGTATAAAAATAACATAAAACCATATAAACCCCTGCACAGTTTTTCAAGTTGTAAATCAGAGTTTGATATACGTTCATGTTGTCAAAGCTCAGTCTGTAGCCTGTATATTTGTCCCCTGTGCTGGTCACGAAAATCCATTAAAAAGCAGTTTTTCGAACAACCTTCAAAGATGTTGCTCTAAATATTGGAGGATGTGCACAGACCGAAACTTGACCGACGTTTTTTGTCCCTTTCCTTTATTTTCCGCTCACACGCAGGTAAATACGCCATGAGAGATTTGATCCATCGGTTACCAGGCAGCAGTAGCAGCAGCAACAACAACGCCACCAGCAGTGGAACCTCCGGGACCACAGGGCCTCCCAGCAAGGCCATGTCAGATGACACAGTAACTGCCATCTGCTGCGCACTGCACGAAGTCATCACCAAGAACATGGAGAACGCCAAAGCCCTGCGTGATGCCGGCGGCATAGAAAAACTCATCGGCATCGCCCGCAGCAAAGGAGACAAGTGAGTAGGCCAAAGTTTGGAGGCCACCACACACGCTGTCACAATGAGAATAAAATATGCAACACTTGTTATGTTTGTGCCATGCTACAGAGCCACAGCATTACCAAACTGTTCATCTTTAGGAGTTAACATAATTTGAAATGCATTGGCAGGAGTCCCACATTGGGTTCAGAGGTTCAGCTGAAATCCTCAAAGGGCACTGAGGATAATGATATAGCCTAGCGGTTAATGGAAAAGTATGTCATATGCATTTTTAACAACAGAACAAAATCACTTGTGCTGTTGTTGAAGTGGTTATTAGATCATTATGATGATATATACCTACTGTTCTTCAGCAAGGACGATATTCTACTAAGGAGAGGTGAAGAACTCTCTCTCATAAGCATTATTTTCTGACACAGAAGTAAAGACTAAGAGGAGAAAGGGAACCTAATCGTCGACTCCAACATTATCTCAGAATAAGCAAGGGAACAAAATAAGAAAATTCCATGTAAAAGCCTGAAAAAAGCAAACAGATTATAACTATTGTGTTGTGATTTACCTGTCAAGGCATCATTCAGCCCACCCTGCTTTGTCAGTGGTGACCAGCGCCTTAATCTGGCCACACATCCATCATTCATAAATGCCCCCGTCTTCCCTTTGACCATTCATCCTCAAAAGACAGCTGGAGAACAACAAGAGAGATGCAGAGGGAATACGCTCTGTCTAGCTGCTATGGTAACCAGCGGGTCAGGGGGTGCCATGTCACCAGAGAGTTATCTGACAGAGGTCAAACGTTCATTTACTGTAATGGAGAGAGGCTCAGTCTATTTAGGGAACTATTCTCCGGGGCACCATTACAGAGAGAGATAAGGTGCTGGAAGGAACCTTCATAAGAGCAAATTTCATTGTGAATGTAATCATCTACTAATAGCCCACACATCTTCATTTTCTCAGAATAGGTAGACTGAGGATAAATGCTCCTTATCAGGAGTTCTATGCTACAGTTACACAGTTGCACACTTTCAGACTAGGTAAATGCCCATTGCAGTGCTGCCATAGATAGCCAGTGTTTACCAACTTCTGTGATGAATTGAGGGCTACCAAAAAATATCAATAAAAAAAGTATTGGTTTATAACCAATACTTTGAAAATGGTTAATGCCAGAACACATCCCCAGAATATTAGCAGCTTTATTAGTTTGGAAATCTCCAGAAATCTTCCGAAAGTTGTGCCCCGGAGGCTGGAATTGATCGCTTTAGCTGAATGAATAATCATTATCTCACAATGACTAAAATCCCTGATTATATTTTTGTACATTGTGATCTGTTTGCACTGCAAAATCATCGAATTGATGTCTAAGTATGAAACATTCCCGTAAATTGTGTTGGATGAAGAGTGGCCCAATGGCATCCTGTCAGTATTTTTACCCATATTTCAATCCTCTTAATCCTCTCTGGAGGAAAGAAATCCTGTTTCCAGGAGAATTTTTGTAAATTTTGGTGGAGAACTGGAAAACGAGCAACCATTCTACTTCCCTCTGTAGTTGTTTGAATGGCAGAACTTATGAAGTGACTCCTCCTGGAGTCCTTTTTCAGTTAAGTGGCAGGGATGGGACCATTAGCATGGCAGAGAGGGTCATTTTAAACTCATGTGGAAACTCTTAGTTTTTGTGCAAGGGAAATCATTCTCCGCTGAGGAGAGCAATGGCCCTCTTACTCTTGCAGCCATCACAAGTGCTACTGGTCTGAGCACGTCTCAAGCAGCTGTTAAAGACAGGAGACAGAATGACAAAGCAACATTACCCAAAGGAATGGAGACCAGGAGAAGTGACTCTCTCTCTTTCACTGTCTTTCCAGACACTCAGCAAAGGTGGTAAAGGCAGCCTCTCAGGTCCTCAGCAGTATGTGGCAGTACAGAGACCTGCGCTCCCTCTACAAGAAGGTAGGATGCAGTACAGCATTTCTGAGGTTACACTGCTTAATTATCTATGAATATTTGTAAATATTGCAAAACTGTGCAATTACCTCTGTCTTTATATTATCAGATAGCTTACTAGAAGCATAATGCTGTCATAATATTGCCATTGCAGATATCCTCTGATGAGGCTATCTGTAATAGAGCAATAAATGTGTACTGTAAATAAACTTTAAAAAGAGTGAAAACAAAGTCCGAAACACGTTGTGAAGAAGCAAAAAAAAATTTACAAGCTTTGGCAAAAAAAAGATCAAATTGGATATCAAATTGAATGGCAAACGTGCTAGTTATATTACATTTTTGATAGAGTGTCTTTATAATAACAAAAAGCAATTTCTGTATCTGGCAAATTGGCCTTAAACAGAAGAAGATAAGAAGCAGCAGCAGCAGTTAAAAAGGAAACTTGATGCATAGTTTAAGTACCACATGTATTTGGACAGCTGAAGAGTTCGGTTAGTACCTTTGTGTTCTTGGACTTAAACTCACTGGCAGAATTATGCCTTGTTTTCTGGTCTAGACTAATCTTTGTCAGGATTTACTGTCGTTTCCCAGACTCTGTGTGAATTTCCGCTGGCTAAATGGCTGCTGAGCTTAGCTAATTCCATCCTGCAATCGACAGCTTAGCCAGACGTTGTCAACGCTTACCTCTGGCTGCCACTATCAGCCACATTTTTGTAGTTTATGGTATTGATTTTCTCACAAAACATACAACTGAAAGACAAATGAAACCCTGATATTTATTACTACAACTAAACTTTATTTAATTTCTTTGAGATGCATTTATTATTCCTTTGAAATCCTGCTTTTAGCATAACTGGGAACAGGGCACAAACCAGTTCACACCAAAGCTGGTGTCAACCCTGAGATATAAAAGTAGTTTATGCACAGTGCTAGTCAAACAATTGTATATGATTTCTCATGCGAACAAATGTTAAAAACTGTCCTAACATTTGACGGGCACTGCTCTTAAAACGACGTCTGCAACATGCTGGAGCTACATTAAAAGGATGCTGGTTCAATACATGATTCTTGAGGAGGATGATATTGTAAGTACACCAGCAAAGCCAACAAATACACTTTAAAAGACAGTGAATCAAAGGTAGCTCTCCTTCTAAACAACCTCAATGTTATTGTAAGTGTTCTGCAGACATCAGTTGGAAGCCTGGCTTTTGTAGCCTGTGTGGTTTCTAGCAATGTGTGTGTCCTTACAGATGATCAAGTTTATTGTATGTGTGTGTAGCCAAGTGCTTAGAGGTGTGTAGGGGCATGCACTTGCAGGTCATTTATTTCTGTATGGCGTTGTGTGCATGTGTGTGTGTGTGTGTGTGTACATTCGCCTTGAGGACGGTCATAACCACCTCCAAACAAAAGAATAATGGGATTCTGCTGGGCACCATCACGACCGAACAACAGTGTTTACAGAGGCAAAAGGATCAATAATTTTGTGTTTGTCGCTAGCCTTTTGTTTTGTTTTTTTGGTTAGTTTTTTAACACACACACTCACTTACACGCACACAAGCCCACAACGATGCTTGTGGTTATTTAGCCCATCGTAAAGACTGAGGGATATTAAAGCTGCTGGCTACTGGGGAATTTTGGCTCATTAATACAGCAGCTAACTTGTAGCTCAGGAAGAATGGCAAAGGCAAGCCAAGAGTGAAAAACCATAAAAGGTCTAGATAAATGATGATTGGTGTGTGTGCTGCTCTCACTCACACTCGCACACTCTTTTGTCTCTCTCTTTCTCTCCTTCACACATACGCACAAGCACTGTTGAGACCCACTTTCTCCTCCTCCGGCTCTTTTGTTTCTTTTCAAATGACAAATGCCTGCGCGCACTCGCAACTTGATTAAAAGTAATGACAGATGTTCTACTCCTTTCACTTGTTAGTAATGAGTGTGGTTGAGTGAATAACTGCCCCCCCAAGGTTATCTGCCATTCAGCGCACCAGAAACTTTAGACGTGTAATCGCCAACTTTCAGCAAGTTATTTGGAAATATTAAGTAACACATTCCAGGAAGGTGTCCTTGGCTGTGAATGCTTCTTTTCATCTGTGTGTGGAGTGAAGTGAAAAGGGAAGAGTGAAGGTGATGATGTTTGAGCTGCATGCTTGTGTGAAAACACATGTATAATCTAATGCTGTACAATGCAAGCCCTGCAATAATTAATACCTTTATGGTGCTTAATGCTGTATAGTTAAAGCTGGGGTAGGCAGTTTGTCTTTGGTGTCATTGAGCAAAAATTCCATAACAACTTTTCAGCATATTGTAATTCAGATGATTGGAAAGAACACTCGAGTTTTGCTCCTCTCCTTGGCTCTGTATTCAGACCTTTATGAAGCTTTTTGTCTAATCACGGGTCATTTCAGTGAGCATGTGTATTCCTATTGGCTGCTGTCGCACTTCTTAGCGAAAGGTGACATCACTACGAGCTGATTGGCTGTTGACAAAAATGTCGTACTTACATTGCCTTGATGGGCTGAGTTGCAGGCGACACCATCGGCCGACGTTGAGTTGAGTTGAAACATAAAAGTTTACTCCGCTGCAACTTTCTTTCCAACCATTTCGTCTCATCCTGAGTCTTTGGTGTAAATTGTTTTTTTTAAAGAGAGAGAAACAACAAATGAAATAAAATGTGAGCCGAAGCAAAAACAGGGAGGGGAGGGTGCAGCGTGTTGCTTCCTCAGGAGTCTCATGCTACAGCTTGCTTGATTTCCAGATGTTGCCTACCTCAGCTTTAAGTGTCCTTCTATATTATACTGCTTTGGAGGGAAATATTTATATTATTCAGTATTGTCCTAGCCTGAGCCCAGACCAGAGACTCCTCCGACTCCACTGAGTGGATTTGATTCTGTTGGTCTGGCATTGCTTCCACTTTGGCCAATTCTGAGATGGAGGGGATTAGATTTTCACTAACCTTTCCTCATCGGTTGTTGCCTTTTCAAATTTAATCCACAAAAATGTACATTACATTGCCAGGGGGGCGTTTCGCCTAATGTAGAATGAGTGTGGAGAGAAGTTTGGCCAAGAGAGACAACCAAAATCCTAAAATGTCTCCAAGACCTGTTTAATAATCACATAGATGTTGTTATATTGTGTCGTGATTGAGATTCTGATCCACCATTCATTGTGGAAAGAGACAAATAAATGTTTTTTGCGCAAAATCGCATCACATTATCATGGTGAGTAGATATGGGACAACAGGACGCACTTCCTGCTTCTCGCTGCCGAGGACAGACGTGTCTGCAGATGGCGGAGCTGCATGAAGCATCAGTACAAACAGACAGATTGTTGCTTCTTTTCCACATCTAGGCAAAATTTGGCATTTTTTAAAACTCATATGACAGATACTGGTCCTGTAACACGGCTTTGTCGGTTGAAATGTCGAAAAATTTATCGACAGACAGCTTTGTCCTGCCCGTGACTCCCTACCCCTGGTGATCATTGGATAATCGCCTGTTCAAGTGGAGAAATCACAGTTTCACAGTGCAATGCCAGACCAAGAGAATCAAGTCCACTCAGTGGAGTGGGCGGAGTCTCTGGTCTGGGTCTGGTCTAGTATTTTCGCATATTGGGCTTTAATGTAATATCTTTGTTTGTCATTTAAGAGAAAATCAAGAGATATTATTTGCATGCTGCAACACGGTACACTTTATTAAGTCGTTTCACGTTTTGTGAATTACCTGAAAGGATTTCCCACTTAGAGAAATTTGTCTTAAGATTAATGCAGTAAACCAATGAAAAAAAAAATTATTAACTCAAGGGACATTTTGTGTCACCTGTTTTGAGAGACAAACAAATAGGCGTGACTCAGAACGGAACTTTGCAGCGAGCTTTTTGTCTGAGACTTTTGCCGCAGTCACTTTAGGACAGGCTGCCCCACGGCATCAGGGTGTCCCTCTCTTCATTCGTCATCCTCTTCTCCCCAGCATTAGTCTGAACAGAATTCCCATGTGGCCTCTTGGAGCCTCATCTGCTTCACACTTTTCAAATCATTGCCACTGGATCACATTACACTCGCGTGGATGGCACAGCACTCTAGTGATAACACATGAAGGACATCGGCTTTATACAGTGGCCAGGCCCGACAAAGGTTCTTTCATTTATTTATTTTGTTTGGATTATTTATATATTTGTTTCTTTTTGCCCCTTTCCTGCCTCTAGGGCCCTTGTTCCCTTGTTTGTGCCAGACTAGGATTTAATTAGGACAGACATTAAAGGAAGAAAACAACTTGCTTAAGATTGATGGCTGCACATTTTGAAAGAGCAGAATGAGTTTTCCATCTGGCTCATTTGATCTGATCCGATGTAAACATTTATTCATTGAAAAAAGGAAAAATTGCTTTTTCAGACTAGATGTTTTCACTCCAGACCAGCAGCCAAAAACCTCATCCATCATCTTTAAATTAAAACAAGATATAATCTGAAGTCTGTCCTGTTGTAACATTCCAGTTTCATCCTAACTCATCTACCTGTACTTCATCATAATCTTGGATGATCAAGATCTTGTAAAGCGGTTTAACGTCGCTGTTTTTTCCAGGCAACTTTGATTAAATGCAGCACAAATAAACAGTAAGTGATCCACCTCACACTTTATTTTTAAACCCCTGCAGTTATGTTGCATTAGACACTCAGTCTTAAAATTACTCTGAAAGACTGATAGACACCACAACTTGCTATTTACTGCCTAAATTGCGAGACCACAGCCTGGTTAGTGACAAATCAGCCTAATTTTATAACTGTGGAAATTGTTGCGTTAGAGGATTCACACTTTGACTTTATCGCCCAAGTCCAGAACTCGAAATAAGTGACTTTCCTGCTAGTATCCCTGCATTGCATATTAGGTCATGGGTGTTAGGTGCCGCAAAAATCCTGTTAGCGTCCAATCCAAACATGGATTAGCATACAATTTGGGCAGAATTGGAGTCGGGTTTCTTTGCAAAATGTTTGTGAGCAAGGGGAAGAAAGAAAGAGAAAGTCAGAGCTGGGAAAGAAAGTGTGGTGAGTTCCTGAAATTTTTTTGCCGTTTGAAAATAAGCATGCTTGTGCTATGTTTGTGTGAAGAGAGAAGTGTTGGGTCAATAATGAGTCAGTTTGAGCTGTGTTGGCAAAGGCTTGTTTGCTTTGAAGTCTTGAAGTAATGAGAGCGTTTTGAAACACACTTTTCAAATGCATAGAAGTTATGGGCGTGGGTACCCGTGCGTGTTTGTGCCTCTGTAAGCGTGTGTGTGTCTCTTTGGAAATGTGTGTTTTTGTCAAACTGCAGTAAGAAGAGTTAATCACTTCCTATAGCAGTGCTGTGGGATCAGCGAGAGAGAGGATGAAGGAAACATTGCAACAGCATGGGCTGGGCTGCCGTGCTAAAACAAAAAGTTGAGGGCCGATAAACGAACAGTAACTCTCTCTGAAAGTAGTATGTGGGATGACTTGAAAGATCAGTGGTGCAGCAGTCATTAATAAAACACAACTAAAATCTGTTTGTTGCAACTTGAGCACTGACTTTAGAATAAATCATGTATAATAGTCTCCCGAGTGGAGTAAAACTCACTTTTATTGGGATTACTTGACAGAATTAACCTCATTCTGCTTGTGTGTGTGTGTGTGTGTGTGTGTGTGTGAGTTTCGTCTGCAGGTCCTGTGAGGAAGCCACAGGTCATCTTTTAAGTAAACAACAAATATGCAGTACAGCTTGATGGGGGATTTCTGTAGAAAACACGTACTTCAAACATGGTCACTTTGTACAAAAAACCTTTTCTTAATAGGGCCAGAAGGAGCACATTGACTCCCTCACTCACACAAACATATGCACTCTCTCCTCCTCTTACACACAGGCCGGCTCAACACTGGATTTTGTACTGTGTATTCATGCCGTTACACTCTGTCATATCCCTGTTCAGTGCGTAATTTCTGCTGGGCTGCCGTGCCTCATTTCTTGATAAATG
>JAQFJA010000013.1:14148195-14168748 GCA_029874485.1 Naso brachycentron | reverse complement strand
AATTATGAGCTACAATGCGTGTAATTAGAAAAGAATAAAATGCATTTCAGTTTTCATTAATGAATTTCATTGATTAGCTCTGTCTCTTTGTTCCTTGTTTTGATGAAGTTAACTTTGAGGAGAATAAACACAACACTTCCAGCGCAATCAGACCGGCCGCGGACATGCATGTGCGCTCATGTGTGTGGCATCAGCAGTGTGTGTTGTCGTTGGCCGCTTTGCGGTTGGTGTGTCTTTTTAATCTGCCCAACAGGAGAAAATAGAAATAGGCCCCACCACAAAGCGTACAATCGTAACAGAGAGAGGGAGAATTAAAATCAGAAGAAAGAAGTAATAAATCATAGGACGAGATGGGGTGGGAAATGCAATAGACAGTGTTAAAAAAAGAAACGAGTGTCAGAGAGCGGGCAAGAATAGATGAGGTGAGGGGAAAAGACATAATTGGTACTGTGTTTGGGGACATCTTGCTGCAATACAGTAAAATAAACCGCAAGAATATGACTTGGAATAAGAGAGAATGATCCAAATTGAGAGCACTCGTGTATATTTCTGACTTTTCAGTGTGTGTTTGTGTGTGTGTCTGGAACTTGTTGTGTTTGTAGGCAGGAGTGCATGCTAACTCTCTGCATATGTATGTGTTTTCATGCCGTTGACCGTGCATGGATGGATGGGTGCACCTAATGCCCACACCTTTTGTTTTCATGCATTTTGTGTATATGTTTGCCACAAGCATGTGCATGTTTGCCCGAGTGTGTGTATGTGTGTGTGTGTGTGCGTGTGTGTGCACGTGGTGGAACAGAGGCTCTGTGTCAGCAGTGGTGTGCCCTCAGTGAGCCTGTCTCTAATTACAGTCTAGGGTTTCAGCGTTTCAGCCCGTCCATCTCCCTGTTTAAACCCGGCTAAGGCAGCCAGGCCCCACTGAGCCAAGGTAAACCATACAGCTAATTAGACAGACCAGCTTCCATCTCTGTACCAACGGCGGAGGTGGGTGGGGGGTGGTGGTGGTGGTGGAGGGGGCCGAAGGAGGGAGGGGCATAGATGGAGAGAGAGAGACACGGATGGAAGGAGTGAGCAAAAGGGCTGGAAGAAGGGGAGGAAGGTTTGAAGAAGCCTAGAGAAATGAGAAAGCGAGGACAGAGGGAAGGAAGGAAAGAAGGAAAGAAGGAGGAGAGGATGTAGAGAGAAAGAAATAAAGAGGGATGGTGGGAAGAGACCAGAAAAAAGCAAGATTACAAAGGTCTTTTTTTCACAATTTGAGTGTGAAGTCACGTCAGAAAAGAAAAAAACCTGCAATGTTAAGACCTCATTGCACGAAACACCCCAAACACTTCATCAAACACTTCATCAAACCACATCTACTGCTAAGTTTTCTCAGCTTCATTTGCACATGTTTACTCTCATGTGTAAGCGTGGGGGAGCTAGCAGTTTTTGTGGCAGTACAATGTTAGTCTAGAGGTGTTTTGACACCCTCTAGCGCGTTTTTGAACCCAGAGGTAATTTGCATATTGTAAACAAATGTAAACGGGGGGGAGAAGGTCATTGGTCAACCTGGGGCAACCTAATCTGCATAATTGGCTCCGGTGGTTCAAATTATAGCCTGCTGCTGCTCTGCTGAGAGAGGGAAACAGAGGGGGAGAAAAAGGGAGGGGTGCAATTATGGTCATATGCAGCCAATGAAAAAAAAAAAATGCCGTTTTTCTTTTCTTTTTTCTTTTTTTTTGCAGCCCTTGTCTCTCCCCCCTGGCTTATTCTGACCAATGAGAGCTCTCTGTGCTGCCCGACAGCAATCAGAAATTCATCTCGCTCCACGACAGCTAAACCCCACCCCCCTCACGGAGAGAAAGAGAGAGAGGGAAAGTGAGGGAGACAGGAAACGAATGAATGAGAGAGAAATGGAGAAAAGAAGAAGGAAAGAATGAAACAGAGAGAAAACGGGAGATGGCATCTAGACTCGCCAGTCTGGGCGGTACAAAATGTGAGAGGGAAAGGCGTAGGGAGGGTGAGGATGGGAGAATAAGGGTGAGAGACAGACATTGGGTCTGGAAAAAGAGCTAAAATGAGAAGAGGACAGAAAGAGCAGAGAAATGGAGGGGAAAATAAGATGCTACTGCCGTCCGAGATAGGGTGACAGATCTGTTCTCCTCGCACCGAACACCATTTTCTCCTGCCTGTCCTGTCCCGAGCGAAAAAAAAGCCACATTTGCAGATTCTACCTTATCACAGAAATACTAGAAATCATGTGTTTATCCGTGTGTGTGTGTGTGCGCGCGTGTGTGCCGGGAGAGGTTGGATAAGGGCACAGTAAATAAATCATGGGGGGCTCATTGGAAGAAGGTCACCGGCTGGACCCTGCCTGCACACACACATACATGTACACACACATCCGGGCTGACAGGCCCCTGCCCCTCATTTCGGGGTGCTCTGGGTGATTCTCCCAGTGTAATGGCTTCTACCCCATTTTCAGTCTCCTGTCTGAAAGAAATCACACACAGACCCTCCAACAGTAGCTCACACACACTGACATACACACACCTGGCCAGTCGGGCATTGGGAAAAGGGAACGGATGGAAACAGTCGGGTAAATACATTCTTTTGTAGATATTTGGTGTTTGTCTGCGTCGGCATGCTGTATGTACCATGTAGCTTTATCTCTTATTATTTTTTTTCTCTATCATTGTCCACAGCTTTGTATATTCCCACTCTTGGCCGCGTGGTTTTGTTAGTTTTTGATTGTAAACGTGCTCTCATTTTTGTGTACGCTTAAAGAGGCCCCTGCTTGAGTTCGGCCGTCTCGAGTGCGGCTCTTGTTTCCTCGTAGCGTGTTGCTTTTGTCAGGAAAGAGCCTAGTGAGCGCGTTCACAGGTAGGGTAGAGCTGCAGTCACATTTAATGCACTGAACAGCGAGGTGAGTTGTGCTGTCAATCGGGATGTTGCAGAACCAGTTAGATGGATTTTTCAGCAGTTACTTGTCACACGTTAAAGCTCGACGTGGAGGAAAGTTGACACCTTGAGGGATTTAAAATGGCTGCAGTGACTTATTGAAAACTCTCATGGTCCATTGAGTTGATTTATTCATGTATACTGGTCATGTTCTGAGTTGATGCTGAACTTCTCAGAAAGCTCGTTCCCACAGAAGCTTTGTTTTTTCTGTCAGTCTCTGTCATAAATCAGAACAAGGAAAATATTTTAATGTCCAAATTATAGCAAAGATTGCGCATATATAGTTGCTTCTGAGGTTGAGGCCTTCTGTGCTTGAAACCTAAACTGCAACTGATATTGCTTGTTTTAGTATTGACTGGTGGTGCTGGCTTTCAGGACTGAATTTTTAGAACTAGTAATGGTTCTTAACTTGTTGACAATTAGCATGCTTTTATGTGCATAACTGCGTGACTGAGTGGATTAGGGGTTGAGTGGGTGAGACAGACAGAGTGAGAGAGATGGAGAAAAATGCAAGGAAGGAAAAGGAGAGATGCATATGTCTGTCTGAATTTCTATCTGTCTGTGGTAGGCGGCGAGTGGGAGGGTCTATCAATCATTCCCAATCATTTATATTCAGCGGCTCATATCACTTCACCACGATTGGGAGTGGGAGAGAGTCGGCTCATTTGCATAGGGAAGAGTAACTGTTGAAAAGCTGTCAGAGCAAACAAAATATATGGCTGTATTGATGTATACATTTGGTGTTTTTGTTCAGTGTGAGGAGCTGAGGATAAATGTGCGTATGCTGCTTGCATGTGTGGTGACAGATGCAATCTCTCTGCCGTGCATGAAAAAAGGCCTTTTTGACAACTTCTACATTGCTTTTGTTGCATTTCTTAGTTGCTTTACACCTGCCTTCCAATGCCGCAGCCACAGTCCTTTTTTATAATGTTCCAAATGTTTTACTGTTGGATCTTTTTAGATTATTGTGAGTGCTTTAAAAAAAGAAAAGAGAAAAAAGAAATGCTAAAATAGTACAAAGGCAGAAAGGAAGGATTTTTTGGAATAGATGAGGGGTGTTTTTATAACAGACAATAATTGCAATGAATTATTAAAAAAAGAAAATAAAAACTTCTACTCTTGTAACTTTGGAGTGTCTTTCTTTTATGTTTAGTGACTTAAGACTATTTTACAAAGATAAAAAAATATAACCAAAATCTAACAACACAGTATAAAAATTTAACAAAATAATACCAAATGAGATATGAATTGATTGATGGTTTTGGTTGTTTTTGTCTAATCCAGTTAGTTAAATCCATCAGAAATCAAGGAGCTTCATCAGATTAGGACAAAAATTATCCGAATTTAAACAACATTTATTATGCTTGACACATTTCATGTATTGTCATATTGCTAAGCCCTGCTATTTAAGTTGAAAGCTGTAACTCATAGTTTGTTGATAATTATCCTGACAAAATGTTTCCAATGTAGCTTTTAATTTAGTCTGTGAAGAGTTAAGAAAAAATAAGTGAAAAATGACTAATTTCTAACTCCTACATCCCAAGCTGATCTCTTAAAATGGCTTGTTTTGTTTAATTTACAGCGGATAAAACAAAGATATCAATTAACAATGATATATAACAGAGAAAAGAAGCAAAAACTCTCTTTTGAGAGGCTGCAACCACAAAATGTTTGATGAAAATTACTAAAATGGCTCTACCTAAATTTTTCTATGCAGTTTGTAAAATCTTAAATATTTGTCTTCTTCTTAAAGCTTTATTTGCTTCCCAAATCTGGAAGTTTAGTGTATAAGCTAGTATAAGTCCGTCATCTAAAGGAAAAGAGAACTAGTTCTCCACTTCCTGATCACTCTTCATCTTTGACATATTATAACTGACAGTGGGTGTGCTGAGGTTATTCATTGTCCAGTTTGTAAAATGGCCTTTTCCCAGTCTCTAGAACGTCTTTGAAAACAGGGTAACAAAAAATGTGGTCATGCTACACCTTTCCTGTGTCTTCATTTCTTCGTCCCTCATGCTGTCCTCCATTTCTGCCTGTTTCTTTTTGACTCTCTTAGTGTGTGACCTTGTGTTCCTTCTGTGTTAGTGTGTGGAAATTGGGCACACCTAACTACAGGGGCTTAAGTATAATCATGTATTTAGCTGCAGAAATGTACTGACGCACTGTTCCTCCCTGGAAAAAGAGAACTCCCAGCATTAATTGAGGGATATTACTGTTGAGATCAATTTCCATGTTTCTGACTGTGATATTCATTCCCTCAGACCTGAACAAATATTTATGTCTGGTTGAAAAACGAAAAAAAATGACAGTATGAGAAAAAAAATTAAAAGGTATTCATTTTCATTCAGATATGGCGTAAGCCAGATTTTCAAAGTACTTGTAAATGAGCTACATTCACAATTTGATTACATTTGATGTAAATTAAAGAATTTAAGTGTAATATATTGTTTCACTTCTATGTATGTTTTCTTTTTTAAGCAATTTTTAAAAAATATAATTATTAAAAAAACTTAATGAAAACACCATCAAAGAGCCTGACCATTTGTAGAAATGCAATTCTTCCCATTTGCATGCATCCCTTTGATTTTGTCTAAGTGGTAACACTGCCAATAGGGGCCAGTGTGTAACCAAGTATGGGGCCTTAGTGAGGCCGATTTTCATTGGTGGAACAGAGAGAGACAGGCAAGGGGGAGTAGGTGGGGAGGACACAGAGGGGGGGGGCTATTGTTGGAGGGGTTATTGTGAAATAGGAAACAGCAAACAAGGCGGTCTTTAACTCTGCTTATAGAATATGTTAAAGTGATGTCTGTGATGCGCTGTGTGAATTATTTGCCTTATCATAAAGTGCATTTATGACGCACAGCCATAAATATGCATCAGTACGAGTGTTTTCAAAATTGAACCTCTCCCCTCTCTTATTCCCCCCTTCCCCCTTTCCCTCCCTCCACCCTCCCTACTTCTTTTTGCTTCGTGCTAACAACACAAACACAACATTTTTAAAATGCAACCCACCAGTGGATGTTTTGGAAACATTTCCTATTCCCTCTCTCTCCTCTATCGTAGCTGCTCTTTCTCCCTCTGTCTGTTTCTCCTCCTCTCTTCCGGTAAATCTGCTTATTGTATTATAATGTGGGATGATTTGAAAAATGTTTTGAAGTCACCAAGTAATTAGAAAATTCCACGAATTGGTACGATTGTGTAATGGAGGTACTACAAGTACACACATTAACTGCTCTCTCGCTCTCACCCACCCTCCCTGTCTCTTTCTGTCTCATCTTCATCATCAAAATCCCGTTTCTAATTTCTATGGATTTCCTGCCAAGAGCAGCCACAGCGATGACCCCTTTAACTCGGACATATAATGTTCTTAATATCCAGATTAAAATTTTTTCTTTAAGCTCTTTTCTACAACATTTGAAATTATTTCTGCAATCAACCACAAAGCCAACCCCGCCCACACCCTCTGTCCTTCCCCTTCCCCTTGCTCACGGCCTGGCCTCCACAAACACAACTTCTTATGCAGATGCTGTGAATGCACCCACCACCCACCTAGCCTCTGCTCACAGCACACACACACACACACATACACACACACTCACCTCTCCATGCTCTTGTCTCTTTGCAATTACTAAGTGAAAGACTGCAATAAAGGTGGCGCTGTACAAGGAGGGCAGTTAATGAAAGAAAGGATTATGGGTAAAGGCAGCATCAAGGGGAGATTAGGAAGGACGACTAGGCTTGCTGAGACAAAAGATCCTACTGACAAGGGCTGCTTAGGCAACACATATCTCAAAATACACACACAAATACTCACCATCTACACAGTATGAAAAATATGCATTCACATGTAGGTGTCCACAGAGCCCTATCAGCAAACACATGCATGAAAGCACACTCTAATGTACCGATTGGCACAAAAACAGTCCATTTTATGCCAGCACAGATGTGCAGGTGGTGAACCCTGAGATCAGAGAGTCTTGCCTGCTACTTTAAGTTTTCACGAACAGAGAGCAGGAGTTGTTGTAGGGGCAGATATATGGATAGGTGAGAAGTCTGACAAAGCAAATGGGCAAAAGCAACATAGGACAGAATTAATATTCTACAATATTTTTGGACCGTACTTCAGATAAGAAAAGCAAGGTATATGTGTGTGTTTTCCAGGCTTTCCCTTACACTGACTGAAACCCTTTCCTGTCCACCTGTACTGCCCACCATGAGACAGGCATACGGTCTCTTTAAGTAAAGTGATAAGCACTTCGGCCTCGATGCTGAACAGGGAGCAAATTGAAAGTGAAGATTGCCTTCCCATAGACTTTATCTTTTCCCACTAAAACAGGGAGCGGGCGGCTACGACTACACCTATTGATTTTGCAATTTCAGCAAATTAAGAAGGAGACAGCCGGGCCTATTAGAGAGCTGTCTGTGGCTTGGACTAGCATGGCCACTGTGGTCTGAGATGGCGATGCTGAAAGAGAGAGAGAGAAAGAAAGAATGTGCCTCTTTTCTGGACTTATGTCTAATTAAGTTACTTAGCAGGACGCATATGAATAAGGGCTCATCTCTTGATTTCATGGTATATAATATGTCACCAGCAGCTGCCACAGTGGGCAGGCAGAGGCATATTGCACTGACATATAAATATAACACAAGGCAATCAGGATGAATGAATTACCTACGCATGTGGCCAGCCTCAGATTTCAGTAATAAAAGAAGCTAAAGGCCAATCTGTACTGCTCTAATATCCACGGTAATATCCACTGCAATATGAAGAGTAATGAGAGGAATAGAAATGTCTAGAAGGGCGAGAGAAAGAGGGGCAATTCAATTACATACATCAAATAACGTGAGGCTCGATAAAAGTGTGGTTGCTTTGCACAAATATATACATATACAGTATGTATGAAGGTATATATGATGTGTTGCAAGTGTTTTAGCTGTGGCGTTGCTGCTCAACTCAGCTTGAAGGCAGCCAGAGAACACAAGAGGTTTGCTCACCAATAGATTCGTTTTTTTTTCCTCTGAGGAAGCAACCATCCAAGTGCACTAATCCGTGATATACATTTATCGGCAGGAGGTGAATTTTTCTCAATTTTCAATCTGATTGTGTTATCAACCTATATGACTTCCATATTGGAGTTTTAATATGGGAAATTCAATAGGAGCAGTGATGGATGGTTTCTCTGGTAAAGGGTGCACATTTTTCATACTGATAGGTTTTTGGGTCCTCTAAAAAATGATGAAATATGAGGGTTTTTTTTATTGATCATTAGTCTCAGGACTGCACCTGCTTCACCAATTTGTTTCCAATCAAAATTGGCATTAAGATTCATATTTGGCATCACAGCAGCAAAATTTTCTCATTATTCATTTGATAACGAGGGGGAATTACCAAGACAAAGAGCAATACAAGACACCCAATTTGTTCAATTTCATCTATTGTGATTATTTTTAATGTTTTTTTTTTTTTCCCCCTCAGCCTGTTTTACATTGAATTTTAAGCTGCTGCCCTCAGGCGTTAGGCGTGTATAAAGAAGGAGAAATGAAATTCTTGACCACTTTGCTTACTAAAGGTGCAAAACGGTTTTACAATCCACCTTGGGATATAAAGCGTGCTAATTGGGCCAAGTGTGACTTAATTCCTATTTTCTGTGCCATGTAGGTGCTCATTCTATATGTATCAGACATGTACAGTGTATATGTGTGGGTGCGTGCGGAAAACGTGTGAAAGAATAATTGGACGAAGTGAAGAGAGCCTGAATAGAAGAAGAGCTCTTCTGGCAACTCAACACGGGAATCACAAGCTAATTCATTGATTGCCCCTTGCAAGAGACGGCTGCTAATTGTTAGGTAATTAACATGGCAAGCTGTAATTATGTTCGCCTAAGGACCCGATTAGTGATTCTGCATGTCTTATGGGCGCTGAGGGGCTGTATCTGTGTGTGTGTGTGTCTAAGCCTATCTGTTGGCTTGAGGACAGATGGCACATTGTCAAAAGCTGACATGTTTTGTTTTCCCTGATGTGTGTGTGTGTGTGTGTGTGGAGAGAGAGAGAGAGAGAGAGCAATGTACAGAGAGAGGGGACGAGCTGCACCCGGGGACTTGTCCTTTTGTTTCAGCATTGTTAATTAAGTGCTAATTGAGTGTAATTATTTACATCATCACACACACAGCGAATGGAGATGTCAAGTGGCAGTGGCACAAAGACAGTTGGTGGGAGGCTGGCAGCTGAGAGCCGGCAATCTGTTGATGGCTGCGTGGTTACAAGCCTCCGGCAGCTGAAGAGGGATAATTAGCAACAAGTTAAAATCTCATCATAAAATTTTGCACAAAAATATTTAAGCATACATGCACTGTACACCTGATGTTCGCTGTTGACTCAAAAACTCATTTTTTTAATGAATGCATTTTTTAAATTTAAAAAAAATCTAATGGTTTAATGTATGAAATGCAAACTTGAGACAAAGAGAGCGGAGGGAGTGATGTGCGGGGAGTGACATTGATCAGTCAGGAGGAGAATGAGATGAGGCAGTATCTAGTGTGTTAACACCTACAGCTAATCAACATGACAGAGTTTAGACTTGCCCTAGAAACAACATGTACACATACACACATGGGGGCACACACATCCATGTTCTCCCTCTCTCTCTCTCTCTCTCTCCCTCACACACACACACACATACACATACACACAAAAACACGCACGCACACTCACAACCTGGGCATGTGAGATCCCCCTTAGTTTAGAGTCAGGCTCTTACGCCACATACACTATACTAATGCACCTGATTATACAAAGACCTCTGCATGCAAAGCAAGTTTGATTCTTAAAAATCACCTCTCACCACTCACATCCTCTATATCTTCATGACAAAAATCACTGAATCGTGAACCACTTTTGGCAGCAGCTGGACTCCTTTCCTCTAGTTTTGTGAAAACAAATGACCAGCAATGAATCTTGATCATTTTCTACCTCTGTCTGTGCATAAACACCTCAAAGGCTGCAGAGGGCAGAGCCTGTATTGGTTCGATGATTGCATGGAGCATGAAGAACATGGAAATTTGAATAGCTGCGACCCTTTGTAACGAAGACAAAGTGTACCCTGAGACAGGAGAACGAATGTCACTTAAACATGAGTTAACAAAAGGTCACTTAACAGCCAACCAGAATAAAACAAAACCAGAGGCCGTGTTTTTTAGAACAAAGTGTTTATTTTGAAGAATCACAGTCAAGTAGCTGTGACATATTGCTGTTTTTAGAGTTTAAATGTATTAAGATGGAGCCAGCCTCTATCGATGTTGTAAATCAATATAGCTGGAGAGGGGGAGCTAATGCTGTGGTATCAAGTGTTCCATTCAAAACTTATACATTTTAACACACTGAGAAGCAGCAGCGCTCCTCCTGACAGAAAATTATCTGTTGGTGCCTTTTATATACTCTATGCATTGTATAAATAGTTTTCAAATGTGTTTCAAAAGTTTTGGGGCAATTAAAAGTTTCCGTTCTGGTGACGTTAAATTAGATGGTCTATTTAAAGGCAACTCAAGGCCTGAGATGACAATATAGCCTTTGTCATCTCATCTTGATCATTTGATGTTTGGCTTGAAAGCCAGAGGGGGACCAAATTTAGCTTGTCTCCCTAATTTGCATGCAATTTTTTAAGTTTTTGCAGAAACAATTACTTTGTAATTTCAAAGCTCAGTATTAGATTACAAAGCAATGTAAGAAAAAGAAAGCCCTTTTTTTTAAAAACACACACAGTTTGGCCAAATGCTGCAGCTCGGTGTCTGCTGACAGGCTTGTGATCAAGACTGAATAGTGAGCAGCAGTGAAAAAACAAGGACTACTACATATTCAGTATGTGTGGTTGTGTGCATGCATGCATTGGGCTGCGTGTGCGTTTAAGTGCTAAAGTGTGTATGTGTGTGTAAGAGCTTAAGTGTGTGTTTGTGGGTGTGTGAGTGAGTAGAGGGGGTTAAGCAGTGGGGTATTCTCGCCTCTGGTCAGAGGTGGAATTAATTTTAGCTGGCAGTCCCACGCTGTGGTCATTTGGTTTAAAGGGAGGTGTTATTATCCTGATTTGGCCGTAACGGCTGGGGATTGGATACCCAAATGGCAGCTAGACACTCTCCTTTAAAGACAAAGGGGCCTGAGACTGTGTTCTTTTATGACTGAGGGATAAACGAAAGAGTTGAAAAGCAGCTCGACAGAAGTGTCTGTCGATCAAGCAGATACTAAAAAACTGATCCACACAAAAAAACCAACACAGCTTAGTTCAATGCTCAAAATCATTCTATTTCATAAATGGGAAGGAATATAAGAAAATTAAAATGTGATTTATGGGAGATATTTTAAAAAATGTAACTGCAGTTAGCAATTCTTCTATTCAATCTTATTTTGCATTAAATTGCAGCTGACACTGCATAAGTAATTTAGGATTAATGAAGAACAAGGTATATCAATAATTGCAATCAGATACTGAGCAAATTATGATTAAGCGTGCGTATGTGGGTCACCAAGTGTTGATTAAAATGCAGCAGAACTGAAGTGTTCGCACATACATAAAAATTACAGCCACATAGATATAAGCATACACAAACACAAAATAAACTTATCATAATCTGAGATGGTGGTTTTAAAGTAATTGTATTGTATATTTTACAGAATGAGGCTAAACCCTTTTTTCATTAAATCAAAGATCTCATGACAGAAATACCCAAATGACCACATACCCTATTTTAAATACCAGCCATCTGCCAAGGGGGGCCTTTTCAGCGGCCCAATCATTTGCATAACCAAAAGATTATTTTTCCCCTATGAAAGTTAAAATGACTGAATAATTATAATGTAGTAGATTAGAATGAAGGAAAAAACATGCCTTGATGTCAGAGAAGATTGCTGAGTAGTCACTATAATCGCTGCTTAGGTTTTTAATCAGAGTGAAATATGGGCCATAAATTATTGCCTTTCATGCAAACTTGTGTTTTTGCACTGGCGCATCACAAATCTAATTTTTCAGCATTTTTAAGAGGCTTAAAAGACAGTTATTTTTGTTCTGGAAGTCTGAATTAAAAGTCGTTGGGGTATACTTTCAGTCATGGGGATTATGTTCCATACTGTAAGGTTTTTCTCAGAATTACATTAAAAACTTGAAATAACCTGCCCTCGCTGCAGCACAACAGCCTGTGTTTCAGACATGCCAGCCAACTGAGATACAATCATAAAGTACATGACATGGATCTTTAACTTGCAGCTCACATTGTGTAATACCTGGAAACCTTCATCTTAATATCCTAAAGGAGGGTGCTTTGCCAGACCGAATGCATTGCATCACTCTGGAATCTACAACTCATAAAAATCTGTGCTGGTAAATCCTAGAGCCGATGTACGGTACTGTACAGTGGTGTCGTGTGAAAAGACGAACTCATACATTTATTTAAAATACCTTTCAGCCAGAAAGTGAAAGATAGTTTTGATATTACAAAACACCTCAGGATTCAGCCGCTAAGATAAGATGCTCCGAGGCTGCAAGAAAAAAACGGCACACATACGTTCAATGGGTTTATCTATGAGCTCTGTTCTTGCTGCTCACACGCTAAACACAGCAAAGTCTATGATGCCTGCGCAGCCCTTATCCTTAACAAAGCAGCAAAGCCAATCCATTGTGCCGGATCCGTCTGTAACAAATTCATACATCCATATCGACACACCAGGAAACAAGGCACCCGAGGAGAGAGGGATAGAGGGATGGACAGAGAGATGGAGGGATATATTTCTCCTTCTCTTTTTGTTTCATCGGGGGTATTAGTAATCAGAGTCCCCCCTTAGTCTTTACAGCTGCAAATTGCTTTGCCACATCTTCCCCCAGCAGTCTGTCCTGCCAAATCCGCCCATGATGTATCATTATCACAACTTTGGGTGGAAATCCATAGAATCAATAGGTTTGTCAGGGAAACTCACGCCTGGGATTGCTTACACGCTGTGAGGCTTGTTCATGCACTAGTCAGGCCTATCCTGCCACAGGCAACAGCACAACAACGCACATAGGTATGTGCAGGACGTATATGAATGCACACGCACACACAGGCATACGCAAACCCACAGGCTTGCATTCACATTTAGAAACAAACAAATGCACAGCATTTGCACAGCAAAGTGCAAGGACACCTCTATCTGTCTATTTGTTTGTCCATATATCTATCTGTCTCTATCTAGCCTGTCTGCCATTATTTTTGCCTGTCTGTCTGTGTTTTACTTCATTAGTCGAGCTGGTCAGCAGGAGCTGGATGGACGTCTCTTCCCATGTAATTAACTGTCCGGTAAACAGGTCAGAAGGGTAGAGTCCAGCCACAGCTGCTGCAGCTTTCAGCAGCTCACACACATATACACACATGCGCATGATCACATGCACGCACAACCACACACACAGGCTGTGGGTCCTGAGCTTTCAGAGTGGTATTGATTGGTTGGGCTGTGACATCTCCTAAGCCATGTCACCCCTGTGAAAGAAGCCTCCAAATTGACCAATAATAAAGTGGTGGAAGTTGTAGTGGCACTCTCCTGGGAGCTGTCCGTGTGGACTGTGTCACTATGTGTGTGTGTGTGTGTGTGTGATGCATGTGTCTGTGTATGTATATGACTGTGTTTGTAGTGGATATACTCTGTGTCTGTGCCTTTTCTATATGCTGTCCCCATCAACACCACAGTGACCATCGCTGTTTGAATGCATTTTTGTGTTGTATGTGTATTTTTTCATCTAGTATTACAAAAATAGGTTCAATTAGTTAAAGAAGACAAAAAAAAATTGCATTACAAGCATGATATGTAATTAAAGTACCCTGTAATTTCCTGTACATACTTAAACTTATGAAAAGAACATACAAAATTTATCAAAATTCAGGCAATCTGAAGATTATGTTAGCTGTCTCTTTTTTGTGATATCAACACTTGTCAGTATACAAAGTTGCTGGTAGTAAGATGCATTGGATCGGAGAACAGCGGGTTTTAAAACTGATATTTCAGTTTTTTTAGAGAAACTGTGTAAGAAATGTAGTGAAGTGAGTTTGTGCACAAAGTCTACTCTCACCAGAGTTTCTTGTAATGCATGCACACAAGGGTAAGAATCAAACGCAGTTTCTTTTGGCCCTTAATGTAACCGTTCACTCTAAGTATGTCATTATTGCACTCGCAAGTGCCCAAGCTGCCGCAGCAATGTACAGTATGCATTATGCAAATGAGCTCAGCTATATTCTCTTAAAAGCACATGTGAGAAAGCACACGTGAACTTGAACGTATGTAAAATGGAACTTCTGTGATTGTATGGCGTATGCATTTCACTTTAAATGGGAACCTTTTAAACAGAAATAGCCTCCACTGTTTTCTTTTGAACTTTGAATTATGAATTAAAAATCTGTGGATGTAGCTATTAAAGTGGGCAAATGGAGCTATTAGAGATGGAGATGGTATCCCCTCTTTCCACCTCCAACCTCTACCTCTCTAAATAGGTATGATAATGCGTCTCTTTGATGGTCAAACACGATGATTGCAGCTTCACGCAGTTGGCATTTGTTATATTTTGCAAATAGACTTTTTCTCTTTACATTTTCTTGTTTTGCACTATGTGAACAAACACTTTGAGACCCCTCATTTACTGAGTCATGAATCTTCACTTTGAGGGAGAGATCAACCTTTATACAAAAACAAGTGTTTGTGTGTGTGTGTGTGTGTGTGTGTGTATGTGTGTGTGTGTGTGCGCGCTCTAACACCAACCTCATTATAGCACCGCTTTATGCACAAAGACTGTGGGGTCACATTGATTTGACTCCCTGGAGTATTAGCATGGGATTACAGCAGTCAACAGGCCTTCATTGATGTGTGTGTGTATGTGTGTGTGTACGTGTGAGGGAGCGAGTGAGTAAGAGAGATGAGAGAGATGAACCAAGGGTAATTAGTCCATAGAATAGTCCGACATGCTGCGTCTCTGCCATGGAGAGTTTGTTCGAGTGTGTTGTTTCTGTGTGTGTCACAGTGTGTGTGAGAGGGCGAGTGTATTTGTGCGCCCTCATTAATTCTTTTTACTAATACAACCACCACCCTGCTTGAAGTGTTAGACTCTTTGAAAGCTTCTCATCTTTATGATTTAACACTTTGATCTGAGAGTAGAATTGTGTGTGGGCGGGGGGGATGTTAGTTAATGTCAATGCCTGCGTGCCTCCCTTTGTATTAACTCGTGTGCGTTAGTGTACTTGTTTTTAATATCGGTGGATGAATCTGTCAGCATGTGCATAATTGTGTGAGTGTGTGTTACACCTTCACCTTTGTGTTGACGTGAGTGTTACCATCCAAAATGAAATGTATCCAACATTTCACAATCAGCTTGTCCACAGTGTGTGTATAATGACAGCCATTTCAAACACTTGGTGGATTACTCATCATCACAATTTGCATAACTTTGAAGTATTCATAGCATTAGCGAGGCAATTACAATAATTAACATGGGAATCCATGTCAATGGGCCACTGCTACGAGGCAAGTGCAATTACAGCTATGCTAATTAGGGTTTGATTAAGCTTTTAAAGAACAATCGGCTTATTTAACTGAACATATTCAAGAGGCTGTAGAGACATTGAGCAGCCCCCCCACCCCCCCAACACTCACCCACACACACACACTCTTGCTAGGAGTACTCTTACACACTCGCCTAATAGTTTGAAACATGCACATGCACAAGTACACACACATGCATATGCACTCAGAAATAGCACATGCACAAATACATAAATATGTAGAAGCACCAGGTGTGCAAAGTGGTGGATGCACATGCAACTCCCTGTCCCCGCTCTGTCAACCCACACTGCAGACAGACTGGCACACACGTACACACACACACACACACACACACACACAAAGGGCTGCAAAATCATGCCCTCATGCACACACACGACTGCACACCCACTGCCCCCCCCCACTCCTTCTCCTTTTGTTTTGTCCGCCAGTCGTTCTTTTCAGACAAGAAGACAGGATGTTTTTTTTTTTTTTTTCATTGAACAAGAACAATTTGCTGTCTGATGTTGGAAGCCTCATTGTAGTGACGGGGCCTAAATTAAAGTGTGGGCTTATTAAAGCTTGTGTGTTTGTGTGTGTGTGTGTGTGTGTGTGTGTGTGTGTGTGTGCGTGCGTGCATGTGCTCCTGACACTGATCCGCCCAATAAACTCACTGTCCGTGACTAAGAGTGCGCTCGCAGCAAGACAGACACAATTGCCTGTTAAGTCAGTGTTGCTTTTATTGGGCCTCCCGGAACAATGCCTTGATGTGTGTCACGGCTCAAACCAACATCAAGACATGCCAAGATTATTTTAATGAATTAAGGTGCCCTCCTCTTTGCTGTGAAACCATTTTCTGGTTGATCATCGATTTGCACCTTTTGCACCTTAAAAATATACTCTGTTTGCCTGGTCGTCTGTGTGTCTCTATTTTTCCTCTGTTCAGTGTTTAACAGTTTGGTGAGACACTGTTTTAAAATTAGTTTTAGGCCTTGCTTTTACCTAAATGGAAAAGTGATTTGGATTCCTTTTCGTCATTTAAATCCTTCCAATCACAGCAAAAGCCTGTTGCTGTTGGAGGAGTAGTGAAGAAAGAATTTAACTAATGGTTTATTTCAATTCCAACGCTGAAGGAGAACAGTATACCTCACCGGATTTTGTCTTCTTATTCCAGTGTTCAGGAAAAAATAACAGTCTTGAACTCAATGCTATCTGAACTAAGTCTGAGCAGAGGTCTCTCAACTTATTTTCAGAACACAAATGAGTAATTTAATCTTTCATCATGAGGCCGGGCCTCATTAAAATATATTGCTTCTTTTGTCCAATGGGTACCTGCCAAAAGCAGACCCCTGACCTATTTTTTGGTCCAAACTCCAAGTCAAAGCCAAGTCTTCTACATGACCTCTTAAAAAGCAGGAATTTATTATTCCTGTTTTTTTAAGAGGTCATATTGTCACAATTGAAATGGAGATCAATCAAAGCAGGAAAAAAAGTGAGTGATGGTGTCAATTTGTCTCTCTTCTGGTCTGAGTCAGTCTAGGTCAGCTAGTCGATGAATGTCACTCCCTGTCATGTCAGGGTCACTATAGAGCAAGTATAAAGGCGCCTTGGAAAGTCCATAATAACCATTGACCACCATTGAGGAGTGCTGTTTATTTGTTATGACACACACGGACAAGTGCACACACTGTACCTGTCCATGCACAGTTCACACACACACACACACACACACTTGCTTACGCAGAAAAACGCACACACACTAAGTACCATCATTCAACTCAAATCCATCTCTGCTCCCAAGTTGCCGTTTGAGATCAGTTTGGTGAGGCTGCATGTGTGCGTAGAAGTATGAGTCAGTCTGAGGTATGTGTGTGTATATACTGTATTTCCATATGTGTGTGTGTGTGGTGTGCGCTTGTACAGCTACCATCATTACCATAGTCAATACCCACATGTCCACGTATTGATCAGTCTATCGATGAGCAATGAGGTATCTCAGGCTGCTCAGAGCCTCTCGGATCTGTTTTACTGAGACCACACAGTGAGATGAGCTCGAGTCCAGCTTCAGATCACCTCCGGGGCAAGATTATTGGCTTTTAGACGGCTTTACAGCCAGCATTAAATGCACATCTGATTACAGTACATCAAATAAAAATACTTATTATTTCATGTGCATGTTTTTATTTTCTTGAAAAGAAAATGTTTTTTAATGTAGATGTAATACTTGTAATCTCTACAGTCATGCTGATCAAAAGTTTGTTGTGGATGAAAGTGTAAATTATAAATCAGAGTTTTAAACATTATTTATAAAAGCACAGTATATCTGTGTTGATCATGGGCTTTATCTTTTGGTGTTCTATTGAATCATCTTTATAGATCATCACTCTGCAGTCAGAAGTTAAACTTTTACTTTTTATCTACTAACAAAGGAGTTTTTTTTTTTATAATTTCATTTGTGTCAACAGATCAATGAAAGAAATAAAATACCTATTTTTAATTTGGTCAATTTTGGCAAAATTTATAAACCACAGGATAAAGTTACTGATCAAACAAACGTGCTACATACAGTGTATTTGTAAAGGGTATTTCTTTACAGTGATGTGCTGCTCTGTAAATTTATTCAAGGGCCGACCTTGAGTCGAGAAGTCATACCTATTTTAGGCCACAGGTGCTTCATCTTTTTCAGCTCATGCCAAAATTAGAAGTTTGGTCTCTCACCCAGACTCATTAAAACATATTACTACTCTTGACATGTGGGAACTAACAGCAGCAGAATCGCAGCCCATTTAACTCCTGAGCTAGAGTTCATGGAACCGATA
Source organism: Naso brachycentron (assembly GCA_029874485.1). Taxonomy (NCBI): domain Eukaryota; kingdom Metazoa; phylum Chordata; class Actinopteri; order Acanthuriformes; family Acanthuridae; genus Naso; species Naso brachycentron. The sequence continues at coordinate 14,150,448 of JAQFJA010000013.1, read as the reverse complement.
CAGTTTCCATGCATAATTAACATACTGAACATACTGTATCTCATTTTGCCTCCTGCTAAGCTTGCTAATGATTGTGTTTGCGCTGAATATTTTCCACTGTGCCTCCAGATGAAAATATTTTTTAAAAAAGGGGCTCTCCTGTAAGAAGATCTTTTTCCTTTACTTAGGACAACAGACATGTTGTCATGCTTTATGCAAGAGCACTTTCTACTGTCATTCAGTTGTTAGTTTTCACCTCCCTCTTTGACAAAATATTGAATTTTAGTGTATGAAATCACAGCTTACAACTTGTTGATTGATCACACACTTGTCTATCACATGAACTTACTTTTACAATTTATGGTGAACAGTAAAGATCAGAGCCTTGAAAACAAAGGAAGATTATAATAGGAACAAGTCTGAGAATGGAGAATAGATGATGTGAAATTAGATACGGTTGTCAGGAAGAGTTACTAAAAATAAAATTTTAAAATTATTTGAGGCTAGAATTTGGTCTTTATTGCAATAACTACATCTGCACTTGGTGGTTAACTGTTTAAGATGATCCAAGAGTCTTATTGAGGCTAATGGTAAAAGGTTGTGTTGAGATTATAAATGAGCAAAATGATTATAAAGTTTTCCCAGTTTGACACCAAAGTGTGTAGCAGACCTGCTGATTCAATGGAGAATAGCATGTCAGCGTCATGTTTGTGTTGCCTGCGAGTGAAGAGTACATGTGTGTGAGGGTGCAGTAGTATCAACGGAGGTAGCATATAGATCGGCAAAAGTGCGCATTGGGAGGGGGCCAGGGCGGATGAATGTGTCAAAAACGGGACTTTCACACGTTTTAAATTCAGTTGAAGAGGGAAACATGGTGGACTGGCTAACATGCCTTAGTCTGATAATGGGTTGTTCTCTTCGCCCTAATTTTTATTCTGCAAGCAAATATAATGTGGGATAAATTATTGCATATTTGTACAGACTGAAACTTTTTTTTCAGTTCAAATCAAAACATGTTGACGTGTATACACAAGCATGTACTGTACTTTACTCAGAATCTCACCTGTATTCAGTAGATTTTATTCAGTGTGCTGTGGCAAATGCAATAAAGACAACCCTGCAAAGCACACCAGAGTTGTGCTTTTTCTGAACAGTTTACAAAGAATTATGTGATGTGTGAATGTTAACATCACATCATAGAGTACATTTCCATGACAGCATTGTAGCATAATGTGTGTCAACATAGTCAGTTTGTCTGAGTGTTAAAAAAAAGCCTGCAGGCCTTTTTCTCCCTCTCCAGCTTTCAATTTCTGACCCCCCCCCATCCTCTTCACCATCACTCTCCCTTCTCCCTCCTCCACCCCTGCCCAGGCCTCTCCTCCTCCTCCTCCTCCTCAATCCCCCCAGGGTGTCCTGAGACCCTTCATTACTGTCGCCATGGTAACACCTCAACCATTTGACAGTGGTCCTGGACACTCCACCCCACCCACCCATGTTTTTTTTCTGACTCCTTCTATCCTTCTGTCCTTGTCTTCCTCCCTTTTTTCTCTTCAACCCCCCCCCAATCCCAAACTCCCTCCTGCTCCTCTCAAAACATGGCTTCCGGACAAAAATCACCAAATCACAGCGGCAAGTGGGGCATATGATGATGGGACGACCCCCTGAGGTTTTTCCTCTCTCCCCAACCACTCCTTAAATGGCTGGAGCAATCATAACGTCCTAACACTTTGAAGTCAAGTCCCAATTCCACTCTTTTTTACTTTCTCCGTCTGTCTGTCCGTCTGCTGGTCTGTCAGACTTCCTTTTTTTCTTACACGCTTTCCTCAAGATTCAAATTGGCAGACATGAGGGCCTATATTGCCATGACAGAGGGATGTCGTGCCGACCATTTCTGAACCAAATCATTCGGCATCCAATTAAACATGGGAATATTGATCTCATGCCTCATTTCTGAGGATTAGTCTTCCCTTTGAAACATGCTCTGTTTGAAACATGGCCATGATGAAAACACACATAGACGCCAGCACACACACACATAATATACATGCTGAGAGACATGAGCGCTGTTGGCTGTCAGCCCTCCAGGTGTGACATGCTGATCGCGTGTCATTATGGTTCACCTTCACGTTGGCCACAGTTGATGGTGTCAATGTAAGATTTAGGGCCACCCCTGTTGCTGCTGTGATGCCAATCATCTCACACACACACACACACACACACACACACACACACACACACACACACACACACACACAAACACACACACACACACAC
>JAQFJA010000013.1:14106341-14120132 GCA_029874485.1 Naso brachycentron | reverse complement strand
ATCTCTGCTTGCCCACGTTTTATTCACTCTCTTTCCTCTCCCTCTCCCTTGAGCCATACAATGAATGCAGAGTGGAGCAGGCCCTCGCATCCATCCAACTCTGGAGGAATTTTCAATGCTGCGTGCAGGTGCATCATTTAATTCCCCCAATGCTGGCGCTTACGTGTGTGTGCGCTCTTTTGCTTCAACCATTGTGAGGGCTAAATCATCTTAGAGTGATGATAAGATGAGAAGAAACATCTGAGTCGTTGGTGCTCATTGTGACTGAGCTAATTGTGAAGTGGCCTATTTCTGAGGTACAGTTTAGGGCTGAGGTCGTTAGTCAGGTTATGATTATAGTTAAATGTAGCATTCAGGTTAGGTATGCCAGTTATGTGCGATTGTGTGGGCTCTTATACATTGATTAAGCTTCGTGCTGTGATTTTTAGAAGCTGCAGCCATAGATGACAGCACGGTTTTGCATGATTTTAGCCATTACGTAAAAATTGCATGCTTTACTATACAGCTGACAATTTCCAAAAGCATAACACCAGGTTATAGACTTGTGTCCTATCTTGAAAGAAGCCACTCGTTTCATTTCAAGTCAACACTGAATAAAAATCAAGAGACCAAGCTTTTGTAAGATAGGTAATCCATCACAGTGCTGATTTAGACACCGTTATTTATCACTGGATGATCACATGGTTGCAAGCATGGAGTGGACTCTCTATTGTGGAGTTTACCATACTTTAATAGTTCTTGCTTTTCCTTCACTATGCATAACACAAGAGCTTTGTGATATGGCCAAAGTCTCATATGCCAAAATAGGTAATTTTATATCCATATTTTTCTGTAGAATCTACACAGTGTATATAAAATAGAGCAGTTGAAAAGGTGACTTAATAGAGTTCAAAAGTGTAATTTTCTGTTTGGTGTTAGGTTAAACCCAAATCACATCCATGTGATAAAAGTAGCGTCTCTTTCAGTCACAAGCTCGTTTTGTCTACCTCTGTTTAGAATAAACCACTCAGTGTTACTTCTCCTGCATGTTTGTTTGTGTTGCCATCATGAGAATTTCCTGCCTGTATCTATCCCATGCAGAAGAGTGCAAAAGTCATACAAATGATGAAAAATACTGCAGTAAAGACACAAAACGTAAAAAATATGATGGAGTTAAATATAACACGATAGATGTTCCTCTGTCATCACAAGCAGCCTGCAAGCAGTCGATAAAAATGTGTGGCAGGATTGAGGAGAGTCGAGAGAAAATTATCACATTTTTTAATCTTTGTTTCAGCCATTTAGAAAAATTAAATACTGCACCTTTGCAGCTATGTTAGAGAAATGTTGTGCCCCATTGCCTTCTGTCCTCTCCTATTGTTTTTATTAAGTCGGACCAAAAAAGGAACTCGGTCGGTTGTCTCTGCATATTTCTCTCCTTGTGAAAGAAATCTGTAGCATTCCACAATGAGTCAAGATGAAGGTCAATGTCAGAGTGTACATATGTGATTGTACATGTGGCTGGAAAATAGCGTCAGTTAAAACACAGTTCTACAGGCCCTAGCTTAAAAAGGCTTGTTACTGGGACTTCTTTGAAATTTGATCCAAGACAGTGGGGATACACATGTGTCCAGGCATTAAAGACATTACTATCCAATTATTCATCGGCTCATTTCCAGTCCAGTTCCTGCTCTGTATAAAAAGACTATGAGCTCTAATTTTTGTTGCCGCTGACATTGTACCAGAGCCTGCTCCCTGAAATGTAGTTGGGGCAGGTCAGTGGCGACATCATTCGTTTGATAACATTTGATAGATGGGGCCTTCTCTAATGACTTTCATTTGTAATTCATACATATTTTAGATTCAAAGATAAATATGTATTTATCTGGGAAAAGTCAGCTCCTGCAGTATGCACAGTATAGTGACGAATGTCTTTACAATTACAGCATACATGGGAGCTGACAGTACAGCTGCAGCTCACATAACTCACATAGCTCACACTCCTGGTTTAGTACCTGAGAAGCTCATGGTTAGATGCCTTGCTCAAGAGCGCGACAACATAATTGCATGTTAATTTTGCAGTAGTAGAAAAGGGAGGAGCAGCAATTGAAGCCTTTGTAGAACACGTTTTCACTGTCTAGAATCTAAGTACGTCTGTGTCAAGCCATTCTTCACTGCAGTGAGTACTGAGGCTTTTTAATGGAAGTCTCTGTCTCTTAGCCCTGTGATCTCTCACTCCACTTAGCCAAAGCCACAGAAACTTAATGGACTTCCTACTATGAAAATAATGAGATAACTTAAGTCGTTACAGAAAGCAAGATGAAGATGTAAAACAAAGAGAGAGGAAGGTGCTCAGGGCAATTACATGCCAAATGCAGATTCTGGTATTTTGGTCCTCGACCAAACAGAAGGACACACAGATGCTTACACACATTCTAATACACATGCTGCATGAACATACCTCAGCCCATCTAACAGCAGTACACACACACACACACACACACACACACTTGCAGACACACACAAGCTGAGGCAGTGCTGTCTGGTTGATCAATAGTTTCCTGTGCTGGGGAGGGGTGATGACTGCAGACAGCAGTCAAAGCCCTGAGGACCAGAGGGTGACACCCCTTATCAACTGAGCAAGGTGAAATGTCAAACACTGGATCTGGAGCTCTCTCTCTGCCTCAGTCTCTCTCGCCGGGTCTCTCTTTTTCTATGAGAAATTCTGTTCCCCTCATTTTCTCTCTCCGATTCTGATTGTCTTTCTGAGCTTCTTTCTCCAGATTTCACAAGCTTTTTTTTTTCTCTCACCTAACTCTGAATTCCCATTTCTCTCTTTGTCATTCTCTCTGACTTTTAATCTCTGCTTCTGAACATTACCCCGCTCTACAACTCTCAATGAGTCATTTTTTCAATCTTTTCTCTTTTTAATTCTTAATTTGTCATCACTTTTATCTGATTCTGTTAATAACAGCCTCACCCCTTTTCTGTCTTCAATCTGTTTCTCATCGTTTTTCTCAACAGCCCCTTTTGCTCCATCCTTTCCACATGCTCTTCCTCTGTTTTTCCCTCCATCTCTCCCATACTTTCATGTACAATTGTTACTTTACTTAAGAACTTAGTAGTTTTTTTTAATACTTTTTCACAGTAACCACACAACAAAGCCTGTTGAGCAGAACATAGATATAAATATAAATTTGAATACGGTGACAATGTTTGTGGGGGTGCTCCAGAGCTAATCTGGCTTATATGCACTCTGCATGTCTTACACCCTGTCCATTTCCATGGCCCTGAGCTTAATAACAACACTGGTAGGATTAGTGCAGGGTGACTTCACACAATAAAAAAAGGGAAAAAAATGACACTGTTGGATGACAATGTTGTAGGCAGCTTGAATGCAGGCACATGATTATGAGTGAATTCAATTAAACACAAAGGAAACTTTTATTTATGGATATTGATCATTTGAAATAAATATTGTCATAGATAATTTGTGGTCAAAAGAAACAAATAACACTCTAAATAAATTAATCGAGAGACACAAACTCACTCACTCTGTTATTCCGTTTTATCCGTGGTTGGTAAACAGGCTCCTCGTCAGTATCACACCACCACAAACTTCTCTTCCTGACCACTGCATAACATTTGGAATTAATTTCTCATCTGGCAAAAGGATTATCATCCCCAGATTGGATTTATGATCTCAGTGTTTAGGCAGGTTTATCCAGCCACCATATGTAGAATTATCATTAGAAGCTATAATCCCCCCCAGACTACTCAGACACACAAAAACACACACACACACCCTCCACATTTAAACGGTCCCAGAGATAGTGATGATTGGCAGTCATGTCCTCTGTATGTTTTCTGTCAGTCAAAACACACTCCCCTTCGTGCATGTAAATGGTTTGTTTTTGCTTGTTAAACCTAGTAATGGTGATATGAAACTTAAAAACGATGAGATAAACACAGGGAGGGGAATAATCAGGATGTTATTTGAAGAGATGAAATGGGATTTGTAAATCGCTATTAGGGTGGGGAGAAAGGATAAGTTGTTTTCTTACTGTAGCCCCTTTTTTTAAAATTAAATTTTGTAGTTTTATCTCTTCTCAGTCACTCAATCACACTGACTCGGTTTACTCACTCTCTCCAGACTCCGTCACTCAGCTCATTATTCATTCACTCATTTCCTCAATTGTTGCTTCATTCACTCCCACCATTTCCGTGCATTTTCCCAACGTAACTCAAAATCATATCCTTAGCATAGGGCTGTCACTTTCTCAAAAAATTAAGGTCAACCAAATTTAAAATGACTTGTTGAGTGTGCTGAATAATGTGTGGTCAAACGGAGCTGTAAACTTTGCACTGCTCCGCTCGTCTGTGGCGCCACCGCCTCCGCTGCCTCAGTTGGGTGGTAAGCTAGCAGGTGAGCCCGCAGATGTACTGTTGTTGAAGAGTAAGACAGCTGGCTTTTACAAAATCGAAAAACTGCCTGAAATTTGTTAGTAACTTTGCCATCCACTAACCAGAAATACTTCCACAAGCTGCTTCTCAGATGTTCGGGTGTCCTGATTGCCCGCTTTTCTTGCTATTATCCTCCATTTTCATAGCAAAGCAACAGATTAACATTTGCTTAGTTGTGGTCAACGGGATATGCAATAGGTCAAACTGAAAAGTTTTAGAGCGCCCTCCGCTCACTCATTACTTCAAATGGTCTGATGCGCTTGTAGAGAGATTGCAACCTACATTTTGAACAGGTCATTACAGCTCCAGTATAACTTCTCACCCCATGTTTGAATGGATATCAGCATTTTGAATAAAAAGTGACAGCCCTGCCCAAGCAAATTTAGGACAGTGAAAAACTTCAAGTGAAGGTTATATTGATCTCATCTCATGAAGGTGGCAGTCCTCTTTGTTGCTGTAGCATACTACTTGATGTTTCTTCAAAATCTGATCAGAGGTGACTGAGGTACTTTGTGGTTAATGTGGGACCAATCAGAGTAATTATTTTTTCTACCAGAAAATGGTGTCGAGATGCAACATGCTCTAACATTTTCTCAAAAGGTGATCTGCTGTGTCACAGGACAACTGAAAAAAATAGACTTCCCTCACAGCTTGAAGCCTCAAAATTCCTTTTTCAACATATCTCATTGCCTTTGTCTACATGCTCATGACAGGAAGGGAAATCAAGGCGAAATTAAAGCTTTCACCTAAATTCAACTGGCCAATCGCTTTCAAGGAGAGAACACCTGTTCCTAATGTTTCGTTCAGCGAGTGCACATCATTACTGATTCATACTCCCCACCATCCTCTCTCCCTGATAAGTCATCACCGTCACCCCCCTCCCCTGGCTCCCCCAGGCTCCACCGCCTCTAATCAAAGCCTAATGAGCCTAATTGGTCGTTAAAACATGCCTGAGTATGACACAGCGGTGCTACAGCGTCTGCCATATGGTTGGGGTTGGCCCGAGGCCCCCGAACTGCCAACTGTTCCCCCATCACTGCCTGGACTGACAGCGGCAGCGAAAGGAGTTTCTCTGCCGTTGATGATTCAGCACTCAAAACAGCGCTGACTAGAACAGAGGACAAGAAAGTGCATGTGCTGGATATTATTTGCACGTTGACTGACCAGTTCACTTTTTCCATAGTTGCATTCACAACTTCTCCCTCAAGCTGTGAGCACAAACTGGAGGTGAAAGGACATTTAAATGTTTGAATCAGATGGTAAATGCCTCTAAAATATTAAATTTAGTGTAGAATATTCCTATTACAATCTTCTTTAGGCCTCGAGGTGACTTGTTTAAACTGTCTGTGCTCTCTGAACAGCTGTCTAAAATCCAGTTATTTCATTTACAGTGACACAAAAAAGAAAAAAAAAATCACTCTCACCTTTAAGAAGCAGTGAATGATTTGCACTTAAGCTTTATAAATAACTTAAACAATAAATCTTTATCAAAGTAGACTTTTCTGCCAAGCAACTAATCAATTCAACATCATTCATGTAATGACTAGAGCACCTTCTTTACATTTTAATTTATTTTTTTAGTAGGATGCATCTCTCTCTCTCTCATCCCTCTTTGCACAAAAAAACCCCAAAACAAAACAAAACAAAAAAATTTGATACAGTCATGAAAGATGTAACATAGAAATACATTTTCTTTGTCTACTTTTGAATTTCTTAATGTTCTTTAGACTTTTGCCATTACCCTATATTCTGTCCTCTGCCACTGACTCTTGCTCCAGGGCAGAGAAATGAGTAGTAACATTATATTTAGTAATATTTAGACTTCCTATTGCCATCAGTGCGATGTGAACCGCATCAGTAATGTGTTGACTTCACAGCGCTGCATGGCCCACTAATTAATTTGCCTCTATAAACTAAGAGCTGTGAGGCCTGCTGCCCTCAGCCAATTTACTTGTGACCTTAATATGACCCAAGCCCAGCGCTTCGTGGCTGGGTTTTTAGTGTGTGTGTGTGTGTGTGTGTGTGTGTGTGTATACGTATATGTGTGAAGAGGTTAAGCATATTTTACCAAAACAAGGAAGCCCAACATCTAACAAGAACTGATTATGTAAATGATGTGTTGGCAGCTTCAATACCACTGAGATTTGAAGTGTGTGTGGATGTGTGTGTGTGTGTGTGTGAGTGTGTGTGTCTGTGTGTGTATCATGCAATCAGGCTTGAATTGATCCCATCTCTTAAACATTCAAAGGGAGCCCCCTCCAATTTTCTGTCACTGTCACTGCGATGATGGACAGTGCTTTTATTTCATTTGATGCAAGAATCAAAAAGGAAACATTTCACTTAATTCTGATTGCAACTAATAGATTTTTTTCCCCCAAGAATGATATGGTACAAAAAATTAAAAAATAAAAAAAATCATAGATTTGTAGTCATCAGTTAATTGATTCTAATTACTACACTTACCAAAGTAATTGCTGAGTTCTGTGTACATGCTGACATGACAAACCCAACAAAATCCAGTGGAACAACAGACATGATTTAGATAATCTGACAGGACATAAGCCAACATTTTAGTTAGTGCATCCTAATATACCAAGAAGAAAATCCCCACGCCACAAGTAAAGTGTGCACACAGCTATGGCAAGTAACTTGGGTCAAAGTTGAGCTGTGATTTGATATGCAAACTGGAGTTTTTTCAGTGGAAAGTTTGGGTCATAATTTGCCCTTTGTCTTTGTTTCCTCTTGCAGCTAGATTTGGCTTGATCTGTTTGTTTAAATTGTGTCTGACATCTGAATGCTTATGTTTCTTGCACCAATTGTTAATGAAAGAGATCGCCATGTTCAAAAATCTCAGTTTTTGTTAAGTGATGAAGAATTGTGAATGCATTGATTTATTCAAGATTCAGTAGAGTTCTTTTTTTTGTATCACTATTTGCGACTACTTATTACTACTACTTTCTTTAATTACTATCATCAAAGTGCTTAAGATTCCTTGTCAGACTGCCATCTAATACTATAGACTTCCATACACTTAAGCTGGACTATCGCTGTTTATTACTCATTGGCCCTATCTTTGAAGAACTCCTGATTTTTCACTTATTTCTTCATTATTGTTCCCGGCCATATCCTTTGATGTTTCTGTCACAGGTTTTAAATTTTGTTTTGTAAAGAAATCCCTGAACACTTCCCTTCATTATACCCTCCTCACCCCCTCCTCTCTTATTTCCTCTTTCTTTTTATTCCCTCACCTCTCAATTCCAGCTGATGTCTTCATCAGCGATAATTCTGGGTGCATGCAGAGTGCGGCTGATTTTCCTGCCAGTAGATATAAGCTGATTGAAGGCAACCAGCGCCTGTCAATACTGCTTGCTTGTATTTGCCTGCGTCCCGCCTGCCTCCAACACAGCTGATTATTGGAGACCTCTCATAGCAGTATTGAGCTGCTGTCCCCACACTTGTTACCTAGCTGATAGTTTCATTGTTTATATGCAGATGGAGGTGGGCTATTGAACAACCAAGACACTCGCCCTAATGGTAAACAAACAATCGGAATGGCGTACTGAGAGAAAGTGAGGTCAATAGAGTTGATTAATACACGTAAGGGGACACATTATGGACATTGCGATCTATATTTTCTGCTGGTCACTTCCTCTGAGATATTCAGGTTAAAGCTCTGTGATAGATGGAAGAATTTTTGCTATAGAGGTGAAGATGAATGCACATCAGAACAGAACTTTTGTTTCAGATTAAATAAGGAAAAGTTTTCAAACAATGCCGTAATAATCCTATTGTCTCTCTATGGTGATTTTTCAGACATCATTCTCATATTCTTCTTTGCCCCACCTTCACCTCAGTTTCCTTTCTGAATACTTTTTTGTTTGTGTTTACTTTTGGTAATGTGACACCTTTTTTGGAGTTTCCCAGAAAAACAAACATTGTGTGCCAGAATATATAAAAAAGGTTACCAAACGATGCTAGCCCACATAAAACCATATGGTTTACAACCTTAACCAAAAAAAAAAGAGGAAAATTGGGATTATTCGATTTTTGATTTTTGGACCTGTCTTACAGAAGTTCAAGCAAATGTGAATGAACAGAGCAGCGGTCTCATCTGTGATGTGTGAAGTTTGAAAAACACACTTCTCTTTTCCACCTTGAAAGGCCTGGGTACAGGCTGACCCATACATCAAAATATATCAAAGAAAGTCTTTTGATGGAACTTAAAAGTGAAAGGAGCCGTATGATTGAGCAAGTGATGTACTGAAACTAAAAAACATAGTTCAACTGATGTTTCTATGCCTTAGAGTTTAGGCCTCAAAAGCCAGGAAGAAAGCATGAAAACATGCAATATGTCTGTAAGCTTATGGCTTACATAAGACCAATTAAAAGCTGAGATTTTCTGTGGTTTTAAGTGATATGTTGGGGTCTTTTGTGTGGCACTTGACCCACTGGATGTCAAAGATCCAGTTTACACAAAGGTACAATTCAGCTGGATTCAGATGCTGAGACAGAAAAAAGTAACTTCTTCAAGCTACAAAGAAATTGAGTGCTTAGAGTGATACAAATATGTTCCTTTAAGTAATGTATTTTGTTTTCCATTTCACATAACTCTGAAATAAAAATCTAAATTTAAAACAATTTACGATTTTTTTTTGGTCATAAAATGACATAACTTGTATGACATGGAAATAACCCATGGATTACAAACAATCAATCTGGCCAATAAATGCAGTCTTTTCTAATATTATTGATCATTTCTCTCTCTGTCACAGAGAGAGACACAAATACAGAATCCATACTCACATTTACAGCTTTAGTGTTATTGGCTATGGATATATCTGGACTATAAAGGTTGAATGTGTAAGAAAAGCAGTAAGACAGGCAAGACACTTCAAGATTATTCACCTTGGCCTGTAAATAAAACATCCATCAGCTCTCTCAGGAATAAAGCTCATGTCTGGTGACCTCTGAAAGGTTAAACCCTGTAAAAAGGTTTTCATTACTTTTCAGCCATTCCAATCATCCTCTCCCCCCGTGGGAATCAGTGGATTAGTCGTTAGTTTGTATGCTTAGTTTTTCTTATTGCTCCAATATCACCTCATGCAGTTTTTAAGGTTCCAACACTGGCAGCTGAATCACAGTGGAAAACAAAGTACTGTAGGCCACATATGTAGGGTACAATTAACTTTCACTTTAAGTGATGGAACCACTTACTGTACAGCAACTCTGCATTTTCTGATGCCTTTTAACATTTCAAAGCTAATAACTGTTTCCATTTTAAAGTCCACTGACGGCTTAGATGCTTTTTCCACGCTTTGCTCCGCCTCTGCATGTGGATCTGTATCTGTATGCTAAATGAGGTCAAGACATCAACCACGAAACAATAAATTTTCTTGACAACATAGGGGAAGTTCAGAGAAAAGTGCTGTGGTCAGAATTCAAATTGTACTCTAACATCAAAGCATGAAAAAAAAAAAAAAGACTTGTATGAAAGCTCTCGTCTACTGACCTCATTTTAGCCCATCGAGTTGTTTACTGTATGCGGTCCATCTTTAACCTCAGGCTTACATCACGGGTGAAACCAAATGGCTCTCAATCATCTCCCTCTGATAATTAGTTCAGTTCTGAGTACACATTACCACTTTTACATCATTACTGCTTTTAAGTCAAGGAAGTTCTCAACAACACCCTAATGCAGCCATCATCTGTTTGTTTGTTCGCCAGAGCTGCACGAGTCAATTAATCCAAGCAATAAAAACAGACCCCCCCCATTTAACTCGTTAACCCTGCTTTGCCTGTTGTGATGTTCTCACTGCCACATTTCCGTTTTAATTTGGCTCGTTACTGCCTAAGTGCTGCCACAAATGGTCAGAATGATGTCACTGATTTGAATGAAAACCATGGGAGTGATTGGTTTAAATGCCTCTGTGTAATTGAATCGTGTTAGCCAGATATGCAATTGAATTATGTTTAGTTCACTGAATGGACTTGTGTACAGAGTGTTCTCTGTGTGTGTCTGTGTGTATGTACTAGGGTGGAGAGGGTGAGAGGGGGTTCAATGGAGAAAGATTAGAATCTATCATATAACAGCACCAAGCAATTAAAACCAAAATAGAGAAGAAAAAAAAAATGAAAGGTTTACCTGAAATGAGAAATTTCACATTTAGTTCTGCGGATAATTTGGGTTATATTCACTCAGGATATGAGCCATTCTGTCACAATACAATGGGGAATGAATGGATTTTTCTCTGTGATGCTCATCAAAATATCACAGCAAAAGAAAAAGAAAAAAAGAAAGCCATGTTTTGATAGAAGCATTTTTTTTTTTGTTTTTGTATTATTCAGAGTAACCAGGATATTTTTTAAGACAATCTTTTTTTTTAAAAGGACCATACCAGTCTACTTCTGACTTCTCATCATTATCAGAGACTGCCCCTGACTTCAGCAGATGTTGCTGTTAAAGGGATATCTTAAGCTTTTTTTTCTTTTTGTTATTTGCCTCCCTCCTGACTTCCAGACAAGAAGGTAAATGCCATTCTGTTGACTTCTGTTGACACTAATAGTGAATGGGAAGTGCTAGCCTGCCTCTGCTAAAGTCATCAGATAAACTTTCCAATTACCCTAAACAGTCCATACGCATTTGTGACTTTTTTTTTTTTAATATTTAGTTTAAACCACATGTTGTGGTACATGCTATTTTTGGACTCAAATATGTAATAGTAAAATTATTTTACTGTCATCATACGTGGTACAATAAATACAAACAGTTTAGTCAGTATAAACAAAAAGCAGTTTGTGTATAATGTTGTGACTGAACAGGCTTAGGCAGAAGCAGAATGCTTATATATGCCTAACCTACTTACTCATCAATTTAAGCTACCCTTCAGTATGAAAGAAATACAACAACAAAAACTTAATCACACTTGTAACCATCAAAAATTGCTTTACAAATCATTCTTTTGAAAACCAAGAATGAATTACACATTTTTAAATTTACATTAAGCACTGTATCTGATAATTTATGTATTTCTTCTTCTTTTAATCTGCTGTGGACCTGCGCGCATGCATCCTGGGTTTACTTTCAGTACGTACTTGAATCTAAAATTACATAAGTGCTGAACCTGAGAACCTTAAGCTACAACAAAGTTTCAGTATCTTCTCATGGGGGTATGAAAAGTTAAATAACACAGTAAAAGCTACTGTATTATCTGCAAGGGCATATACAGTACAATGGAGGCCAGTTATTTTATTTAAGAAGAGAATATCAGTTTTCAGAGAGCTGCCATCTGCTGTTGGTCAGTATTCTCGCTGGTTACTATGTATTAATGAAGCTCAGTATCTCAGTGTGAAGTAGATATGTGCTGCACAAGCAAAGTTGGAGATTCATACATGTCAAGTCGACCCCCCTCACACTCTTCCCGCACACATACACACACACACACACACAAGATCACACAACTGGGCATATACACGTGCATGGTGTGCTATCTGACTTGGCAGACCCAAAACTGTGACCAATCGGTCTGTGTAGAGTGTGGACAGTCGGATTATCTGAAGACACAAGCTCCATCTTCCCCGGCTTTCATACTGTTGTTTCAGTCAGCTATTAGAATAACAATAACCACAATACATACGGCGCCATAAGCTGACATCCATCCAATAAGCTGTAGCTGCTCGTCATAAGATGCCAGTGAGTGTGTGAACATAAATGTATACATGTATTTGTTTTTGACAAAGAATAGACAAGGTGTTAATCACAGCCATTTTTGTCTTTGTAGACAATCTTTACAACGTCAACAATAGTGTGTGTGTGTGTGTGTGTGTTTGAGCGTATGTGTGTCACAGTCTAATGATGCAGCAGTGATGATGGCGGCGCGTGGCGTCCCTATCATGTGGCGAAAAATTGATTAGCCAAGGGTCACACACAGCAGAGCCTGAAGCGTGTCTGTTTGTGTGTGTATCTCTGTGCATAAATGTGTACGTGCTGGTGTGTTTGAGTGTTTTTGCGAGTGTGTGTATAAATGTGTGTGCCGTCAGACCTCCTAAGCTGAATATTGATGTATTGATCAGGCGCTTGTGTTGCTTAAAGCCATTTGCTCCTAGGGGAGTCCTTCTAACACACATACACACACACTCAGACACACTCACACTTGCACACACACACACACACACACACGGAGCATGGCTATTGACAACTGTGTCATCTTTTCTATGGGAACAATTACTGACAACCAGCGTTGTTTCTCGTCATATTGTGTCATTGTCTTATCGGACAGTGGCAGAGTGCTGCTACAAAGCACACCTGCCACACGTCCATTCACTGGGATGCTAATGCAAACTCAAGAACATAATACCATTATGGAACATAATAGCCTTATGGCCCACCTATTGGCCTTCTACATGTGCTACTGTATTATTATGATGATGGCATATCCCAGATGTGTGTGTCTTTTTTTTGAAGGGTTTAAAAGGGAACTTGCAACATGAGAAGACATGCCAACAAAAATTCAGACTTGAACCTTGTCACAGCTCCAGTAAAAGGCTTTTGTGATGAAAACATAGCATCAGGTTTTGGAAAACACAAGATACGGTGTCAGGTTGCCTTGTGGTTAAGACAAATACTGTATACCAGCAATCTCCAAGGTTTAATTCTAGTGGAGGACCTTTGGTGCATGTCATTCCCATATTATTTCACCACATTTCCTGTCTGTACTTCTACTTTTAACATCAAATATGAGGGCAAACATACAGACATTTTTCATTGTTAACTTATCTGTTTATAGTCTTTCAACTCAGACTCCTAATTGCTTAACTTTAACAAAAAATAAAAACTTTGTTGGAACATCGTAGCATTTCATCAAAGCAAATATCTAAGATCACAAACTGAAAATGTCAACCCATCTTTTTTCCCTGATTCTTCCTTTTTTTTTTTAATGAAGCAGGTTATTAATGATGATATAAATGAAGAAATTGCAAAATTACTGTATTTTTTTCAACCTACAGATTGGTGACAGCTTTAAGGAAAAACCTGAATAAATGAGAGGAAAAACCCAATAAGTGGCCTTGCTTCCATTGAGCATGAGGGGCCACTGGATGGGTGAGGGTGTGAGGAATATAAAAAATGTTTGACTTGCTAAACATAGAGTATCGTATAGTATTGAAGAATTGTTTGTAGACAGTTTTAACAATCCCCACTATCAATACACCAGATGTTTTTGTAGGAGAAATGGTGTTTATCCCTGTCAAGGAGCATCACTTGTATTAGTAGACACTTCATGTTGCTGTCTCTTCTGATACTCATTGGCAACTTCTATGAGCTATTTTCATACAAGTCTGCAGATTCCATGA
>JAQFJA010000013.1:14046448-14056971 GCA_029874485.1 Naso brachycentron | reverse complement strand
TGACAGAAGAAAACATTTCATCAAGAATTTCTCCAAGCACATTTTTCCTTGTGTGAATTTCTTAGACTTTTTTAATGATCAACCTTTGGAATCTAACTTCTTAGTATGTTTAACGGTATGACATCGGGGGACCTTCACTTAAAGTCAATGTGTCAATATAAGCTTAAGTGAAAGAGTGGCTTGAAAGCTAACCACAGAATCAGACTAAGTGTGAATTTCCATTTCTCTCACATGGTCTGTAATTACAGCCGCACTCCCTCATCCCCGTTCTCTCAAACTGTCTTTGCCTGCAGTGTGCGTGCATGTAAGTATGTGTAAGAAAGAGGGGGGAGAAGACGAGCCTTATATATTATTGCAGTCACGCCGCCCACGTCTGAAAACATTTCACAGGCAGTGCAGGGGAAATGTAAATCTAAGTTTGCTGAATCTAACACACACACACACACACACACACACACACAGAGGGAAAAAAAAACCTCATCTCCCCTCTCTCCCTTATACACACATAATGCATTAAAATGGAAAACAGCTCACACTGGCCTCAGCATTGAAGGGGGCCCTAATATTTGTTTTTCCCTCCCCTGTAGTGTCCTCATTGCCAATGACCAAATTTATAATAATCTCTGCCTCAGAGTCCAGCGCTGCTTTCAGAATCTGTAATCACCTCGGCAGCAGTTCCTTCAGCTTGACCATGGCCGGCTGCTGGTCCACTTCCCTTTAGCTCTGCTTCAGCAAGACTGCATTTGTTTCAAATCCTGAAATCTGCCTGTAGGTTGGATTGTTTTGTATGTGTGGTCTGATTTTCACAAGGCCACATGCAGCACTCACAGTGAGATGTTGCATGCAGTCATCTGACAAATTCGTTTTACCTAAAATCACCCCAGTGATACCTGACAAACAGGACTACAGGCTCAATAGCTGTGTTGTACATGGCCCCAGCCAAATAAATCGATAAACTAAACTAATAAAATAAACTAACATGCATACGTGGCAGATTTTTTTTAACTTGCTCATAACAATTTTGCAGCCTTCTTGCTCTGTTTGTAGCTCAGAACAGAGCCAGCTATCAGTCAGGTTTCTTGTGTTCAGTGTGTTGAAGGGTTTGGTCAGTTTCTTTTTAGTCCCGTAAACAAGCTTAAATCTATTTGATTTTATGCAAACAAACTGAATCAAAAACTGAACTTGGCCTCCATTTGTTTTGTTGCGATGTATTAGAGTGACTAGTTGTGCACACAGTGTAGCTTTGCTACTTCCAGTAATGTCCACAGAGGAGAATTTTCTTTAGTAATGAGTTGGGAAAGGTTTAACCATCAATGTTACATGCTTCAGTACTTAAAAGTAGAGTTAGTAGCGTTGTTTGTTGTGGCTTGTAAACACAAAATTCAAATTAAGCTCCTCCCCCTGGGCTCAACGCCACCAGAAATGCCGTAGCATGTATATACTGCTTGTACCTACACAGCAAGCTATTGAGGAATATTACATTGTTTTGATGGAAAATTTAGCAAGCTAGCACCAGCTAACTGACTATGTTTGGCACCTACCTGTCCAACAGAAAGCAGTTTTTTAGGAAAATGCTACTGATTCTACCTTTAGGCATAAAACCTCTTTTTGATCCATTCCCATTTGCCTCTTTTCAAATGTAAATTAAGTTCAATTAACAAATACACAATTGTTACATACAGATTTTTTCCCCACCACGACTCAGAGTTGGTTGTCATTTAGTACTCGGATGGATGATTTCAGAGATACTACGTCATTTTTTAACTTGAAATAATTATAAAGAACAACAAACTTGTCTCAGCAGTCAGGCCATGTGAGTTGTACCATCTTAAACTTATAATCAAATTCACTGCTGTGCTTTCGCTCTTTAGAAACCTTTTGCTGAAGAACGAAAATAATAAAAGACGTAGTCTAAAATCTCCGAGACCATTCATGTTGTGCACAAACCGAGCAGTGGACAATAATGTACCTATAGCAGATTCAAACTATTACTTTGATGAGTAGGTTTATAAGTTACATTATCCAACCAGCACCTCAGTTACAGTTTTTTTGACCACTGGTGCGTGCGCACTTGCATTTTTACCACAGACCTTATACTTGCCAGTCACTGATGTTTTGGAGAGTGCAGCTGCCATCATGCCACAGCTCAGGTTGTTCACGCCATAGTACTCTGCTTTAACAGTCTGACCCTGAGGGACACATTCGAAGTGCACAACCCCGTAAATGTAAACAAAAACCCCACCAGCATGCACTTGGTTGCACTCCTTACCTGATGTGACTTCTTCCCTCTTCCACTGTGAAGACTGCTGCTTGGTCTCTGGATCATGGTTATTGACATAACTCTCGTCACCAGTGATGATCAGTAACATGAAGTTTGGTTTATCCCAGGTATATTGACAAAGATCCTTGCAGACTCTGACACGGTGCTGCTTCTGCTCAGGAGTGAGGAATTTGCACACGTGTATTTACCAGTGGTTACAAAAACTTGTGTAACTCAGTTGCCGGTGATTGTCAAGTGATGAAACTTGGAAGACTTATTCACGACAATCGTTGCTTGCACCTGTTACATGCACTTCACTGTGCAACGTTTTGTTTGTTCACAAAAGGAAGATTCCCCGAAATTTCTGATCACACCATATAGTGTGAGGAAGCTGCTGTAAGTGCAGCTTGTGTTACCAAGTTGCAGACATTATCATAGATCACGTTTTTGAAAGGTTTTGATTTTTTTCTCTGGTTGTAAATATTGCAGGGAGCCACAGGAAAGGAGGGCTGTTTGCTGCAGTTTGATCTGATTCCAGACGCAATGGTAAGCAACTTTTATGAAGCTGTTCCTGTGGAATAGAATTAGTCTTGACCCAGCTTTACAAATGCTCATCAATTTTTACTGTTTATTGAACTATTTAGTCCAGTACTTTGTCCAGTTTTTAAACAGCCTTTCTAAAATAACTTTAATTTCACTGCACTGATGTGGGAAGCCCTTTCAGAAAAACTTTAACAGTCTAAACTAAATCTTTTCATTGAAAGCATGTCCCTGTCTTCATACAAAAACAGTTTTCCTATTAAAGAAATAATTTAATGCTTAAGGCCTCTAAAAAATGTTAGGCTTTAAATTTTTTAGGGAGCAATTTTAACTGACAATTGAATTTTTCAGACTAAATATACACTGAACTAGATATTTTGTTCTGGCATGTTTTTGCTGACCTTGAGTCCTGCTGGCTTTGTCCACACAGTTTTCTAACCAAAGCTTTCCTTTTTCTGTTTAAGGGCACTGTTAAAGTTGTGCAGGCCTTCATTAAAAAGTCTGAATTTCTTCTTCTGTGAGTGTGTTGTATGCATGGTACTTGTATGTCACCTATATGTCAGTACAATAGTAAATTAATACATCTCAGGCATCATAAAGCAACCTCTGCCTTACTACATCTAGCACCAATAAACTGGTTAAGTCAGATTTTAATGTAAGCTACACAAACTGCAACACAGGCTTCATAAAGACAGTATAAATGAGCTTATCATTTGCAGGCAGTGAAGTCACATTTGGTAAAAAATCCAGAACAGCAGCACAGACACAAACACTTGATAAACCATTCCATTTTCCTGTGCCATGTAAGCACATATACAAATGAGGTACTCACACATATGACCAGTCTTGTTTAATCAATTGGCTAAAACAATTTTTTACAACCCAACGTCTCCAGGGGCGTTATCTCAGGCAGTATGTGCTCTGCATAAATCATACATCAGACCAATCTGATGATTGGAGCAGTGATAACCCCTGCTTCTGCACCGCCTCTGCCAGGCCCAATGTTATTTCCCTCCCCCGAAATGCATAATAACAGTAATGATAATAATAATATGCATGTCAAGCTCAGCTCATAAATATTGGGATCAATCTAGCTTGAGAGGGGGTACATAAGCATAAAAAACAAGTCAAACAGGGGGTAAGTGAGTGTTCAGTCAGTGGTTGCACCTTGACAGAAAAACATAAAGAAACAAATAGACATTTTTCTCCTCAAGTGAGCAGGATGACCCCATACTTACATATTTTGCTCATTTGTATGTGTGATTGTGTCCCTTCGTGTATTTTTTTGTGTCCTCCCATCATGCATGAGTAATGACTTCAAGCAACTGTGACCCCCACCATCACCCTTTCATGCATATAAAAACAGCCTACTGCTTTAATATCCTCATTTAATGACTAGCCCCGGTAAAAGACCATTAATGTAATGACATCACACTGGTCATCTCACACACACGCCGCACACAAAAGCATGCTAACTCCGAGAGGTGACATCCTCTTCTTTCACTAATGAATGATGAATTAATAGTAGAGGTGAAATGTTTTTCATTATCATGCATGTGAGGGCAAAGCTACATCTTCATTTAAACCCTTAGATCTTTGAGCTTATTTGTCCACATATATCCTACAACATCTATGTGTATGTGTGTGCATGTGTGTGAAGAAAATGTGTAAAGGCAGCACAGTTGGGGGTTGCGTTTTCATCTTACTAATTCAAGGACAGTTCCTAATCATGCAGAGTGAATACATGGAGACATTGCAGGAACATATGCATTAACCTCTTGCATATTTACGTCATGGACACACAAACGCACACAGGCATGCTGACTACACACAGGCAATTTGTAATATTGAATAGCTGACACAGTAAGATTTCATAATCTATTGACAGTGTCACAGCACAGTCTAGCAAGGTGGTGGAGCTATTGATAAACACAGTATTGGCCTGTCATCCACGTCCCTCAATCTGGGCTGATGTAACTCAGTGCAAACAGCCGATCCAAGGCCCGTGATGACATCATAGCATCTACGGGACTGAGGACTCCCTAAAGCAGGGCTTTTCCATGGACACTGAGTTGGAGTACTTCATTTAATGAAGAAAAAAAATCCGTTTTTATTTTATTTTTATTTTCTTCTGGTACCACCAAATGATACATACATATGATTAAGGACACAAAAATATTTAAATTCTGTTTAAAACACACAGCACTGACTGTATTTATTGCAGTACATTACATTTAGAATACAAAATTAGCAAATACAAATTAAATAAGAAGTATGTTATAAAAACAAAACAAAAAAATATATATTTATGATTTGGTCATAAATAACAATACAAAGTCATTTCAGTTGGCAAATTGGCAAAAAGATATTTTGACATTTCATCATCAACACAACAGAAACACATACATACACATATAAATGCAACATTTTGTGCCCAGACATACACTTAAAAACACACAATGGGAAAAAAATTAATTATCTAACTCCTTTGCCCCCCCTCCACAAAAGATTAGAGTTGATGTCAATTTATTAAAAAAAGAAAAAAAGAAAGAAACATTAGTCTCATTGCTGCATCGTCAGCAGTTCATAAGTCTAATCAGTGGGTTAATACAGTTGATATACTATACCTCAGGACACACGTCCCCCATGGTGGCAATTATCGCCAAACACCCAAGATCAACATCCCAGCACACACACTTGTAAACATGCATACGCACATCCTCCACATCATATTTGTGCCTCCAATTACAGTTTTTAATATCCTGGTCGGCATTAATGGAGATTAATGGCCAATCGCCATGGTGAATTCCAACGTCATCTATTATCATTCCAACCTTGGTCCCAGTCCGCTCTAATTACATCCTCAAAATGCCCTCCGCTCTACAACCCCCAGCACCTTAAGATCAATCAATAATTTTAATTTTCGGATGCCCCCCAACCCTGCTCCAATTCCTACCCTCGTCCTCTGCTTTCACTCCTTTCTTCCTTCTCCACGCATGTCGATTTGTTTCCAAAGAAAATCAAATTCCGTAGAGGAAGGTCTTACAGGGAATTAATTACCCATCTCGTCTATAGCTCCCTTTGATTCCTTCGTATGTTTGTCCATTTGTTCGGTCGTTCATTCCTCTTGTTTCTCTCTTGTGTCTGCTATGTCTTTCCTCCCTCGCCCTCTCTCTGTCTGGCGCATGGGGGGCGCTTTCCACTCTTTCCCCCCTTCTTGTCACGTAATTAGCATGCAGATATGCATTGCCTGATTCGCAAGTCAAATCGCCTTGCTATTTCCCTCTCTCTGTGTCTCTGCTCTGTTTTTGGGCTCTGATTGTTCTTATTCAAATAGGGTGTTTGATTTGGGTACTCCTCCTCCACCTCCCCTTCCACCCAGTCTGCCCAAACACACAATCAATGTATGATTACATTACTCTTTATCTGCAGACGACAGGGCTTTGTCAATTTACTGCTTCACCCTGTCCTGCTGCCAATCACACATAACAAGGAAACACTGAAAACATTAATACTTTTTCTTTTTTGTTTATCCTGTGGCCATTTCAAAACACCTTGGATTTGCTGCAGCCTGTCTGAGCCTCCTTTTTTGTATGTCCCATGTACCAGTCTGGCAATTATATTAAGCATACCTCAATGGCAGGTTGCATAAAATACATGCTTTCCCTTTTGGTGTGAGAACCTTCCAGCTTCGTTGGCACACTTTCAAACAGACGAGGATACAGTACAGTGTGTGTTTTGCACCACCGCCGCCCCCCCAAACACTACACAAATACATTTCTCTCCCTCCCTCCCTCTCTTTCTCACACACACAGAGCACGTCTGCTGGTGCAGGAAGATGTTTGCTCAGCACATTTCAATATGAACATCATAATACTCTATCTAGCTGCCATCCGTTTTTCTTGTCATAAACCAACACAAGCCAGCAGTTTTTACTCCTGAACACAGTGAGACAAAAATCACATTTATTTTCCATCTACAACTGAAATGTCATTATGTAAAAAAAAAAAAAAAGAAAGAAGGAAAAAAAAGAAGTGAGCTGCAACATCTATTTTTCATGACCATGAAAAAAGATATGCGAGGATAGTCGATATTTGACCTTTGCCACATTGTATAAATAGAGGTCAAATTGGAGGCCAGACCTCTATCTTTCACCCTCATTTTGCTTTAGGCTCTCATACATTCTTAAATATTTCATCCGATGCATACAGTGATATTGAAACATTAAATTATCATCATTCCGTCACAGATAAAAGATATGAGAAGTTCCCCAGCCCCACAGAAGCAGTGTGGTGAAAGTAAAACACCATGGTTTGATTAGGAAATTTCCTTCTTCTGTATGTGTTCTCACATGTGATCCGAACACATAAACACACAGACAGCAACAAGTGTCAGAGTGTAGGGGGAGGTTTCCCTGCATAGTCATGTCTTGGTATTGTTGGCACCAGGCCAGCTTTGCCATCTGTCTCCTCTCCCCCTCCTTGTCTCTCCTCCTCCTCCTCCTCCTCCTCCTCCTCCTGCAAGCCAATCTGCTCTACATTTGCTATCATTACGTGCCTGCCATCCTTATGGCATATCAGAGGCAGGCGCCAGGCACCCTTTACCCCTCTCTCTCTCCTCCTCCTCACGCCCCTCTCTTCACGCCCCTATTTCCGCGCCCACTTCGCCACGGAGTTCTCTAAAGGGTCCAGGTGGCATCTTGCCCTGCTCTCTTCGCCGAGCCAGAATGGAAAACAAAGAAGCGCGGCAAAGAAGACAAAAAAAGCACCGAAAATGAGGATAAACTCCTTTCTACATCCTGGTAGAAGCCATCTGTGCTTCCTGTGCCCACAGCTTGGTGTTGGTTTGTTGTTGTTGTTGTTGTTGTTGTAGTTGTTGTTGTTGTTGTTGTTGTTGTTGTTGATGGTGTTGATGATGTTGTTGTTGTTGTAGATTTTCATGCTTCTCCCTCCTCTGGATGGCTATTGCAGTTTTGAGCAAAATGGCTGAGAAGTAAGCCCTCCTCAAACCTTGGAACTTCCCTGGCTTTGGTGCTATTGACGGGACCCTGGTACGTCTCATATGCCCAAACACTCACACATACATACACACTCACACACATACACATTCACGTTGATGCTGCAGAGTGTTCCTCTCGGAGCTCCCTGCCACCTCGTCCGCCTGCTGCCTCGAAAGAACTGGGAATACCATGGGATCTACCAGAGGCTCACTCACACGTACACACAGACACACGCCGGATTTAATACGCACGTGCACTCGCTGGTCGTTTGAGGCTGCAGGAAAGTGAATAATCAATTAAGTATTGATTTCTTGTAAGATTTTGTAAATTTCAAAGGCAAAGACAAAGAGGGTAGCTTAAGGAGAGCCGCCGCGAGCGAGAGGAGCCGCAAATTAGCCAATAAACACAGACAGGGGGATAAACGAAGGTGAACGAACGAGCCACTCGTCACTGCAATATGCTTCTGTTCATTTCTTGTTTCTCTATTGTTTCTACATGCCCCTCCAGATGAATTAATGCTGAATGCGACAATGGTTTCCTATGGAGACGAAGAGATGGCGATTGGGCGAGCGAGGGTTAAAAGCGAAAGCTGCAGGAGGAGAGAGAGAGTGACTGGAGGACTTGGTAATTAGGCAGTCGGCAACACGCACCTCATCAGTATGCGGAGTATGCAAATTGACCGGCTGGCTCTTTCTTTTTGTCATGGATCAGAAGGCAAGAGCTGCAGAGAAGAATTAAGAGCTATTATTCTACCCAAGGAGAGGCTGATATATGCAAACGAAGGGGAGAGGGAGAGGAGGAGGAGAGCAAGGAACACTCTTTTAACCACAGAGATATACAATGGACTCCACTGCAAAGGAGAGTCAAATACAATCACACAAATACACTCATTCTTCCTCACACCCTAGGAGATTGTTCTACATTTGCGCTGGATATAGCGAAAGAGCAAACGACAATCAGACATGCACCTTCATTTCCCATTATGGCTATCTCTTCATATTGATAGGCTGCTTCGTGGATGATAATTACCTTTTGGAATATCGAATCCCGAAACGAGCCTCGGGATGAAGGAACAAGAAGAAAGGACAGAAAAAAAGAAAAAAGAGCGGAGGTATGCAAAGGCGCTAATGATATTCAGAGCGCTGACTGTGTGTCATCTGCATGATGACAACGGCCAATTATAATGAACCATTGGCTCTCCGCCACAGATAAGTAGGAGAGAGAAGGATATGGGCGAAGAGGAGGGGGAAGCGAAGAGAACTTCCCTGTCCCTTTCTTCTTAATTTGCCGCTGATATTTGCAGATACTGTGTCGTGTGGATTTACAGTAACGACGCGTGTTGAAAAAAAACGACAACCTTTCCTTGAATTGTCCCTTAAATGGAATAAAGGCCACAGAAGATGAGTATCCCTCCATGTAGGATTTATGGTTGCTTGGAGTGGTATTCCATCGCCACGTTGCTCAACTGGGCTTTGGTTCTGGTGGCACTCGCTCCTGTACCAACCGTCACTCTGACGAGCCAGAGAATCTGTTGGAAAATGCACAAGCATACGCACCCACGGCGGCATCTTTCACAGTTCCGCCGTCTCCCCTTTCTCATAACACTACAAAATGCCTCCCCATCACCGTTTTGCATATTTGCATGCTGCCCCGCCTGCCACAAAGGACTAAACAGCCGTATGCAAAACAGTCTGGTATCCCCACTTACATAGTGATGAGACGAACAGTGTGAGAAAGAAAGGGCGGGAGCTGGGCGGGGGGTAAAACATGATGGGGAGCTAGGAAAGTGGGGGGCAGGAGGGCCACAGGGGAGCTTGTTGGCACTAAAAAGGGGCACGTGCAGTGATACCACTCCTACTACGTGATGACAGAAAGAGGCGGGCGTGGGAAAAATAGAGGAGTGCAGGGGGGAGGAAAAGGGAGGGGAGACGACAGAGATGGGGGATAAGGGCATGTTGGCACTAAAAAGGGGCACGTGTTGCCGAAGGAGGAGGGGCGATGTGGGTGGGCGAGGTGCTGTGGGAGGTACAGGAATATGGGGGGTTAGATGGGGGCGCGTAAGAGGAAGGGTTTTCAGATTGAGGGGCCACCTGCAGTAAGAAAGAATGTCACACCATTAAAACACAAGATGCTCAGTCAACCTCCCCACACACACAGACACACACACCTCTTATCAGATCACAGGGGAATATGCCAGGGGGCGTGGCCGCCGTGCCTGTGACGGAGCACGGTAACTTCAACAAAAAATACCCACGTGTCCTTCCACAGAGCAGCAGGGGTGCCAGCGATGTGTGTGCGCACATACACTCGCACTCACACTTTTTTTCATAAGCAGATGCATCAGGAAATTGCTCAGTCTTTACTGCAGACCTGGCACAAAGCCAAAAACGTGACACGCAGCATGTCTGGTGATGGATGTACACAAAGCACCAAACAAACAAACACACGTGTTGGACCAGCAGTTATTTTTTCAGTCACTGATTTTTTTTTTGTGTGTCTGTCTTTTTTGCTCATTTTTAATAGAATCATTTTGATTTCTCTGTAAGATGTCGCTTGTAAAGGCTGCTTTGCAGTTTACAGTAAACAGTATGTAGTAGTAGAAGACCCTGAGCTTTCAGCCGCTGTTAAAGCCCCAATATTTTTATCACAGCCACTGTGTTGTCAGATTGTACTAAATAAGTGTGTCCATGGATTTTTATTTGACACTTTTTGTAACTTTGATAT
>JAQFJA010000013.1:13993825-14015460 GCA_029874485.1 Naso brachycentron | reverse complement strand
CTTTATAAATATATCCTTTGACTAGACTACTGGCACCATAGCTGTAATAAATACATAATTTAACTAGTGTTTACAATCCAAATTATGTGTTGCACTGTCCTATTGTGTTTCATTGGTCTGGTTGTCCTTCAAACGTGTGAGAATGTCAGAATGTTTTTTATTAGTATGTTAGCCATCAATATGTACCACCAAACATTCAGCATTCTTATTCTGTCTTTGAATAGGCAGCACATGTGAGGCAGACTGTTCAGTTTAACACGCCGAAGGTTTCTACTGAATGAAGAAAGGAGCCTATGCGAAAGTAATGTTCATAGCAGGAACTTGATCCTTGGATGGTGGCTATGTTAAGATGGCAGATAGGGGAAGAAATCCTCCCCAGCGGTGCCTTCATCTTTGATATGCAGGCCCTCCTCACGTATGGCTCCCTCTATGAATATTTCACGCATTTGTTTGTATACATTTACACACACACACATTTTATTAGAGGGAATTATGTCTTGAAAATGTCAAGGTTAATTTCCTGGTAGGGAGAGAGACTGAGACAAGGGGGCAAAGCCTGCAACAAGGAGAGGAACGTGGAGGATTTGAGCGTATTGTGTGTGTGTGTGTGTGTGTGTGTGTATGTGTATGTATATGTGTGTGTGTGTGAGAGAGAGAGAAAGAGAGAGAGAGTGTTTATAAGTATGAGTGAATCACTTGGTGGGTGCATGTCTGTGTTAAACAGCCACACAAGAAAGAAAGGACAGTAGCTCATATGGGAAGAATAGAAATACTTTTTTTATTGTTCACATATCTGTGTCATAACAAAAAGTTTAGGAGGAGAAAGAGAGCAAGAGAGAAGAAACAGTGAAAGATACAGGATCAAGGGAGGGAATGGATGTGAGGCCGGAGTGTACACAAGAAATGTATTTATCATCCATTTGAGCTCAGGCTGCGTATCTGCTAGAAAACAGAGGAGAAACAGCAATTTCACCAGTGCATAGGAATTATCAACATGTGAAATCTGTAAAAATTAGTTTCATTTCATTTCAGTGAACGTTATGAGTGAACAAAATTGTCTGGACACGGATGCAGTCGTCACGATAACATCCTTGTCAGACAAGTTTTACCACACAGTGATGAAAGTGAAAGTTTAGACGCTGTAGAACAGAAAAAGGAGTCAAAGGTGAGTTGGATAAAATAGTTGGTGTTCAGTCAAAAACCAAACATCACTGTACCTTGACATGCAGAAACAAACAATAAAGTGTATGTTGTTGTTTCATTCTGCACCCCTGCCTCCTCTTTTCCTTCCATCCAATTTATCCTCTTTCTTCCTGTTTGGTGAGACATTTTCCCCTCCGCTACAAAGCCAACGTCATGTTCAGAGCTTTTCTACATAAGTATTTCATGTCGCTCCTTTTCCCCTAAAACACACTTGCCTATTCCCTGTGTTCTTGGTCTTATATTTGGGTTTGTGAGTGGATAGGTAACATTAAAGAGCTATCACTTTCTCTCTCTGTCATTCCCCTCCGTCATAGCCCATTTGATCTGAAGCCAGATATGGCTTTTAGATGTGGATGCAGACACACACACACACACACACACACACACTGAATACGTGCTAGCAAACACATGCACTAGCGAAAAACAATTTGCACACACTCTGCCTGACTGACAGATAAACAGTTTGAGGGAACACACGTACACGCACACTCAAACATGAGCAAAAACACACCTTTATCTCGCAAGGCTTTTTATTTTGTGTATTTCCTCCTAGCTAAACATCAAAGGGCGAATACCATCTCACATCACACAGACAAACAACAATATTACAATCCTCGGTACTCGACAATGCCATTTTCAAATGCCCCACCCCTGACAACTTGTGGAATGGGTTGAAGGAAAGGAGGATTCAAACAGACAGACATGAATACACAACAAATACCACCTACAGCCAATAAAATATGCATGGCAGAGGACGACTACCTTTAAACTGACTACTGTCAGAATTAATAACATGCACAAAAACACAATGACTGTTTTCCACAGGTGTTTGTCTGCGTGTCTTCGTATTCTATTCTATCCATGTTCTATTTTTGCACTTACATGTGCCTGCATGTTTGTGCTCTCGGATACAACGCTGCTCAAAAATGTGATGTCAAAATGCATGAGGAGCTTAGATTATTAGACAAGTTGCAAGAAAAAAAACCTGCAAAAATACTGTTTTTTTTTCCTGTGTTCCATATTTCCTCCCTTCTTTGTTGCATACACATATTGACAACCATGCATAATATCATAAAATACAAGTTCTTAACGTGGTATAAATCATTTCAGCAACTGAACAGAATTATGGTCACTCCACAGATCTCTCTGAATGTTCGAGTACAAAATGTTCTGAATGTCAAAATTAATGCACTCACATTTTAAGAATGTGCCCGTCTGAAAAACCTTGATATGTTAGATCCCAATAACTCATCTTTTCTTTTTACTCCTGCTTTTGTTCGCTCTCTTTCTGATCTGTAATTGAAAAAGCATTCCATTTTTATTTTTCACCGCTATCCAAAGGCTAAATCCAAAACACCAGCCAAGAGGTTAGCCTGGTCACCTGGCACCCACAGGCGCTCTCTCTCCCTCTCTCTCTCTCTATCGCTCTCTCACACACTCTTGCGTACGCACACACATGCACACACATACACACACCTTGCTTCTGTGCTTCAATAAACTGTAAATTCCTCCTCTGCGCCCACCGTACCCAAGCTAACCCTTTAAAAGTCACCCGCCTCCACCTTGTAATGCATGAACACTCACACACACACACACACATACATACACACGCACACACACATGCTTACCCACAGTCACA
Organism: Naso brachycentron; assembly: GCA_029874485.1. NCBI lineage: Eukaryota > Metazoa > Chordata > Actinopteri > Acanthuriformes > Acanthuridae > Naso > Naso brachycentron. The sequence continues at coordinate 14,012,618 of JAQFJA010000013.1, read as the reverse complement.
CACAACAGACAAGCCCAAACACACAAAAAACAATGTGGCTTAGTGGATGGTATCAAATTTAGTGGCCACGGGGATCTGGCTGGGGTCGTAAATCTATATCTAACATGTGAGAAAAGCTCTACATGAATATCTGGAGACACAGAGGGAGAGGGAGACCGAGAGACAGACAGTAGGATGCAGAGGGAGAGACAAAGGAAAAGGAAGCAAAGTAAGAGTCTTGTAGAGGAGGAGAGCCACAGACAAACAGAATCAGTAGGAGACAGGAAGCTGAGCGAGGTATAGAAAGAAATAAACAAACAAATGCAAGATGGTACAAAAACTGAGTGGGAGAGTGGGCGACAAAGCATGATGGAGGGGAGAAGGAATAAGTAAGAGAGATAAAGATAAACTGGCAGAGGGAGAAACAGAAAGATAGACAGAGCAAGAGAATCACAAACCGAGAGGATGACAGTGAGAGATATTTGGGCGGTGAGACTAAGCGAGGGAGAGAAGGAGGGCTGAGACAGACAGACAGACAGACAGACAGACAGAGAGTGAGAGATACATGACCCCTCTCTCTCTAACAATGGCTCTTCATGTGGTGCCCAGCTTAGCAGGCGAGCCGCTGGAATCAGGAATGTGGAATGTGGGATTTCAGGCTTGGAAGTGATAGCTACTGTCTGTGTGTAATATTTAGGGCTGACACAGGGAGCCTCTGGCACGCCATGAAACACATGGACGGCACTGCTCCTTCTGTTGCACACCGGTTTATGTCTCTTGCATGCATGCGTGTTTGCATATGTGTGTACAAACAAGTGTAGAAACGTTAAAGCACAGGGCTAAATATATGTATATTGTTTGTAATTTATGTCATTAATTCATAAAAAGTGTATTTCTTTTCATTGAATTGTCTCTAATGCTGTATTATTTTATGACATGTTGTAGAAAAAAATGTATCCAGAACTTTTACTTCCTTAGAAGTAGCAAAACTGCAATGTAAAAATACTTTGCAAGTAAAGTGCCGTAAAATTGTGCATTCACAATTTTGTTTGGATAATATTTATTAAATATCCAAAGAAAAAGGACTGATTATGCACTTTAGAGTGTGATATGTTTTACCATTGTAAATATAATCATGAAATTAATTTAACATTAATGATGCATTATTTAAAACAGCACTTAAATGTATCTGGTAGAGATAAGACTAATTAATAATAATAGTTTAATGTATAACAAGGTATAAAGTAATTTAATTTAATAGTAATTATTATGTATAAAATATTATTCTGCAAATTAACTGCAGCTGTGGAGTTAAAAGTTCCGTATTTGCTTCTAAATGTAGTAGAGTAAAAATATAGCAGTGCACTAGTAAGTATCATAAAAGGTGCAGTACTAAAAGTACAGTACTTGAGTAAATGTATTTTTTTCTATCACTGTTCCTAAAGGATGTTATAAACATATGCAGAGGCTTTAAAGAGTGTTTGAACTCAGTTTGATCAAATAAAAATTGTATCAATATCTATGTAACACCTGCATATAAAAATGCAAGTATATACACACACACACACTCACAGACACACTGTGTATTGTCACTGTCTGTCTCTCACCCTCAGTCACACATGAAGCTAATACACACACATTGCTGCTAACACAGGAGACAGTTGTTGCTGGCCGCCCCAATGCCTGTCATGGCTGTTAGGCCAAATCCCATGAATTATGGCTCTTCCAGATGTAAGAGATTTCTAAGCTGCCTCCAACGGCCTGCGGTCTGTGGTGAGAGAGAGAGAGAGAGAGGGAGAGAGAGAGAGAGAGAGAGAGATATTTGGGTTTATGCAGTGTCATCCAAAAATCCATCTTCCTTTCTCTATCCATCATCTCCATTATCTGTCTGCATTTGTTCAATAGAAAAAAACTTCCAACTCATTACTTCCAACAAGCTCTGGACAAAAATATTATTTTATTCATCACAAATGTAAAAATTTCGTCTGAGATGTGACTCTCATCTGCAAGAATTACTAACTGCAGAGCATGCTTAAATTTTTGTGAAAAGAGGGCTGGAGATTGGACATTTTGGAGGAATATATTTTTCCTGCTGAATGGCGATGTTTGTGTGAAAATGAAATCACGCCACATTCGACATTTTTATTTGTTTCTTGTTGGTGATTTGAAGAGAACTGGATATACCAGTGCAGCAACTGCTTTTTATTTACATATTCATCATTCATTATCACATTGATTATCAGAAAATGCTTAATAGTCGTCATACATTTCTGCAAAAGCTACCAGTTGCAGGATTATTGACACATTGATCATTTTGTCTGACCAGTGCATTAGCTTAATTTCCCCCATACGCTCGTCAACACTTAAAATTCAACCCCCATCGTTCTTGTACTTCGTTTGGTCTGCTCTCACTCTTTCTCTCATTAGTACTTCGTAACCAGACAGTTTATTTGAAATTATGAAAGCATTACACTCTCTGATGTAGCAGTTTAAAAATCAATAGCTGAAACCCTAGCCGCCTCACTTAAGCCCTCTCCTATGGCAAAGGGGATGTCTCTTTCTCCCTCTCTCTTAAATGGTAATTTCATTTGCAGTCACTAAGACCTCACCGATAATTACCAATGCCCTGAGAGAGAAAGGCGAGTGAAAGAGAGAGGGGAGGGATGGGAGACAGGAGAGGGTAAAAGGAGAGATGGATTAAGAAAGGAGAGTGAATGCCAGTCATTAGAAAAGCCTTCCTCTCTCCCTCCTTTGATCAGAGTTAAGAACACATTGCCTTCGCTCTATCGCTCCCTGACACCAACCTCTGAAAAGAAAAGATGGAGCACAGGAGGGGTAAAAAAAAAAAAGAGGTAAGTGAGGAATAGACTGACAAAAAAAGGATCCCTGAAGTCTTAAATAGCAGGCCTTAATTTTGACATTGAACCCTCTCTGTTCTTGGGTTACACCAGGGCCGTCCATTTTCAGAGAGCTGCACCATCCATTCACCCCCCTCCGTCTTCATCTCTCAAATGAACTAATCAGAAAGAGGAATATGAAGTGTCCTGCAGGATCCATTTCTCCAGAAGCATATGGCAATGATTGATGGGGGACAACTTTGACTTTCCCAGGTCATCCTCCTTGCTCACATCTGGGAGCATGCAATAATTCTCTTAATTTTAGACCCCGTCTCTTCCTTCTGCTCCCTTTTCTATCCTCTTTTTTCCAAGGAACTTCAATTTCACTTTGGTAAAAAAAAAAAAAAAAAAGTCTCCTCTCAGCCTGTTCCTCTTCTTTCTCTCTCACTCTCTCAAGGCTAACACAACCAGACACTTTGGCTGAAAAAAAAGTTCTGTAGTGGTTGCCAGATGTTTATAAGGACTGTTGGGGCAATCCCCTTGTTTTTTTCGTTTTTTTTTTAATGGCTCCCATGATTTTTCTTTTCTTGCTTAAAGAAGCCTAAAGAACCACTTATGTCATCTAGCTATGGTAACTGGATTTACCATATGTGTAATGCTAGTTGATATTTCATCATGACAAATACTGTAAAAGAGCCACAAGGAATAAGAGTTACCTATGTTTATTGCTTTTGAACGGATTTCAGTCTGAAGGCAGCCTGTTTTACAAAAAACAGCACATCCTGGGATTAGTGCACATCCAGTTCAGACTAAGGAGAAAAAAATGATATTTTTGTTCAGTTTGCTTGCTTCGTTTATTCAAAGCTAAATGTTAAAGAAGAAACTACAAAAAAATTTGAGAGAAAATGATCTCACTCACTATTGAAAGTCGTTTCAAAATTTGACAAGCTTTAACTTTTCAATGACTTGTGAGGAGGAAAAGGGGAGAGACAGCCAACTCAAACCTCCCTGACAGCAACTGGGCCTTGTTAGCTGTGCATTGAAATCATCTTTGACTCAGGGTTTACAATAACACAGAAAAACTTCGACCACTAAACGCTTTCGGGAAACCCACCCGTCCTCCTTCTGCCATGTGATGATCCCACCTCTGAAATATTCCGCGCCATTAACATTCCGATGGGTATCATCCCCTTTCAGACACAATTCGCTCTGCTCTTCAGACCTGTGGGCCAAGGCAGGGAGAGGCCCGGAGCAGATGCTATCTGTTCCCATTCTTCACAAGATCTCTCCTCAAAATGCACACATACGAGTGTTTTATTTGGTGCATATATTTGATGAATACACTGAGTGTTAGGATCTTTAAAAAAACAAAAAAACAAAAAGCAAACAAAGAACAAATCAAAAATGCAATTTTAAATATCTGAATAATTGTGAAGGAACATGATTTTTCCTAAATTTATGTAGTGGAATATCTTAATTTTGTTCTGTCAACAACTCAATCAAGGAGCTTTTCATTAAATTAAACTGCATGTGGTTTAAATTGTGTTTTTCTTTCAGCTTATTTAAGCTCTCTTTTATTTTGCTGTTCAGATAGTGTTCTGTTATCTTTGAATACTCACCCATTAAAAACTTCCATCAGTGTTATTGGCCAATAAAGCTGAAATGCATTTGATCTTAACTGCTAATGATGTGACTATGCGGGTAAATTGTTTTGCCAATCAGATCTTGTGTTCTCTTCTATACTTAACAGCTGCTTTTATGTTGCGTCCGTGTTCATTTGCGTGTGTGTGTGCTGTCTCTAATCATGTGTGATCATGTGAAAGACAGAGCACTACACTTTGAGCACAATTAGCCAGGCATTTAGGCATCTTAATTGGTGACATTCGATCTCAGGCACTCGCTGATGAACCACTTAGCAGCAGACTTATGGATTAGCACCCGGCACAGCTCTCCCTTCTCAGATGTAAGTAACAGGTCAGGAATTAGTGCTCTTAACACTGCCTTACAAATGAAGACAGCTGTATTGACTTGCATGGAAATCTACTTTCTCTTCCAGTTTGCTCTTGCAGGACTTAGCCTCCTCTTCGAGTCTTACTCCTGTCCTCTCTTCTTATCATCTCACGTCATGTGTTTTCTCTTCTTATCAACCCAAGCAAGCTTTTGTTTAAATTTTGCTCTCTCTGGATGATTTCAACTGCCTCGTTGGCCAAGGGCCACTCAGATTTAGCCGTGACGGTGTTTGGCGTTTTGTTGTCATGGCGCTGAAGCTGTCTCAGTTGTCTGGGCAACATGTGCCGGGGCTCATGGGAGCCTCATAAATGTCATGTATCGACGGAACCGCTCGGGAGAGCAGGAAGTCCTTGCCAAAAAGAAGATAGATAGAGCGCCACTGGTGTTGGGGATGCCATGTAGCATTAAATCATGTTTGTGCACACTAATGCAGACATCGATGTGCATACTTGTACAGATGTGCATGCACCCATGCATACAGATATGCCGACACTTACCAACATGAGCTTGTAAACATGCATCTGTGCAGTGATCACCACAAAACACACACACAGATATTACAGATGTGTGAACAAGCTCTTCCACCTCCACCTTTTATTCTCACCCTCCTTCTTATATAATGTTTAAGGAGCCCACTTGTACCCCTCCCTCTCTAGGTGTGTCACATTTGTGCCACACGTTCCCCTCCCCAGGTCACTGTCATGTGCCTGGACCTACTGAGCACAAAGGCTTTAAACAGGAGAGACAGCACTTGTCTGTTAGATTAGCGAGTCCGCGACGTCACATGCCTTCTCCTGCACACGTCACCACTTGTCTGGAGGTGCCTGTCGAAGTTCATTACAAAATGGCGGGATTTAAGTACCAGAGAAATTTTGTCAAAAGGTAGACAAAAATCTCTGACTTGCATGTGTTTTCACTGAATGTGGGAACATTGATTGATGAAGTGCGCTGTGTGAATACCGGTATGAAAACAGGTTATGTTTTATTTTTCTTTTTTATCAATAAAAACGCCTTTTTGAATTTTCTCCTCTGATCAGAAATAAATATTCCTGATCCTGCATCGTTATTATTCAACACAAAACACATATTCTAACCAACAAAGCAACTGCGGGCCGGGGCGAGGGCCAGTCGGCATTTCAAACGCCCCTGAGATTCCAGATATTCTAATACCGTGGGACCTCCTCTCATATTTATTGTGGGAATCAGAATTTATGATGAGTAAATTGGGCTTCTTCATCTGTGTGCCGGGGGGGTTGCAACATGCGGCCGAGATGGCTTGACTTATTGATTACAGGGAGCAGTATGCCCCATTTCAAAGGGAAGGAGAGCCCCCGCCACGCAACTTCTGAGAATTAATTTGCCCGGCATGGGCCTTCATGAGAAACACATGTCCGTACACACACACAGGAACGCAAGCATAGACACAAACAGGCACACAAAAACCAAAGCCTGCAGGTAAAAGAATCATACTCAAAAAAAAGGGGGAAAAAAAGAAAAAAACAGCTTCACATGCATGCATCCCCCTCTAGCCCCCCTGCTACACACACACACACAGACACACATGCATACACACATACATGAGACCAATTTTTGCACTACTCCAGGTGACAAGACAAGGCCAAGATCGNNNGATCATACTTGCTGGCACGGGCATAAACACACACGCAGGCATCTGAAACATTCTCCCACTGTCTTATTGAAAAAAAAGAAAGAAAAGAAAAGAACGAAAGTTGCATTCATAGTTCATTTGTACCTTATGTGTGGTGTTTGCCTAAAGAGCTATGCTAATGGTGTTCTTGTCTGTCAAATAAGAAATGTGTGAAACCTGTTTTCTTCATTATCCCTCATTTTAAATTTGGACTATTTTTCAGGAAAGTGACAAAATAAAAAAGGGAATGCAAACCTTGTGGCTTAAAAGTATTTTAAAAATTCTTTTTTGACCTTTCAGCCTTTGCCATCAAATGACACCGTAAATAAAACTGGAAGCAAATATGACTCTGACACAGTCCCATCATGCATTTCTCCAGATCGAGCCACAGCTGAACTATCAGTGGTTCATCCCTGGCATTGTCCACTGGATCACCCGCTGCACTCAGACACCAGCTCCTATTTCACCAACAGCACCCGCGCTAATTTATCATCATGGTCGTGACAGACAACACATCTGTGTGTGTGAAAAGATCGAGTGAGGAAAGACGAAAGTGAAGGAGGGACAACAGTGAGAGCGAGGGAGGTAGGGGGAGGCCAAGAAAGGGAAAAGTAGGAGGAAATATGGTAGCAAGGAGGATTCAGATCGCACAATCGCTGAGGCTTTTTAAGGTTCATATTTTGTTTGAAGGGCCCCATCCTACCCTTCGCCCGACCTCTCTCTATCCTTCCTGCCTCCTCCCTCATAACATGCTGTCGGCTAACCCCCTCGGCAACTGGACAGCTCATTGTCTTGGGCTTATATTACAGCCCATATACTGCAGGTGTAATATGGAAAAGCATTAAAGAGCTTAAGGAGTGAACTGAGAATGTGGACCTGCAGAGGTTTATGTTGCCATATAAATCTGCAGCTTCCCTGCCTATGAAAGGGCAAGTTCATGACAACCAGCTTCTTGACGTTGGTCCTATATGAAACGTTGTTTAAAAAAATATTTTTATATTTCATTAATGATATGATTTTGGTTGACTGGTCGTGTGTTTGTCAGCGTGGCCGAGCTGAGCAGACGTCGGAGTGACGAGCTTGATGGACGAATAGATAGAAATGTGGACGTGTACACACATGTGTCTTGTGCTCACATGTGCGTGCTCATATTCATACAGTATTTGTGTGTGGCTGTGCGTACATGCATACATGTCGAGACAGCAGGTGTGCGCATACACGCGTTCTCATGTGTGTGTTCAAGCAAGCATATCTGTTTACTTTTGCTCTCCAAAACCCACTCACATTTGAATGCAGGAGACAGGACACATCTCCCTGCTCTGTGAGCCGCTAGACAGCTCAGTCAGAATATTTTAGAGTACACACACACGCACACACACACGCCTCCCTGGGGTACCCCATATGCGGCGCCTGGGGAGTGCAAAATGGAACTTTTTAAAAGCCAAAAAACACTTCTCCCGAACAAACTAGTCTGCTTAATAATACCACACCCGTGTTTCTCTCTCCTCTCTCATGACAGGCCGTCATTATCTACAAGGGGTGGATGTTTCGGCTGCTTTTTAGGGAAAGGTCGTGGTTGTTGTTTTGGTGTCTGAAAGCTTTGCTACATGACGGATGGCAAATAGACTATAAACTATTTGAAATCTATGCATCAACAAATACATTTTGGTATGGAAATGAAAAACGGAAGGAGTTTGGGAATTGCGGATTTGCCGTGAAGGTATTGGGACTTGCAAACTCCTGAGACGGACGATTGGCTGAATTGCTTATTTTGGTCTTGCAGCACATGCTGCGCTACTTTGATGTGCATTACATTGTGAAATGAAGAAAAATTATGTTCTTGAGTTTTCTTTCTTTTTTTTTTTTTTTTTTAAAAGGCTGCATGAGAGGAGCTTGTGTCTTTTTCTTTAGTTGAGGTAAATGAACTTACGTACACACAGACACATAAAAATCAAACACACACAGACTCCCGGCACACAACCAGTATGTATACAGACAAACACACATGCACCTTCTGCTCTTATGAAGATAAATATGGCAAGGGGAGATTTTCCCCCGCACCCACTGAACGGGACACACACATTCATCTTTGCTGTATTTGGTGTTTTGGGGTGCGTGTGTGCGCGCCTGTGACAGTGGGGACGCATATTGGGGATACAGCAGCAAGGGTGTGTGCACCTCACTGCCTTTCAATGTATGGAAATGTATGTGCATTTTTAAAGTAGGGGGGCTAAATTTATTTCTCTTCCCCCCCTCGAACCCTTCGCCCCTTCCTCTCTCTCCACACCTCATTCCCGAAGCTGATAGACCTATGGATGCATGATAGATGGAGAGAGAGGGAAAGAGAGAGATGGAGGGGGTCTCTGCATGGATGCATACATGCATGCATGGATGTATATACACCCCACTCCCCCTGTCCCCTCAAACACACTATAAAGTCCCATACGACACGGACACACACACACACATGTGCACACACACCTCTGAATACAGGATTCATGCGCATACCAAACGTAATCCATAGTTTTACATAATGGGGAGGGGGAAAGAGGGGAGGCGAGCCGGCTCCTGTAGCCGGGTGATAAAGATAATATGAATCATCTGACTCTTTCTCTTTCTCTGTGTATGTATACACGTTCACCAAGGGAGATGCTGATATGCTATAGGGGAATATAATGAGATATGGAGAAGGTCCCCCCTGATCGTCAAGAACACATGTGGGTCATATGTGTGCTTTGTGCAATTTTCACAATGTATAAGGATTATAGTTCACGGTATGCAGAGATTTAAGGAAATTGCTCCAAGTGCAAGTCGTATGTGCGTGTGCGTGGAATGGCAAAGCTAATGCACCATTTGCACGTATTGCATAAAAGCAATAGTGTTGGGAATGCACAGTTGAGTGCACTGTTTTGATATGCAACTGATGGATTTTCTGCACGTTTGTATAATAGTATGTATATACTGGGAAATAGGAGTTTGTTTGTCACCGGAATTAATTAAGCAAAAAGTATGCAACACACTCTACATACAAACAAAAAGAGGAGTCACTGTTAATTATTCAGAGAAAGTTAATTTTTCTGAATATAATTAAAGACATTTAACCAACAGGGACAGAGTGAGATCAAAGATGTATATTTGATGTCATGCAGATAGCATTTTTAAATTAGCAAACCCTCTTAACTTTATAATTATCTTTGGTGTGAGAACTGAGGCAGGAAGTTCTTTTGTGTTAATTCTGGGGCTGAAATAGTCTCCCAAGAATTAGATGAAAATTAATTAGAAATAATTGCAGATAGAAATGCAGATTGCATTTACAATGCAAATAAATCTTAGCAGAGCAGAACTAAAGTTTTCTTTTTACCAGTATTATCCTGAAATAACAGTAAAAATATAAGAAGACTATCTTTATTCAAATAAATTAACTACACATGACGTTTTAAGGCTATTTACAAAAAATAATCATTTATTCTAATAGGAAGTGGGCTGAGAGTCTTCTTAAAATTATTTAGCACTAATTTCAGCGCACAACATGACAATTTCTCTCTTATTTCCTAAAAAGGTTGTTTGGATGCGTGTGTCACAAGCCCCCCTCCCTAAGTTTCATACTGAAGCTGACACACACAGAAATGTCCAGATATATCAAGAAAGGGAAATAGAAAGAGGGGGTGAGATAGGGTGTGGTGTGGTGGTGTGTGTGTATGACAGAGAGGGAGAGAGGTTGAATTTTATCTCTAAGCATCAGTGGCCCCACGAAAAAAATAGAATTGTTTCCTCCATATTAGGAATTAAAGCTAAGCCCGGTGTTATTGTGTCCACCATTTTGACTGCAGCCAACAGACCTTGAGGAGGCAGGTGCACCGGGATGAGTGTGTAGGTGTCACTGCATTTTATTTATTCATTTTCTTTTTTTTTCTGTTTTGTTTCTGCAGGTCAAAAAGCATGCATCTGTGATTTTTTTTTCCACTCAAGAATTGTTGAGTATGTTATATATAATTTTATCACGTGTTGAATATAGGTGAGAATGTCTATGTGTGCGGCTGGTGCACAGGCATGTACGCCTGCAGGTGTCCGTGCCTTCTGCATTTATAGTCCCAGGAAACTGTTGACCTCACCCGCTGCCCCCCGCACAAATACATCGCGTTTCTAGAGAACCCTTGAACTTGAGCGTGGGGAGGGAGAGGGGTGACGGGACTGGAGCCAAGGCTTAAAACAAACCACCGTGATGGACAACAAAGACAAGGGATGGGGGTGGGGGGTAGGCTTGAGTTAGAGGGGTGCATAAAGGTTGTGAGTCAAGGGGGAAGGTCCCTAGGGTGCATCCGTGTTTGTGTTGGTGTGTCCATGCTTAGTTTATCTGGTCTAAGAAATCTGTTTCTTCACTATTTCATTCATTTGCTCATTTTTTATGTGACTTTTTTGTTAAATCCACTTCCATTAGACTGGACAAATGAAAACTGCATTTATTTTCTTCATTACAGCTTCCTTTTTAACCATGTTTTTATTTTATAGTGGGTCAAATACTGCCATAATAAAACAACATAGTGTGGTTTTAAAGCATGCTCACCTCAGCAACATGTGTGTGCTGAGATTATTCAGATGTGCTGGGTTGTATGCATATGAATTATATTTAAATAATTGTGCACAGAAATTGTGATTTTTTTTCTCTCATGCATTCCTGCACGTTTTTTGGTTTTTGGATTTGAATTTTTGTCTTGGCTTTTTTTATGTCACATACAGTAGATTTGATGGGGAAAGCAAAGTAAAGTGTATCCCCCAAGGGTGTGTCATTGTTTAAATAGGGATAATCTCTGGTTTTATAAACTACTAGAATATGAGCAAAACACAACTAAACTAAGTAACTCACACTCGAGAAATGTGTGAGCACAGTGTGAAAAAAACACAGTATTTCACTGCTGTGAAAAAAGTGTTTGTGCGTTTGTGTGTGTGTGTGACACCAGTAGTCCAAATAGATGCGGTAAAGATGAGAAGATGAAAGGAGTCAGACAAATGGGATGGAGAAAGATGGAGAGGAGGAAGAGAGGAGCAAGTTTGAAAGGAGGTAAAGGTTGGAAAGAAGGAAGAGAAAATGAGAGGGGATTACAGCGGAGGAGGGTTGACGTGCAGAGGAAGAAGACAAGGAGGAGGTGAAGAAGAGCAGAAGGAGAGAGTGAGGTTGGAGGGAGAACAGGTAGGGGTGGGATGGGGGTTGAAAGAGGTCAGGGAGCATAGCGTCTTTTGGTGAGGAAAATGAAGTTGCGTGCGTGTGTGCAAGTGTGTGTGTCCTCCTAATTGTGAGTGGAAGGTGAGAGGTGAGGTCCAGGCACACTCCTCGCAAAAGCAGCAGAGATGGACAGTCAGAGGCAGCACTGTACTCTGTGTGTGTGTGTGTGTGTCTGTGTGAGTGAGCATGTGTATGCATGTGTGTCTGCAGACCCGCACTGCACGCTCGTGCGTGCATGTGTGCGCCTACGAGTGTGTTTTAATAGCCACAGTCAGAGAGCCTCTGTCAGACGGTCAGCTAATTGGCCATCTTACAAGTACAGAGGAGGCTGCTCGCAAATTGGCAAAAAGGGCAACCGGCTTCAATCTGATACCAAACTCCTTTCTGTCACGATGCTGTCCATTAGACAACAGCTTAAGTCAGGGAAATGGAACAAAAATAAAGAAAAACAGAATACAAAACAGGGGGAAAATAGTGGCGTAATTGTGCTTTGGAGACTCGTGTTGTTGCGCTTGACCCGTGTGTAGCGAGACAACGGGGATCATGCCAGATTTAGCGTAAATAAAAATTTGGGGGAAATGCTGGCAACTCATTGAGCTAGTGTGTGTTGTATTTGTGTGCGTATGCATGTGTGTTTCCCTGTTGCAAAAGCCTCATGTATTTTAATCCATGTAAAGTCCCAGCTGAGTTCCAATTAGGAACAGGTTTCCTAACGCCCTGAGGGGAAACTGATAATTATGCTGTTGACTGTGGTTGTGACTTAGAGTGTTTGTGCATCTGTGTGTGTGTCTGTGTATGTGTGTGTTTTCAGTGGGACTAACACAGTGTATGATTTTTTTTTTCATCTGTCTGTAATGTTTACAATGCCGACATTGTTAGCTGTATAAAATGATTCCTCATAATTAGACACAATACAGAGACTCAAATCCTCTTATCTCAGTTGTTTATCATGAGTACAGAGCCTAACACACACACTTGTATATCATGTTGTGCACTGAATCTGAGCTTGAAGACACAACAGGCGAATAGAGTTGAGGGTAGTTGTTTTCTGAACATTTTTTGGGCCTCCTCTATTAAAATGTTCAAGTACTTGAATGTTTGTGTGTGGTTTGGAGGGACTGTACAGTGGGTGGTAGCCTATTCTTTTTATCTTTCTGTAATGTTTATACTGCTGATGGTGTTAGCTGTACCAACTGATTTTTCATAATTGGGCATGATGCAGGGATTCAAATCCTCTTATCTCAGTTGTTTACACACTTCTTTAGGTATAAAATCTGAGCAACAACAGTCATATTCATACAATATATAAATATAGGTGCATAATATCTGAGAATCAGCCTTTTTCTTTCAATACATGTACACGAAGAGGCTTGTAGGTGTGTGTGTTTGGTGAGTGTGACAGGTAGCTGTGCCCTAATGCTCTTAAACTCCCCGCCCTCCGTCTAACCTTGAAAAGAGAGAGTGACGCTGATGTAGTGGACAGCGCACCTCTCACATCTAAACCTAAATGTTGAAAAATGTCCCCTCAGATAAAATGGATGACCCGACTGTAGAGCCCGTTGGTATAAATACATTGTTTTGCAGGGCTGAGCTGACAAGAAAGCCGAGAAAATGTTGAGTTTCCTCCGCATGGTTTTCTGCAATTTGAAAAGCTTGCCATAGCGGCAAAACAGGAGCCCTGTGTTTATTTTCAGCACTGCAGTGTTTTGGGGGATGCTAGGGCCCTCCTCGCTGTGTATTCATGAACTCTTATTGTGGTTGCCACTATTTCCATATTGTGTCGGTGCAAAAAACGCCTCACAGAGGGAAACTGAATACGAGATATTTACAGCGTTTTCCTTAATCCGTACAGATGGACGTGCTGGGGTATGTACATATCGCAGTAAACTGTTGTAGACTTATTCATATCAGACAGGATTCTGGGAGGGGGCATGGAGTTAAAATCCAGCTCCATTTTACAAATCTGAGATAATTTTCACACTCTCCTCTGAAGATTTTTACATGGAAATGAAGGGAGTGAAGGGTTGAGGGGGGCACAAGGAATCTTTTGAGACTGCAAAACAGCATAATTGTTTTGCTACCCAATCGGGTGTTATACTACACATAATATATGGTTATTTCATACAGCCTCCAGACTGCCAAGATGTTTTCAATTTGGCACAGCCCTGCGATCATGATATCACAGAGAAGAGAGAGAGAGAGCGAGGGAGAGAGAGAGCTTCCAGTCTGGGATGGCCAGAGCAGTGAGAGGGCGATCATTTCGCCAAACTCAAAGGCTTTTTTCCCCCCTCTCTCTCCCTCTCTCTCTAGGACGAATAATTCCACAGTTGCTGAGGCACTGAAAAAGCAATCTGCGGAATACCCCAGGGTCATGTCTGTGGCCGGATGATTTGTGTGAAATGTCATACATTAAATATAAGTTTAACATTCAGCCCGGCGCACTGTAAAACTGCCCTGTCGTTGCCACAGTCCGCCATTTCCCTCTGTGCAGGGAGGGTTCGGGTTCAGGAAAGCGGTCACAAAGGAGTTGGACACACAAATACGCAGACACAGACACGGACGCTCACACACACATATACACACACCACCCCCTGCGTCTGCCCAATCTTACAGGGAGTAGGAGGGAGAGGGGGTGTGGACGACGGGGAGTTGTGAGGCCATTCGATCCACAGCTGCATTTCATTTACGAATGCGAGTGCGCTAACTTTTTTCTTGAAAATATTTCTCTATATATAGATATATACTGTATATTTTTCAGTTTCATCTTGTATTTTTCCCAGAGAGCTTTTGGGCCAGACATGCATTGCAAGAAAATGGGGAGGAGGCAGAGGTAGATTGACTGATGGACAGAGAGACGGACAGTTTGTCTAGAGGCAGGTGTTGAATTTGCGTCCAGGCTGAGATAAAGTAAGAGAGGAGGTGAGGAAAGAAAAAAGGCTTGTAACTAATTCATAAAGTTTCAGGAAAATAGCAGCCACTGAGAGGTAGAGAGAGAGGAGAAGCGAGAGACAGAGGAAAAAGGTGTCTCCAGGGACTTCAGTGAAGCAGTCATCCCAGAGAGACAGAGAGGGGAGATTCTGTCCATCCTAGCAGATGAGAAAGAAATGACAGAGAGGGTACAAAGGATGTCATCTGCCAGATGGACAACTGATGAGTTTTCTCCCTTTTCTCTTTGTCTTTCTGTGGGTTTTTTTTTAGTTGTTTGTTTGTTTGTGCTCAGTCTGAGCCTCTGGAAAGTTTCTGTCTGAATGACTACAATAAGATCATGCGTTTGATATGTAGAGGGAAAACGTTGTGGATAGTTTGGAATTGTAAAATTTATTGAAGATGTCCAGCTTTGGCGATGATCAAAGGGCAAAAAATAGATGTTTTGAATACAAAGGGTGTAAAACACTATATCAGCCCTGATTAAGCTGTGCCAGACTCATTTGATATTGTTCATGAAGGTAATTATGTACCTCCGTGCTTTTTCAAAATATTCTTATCTACTTGGCACAGTTCAATTTAGTTTTTCGCCTTGTGGTGTTTGACAGCATTTGCATCTGAAAAAATCCATGCACCCTTTCTCAAATTCTGCTTATTATTGCCATGAAAGAGCTTACCACCAGATTTATCAATTTCACCTTGAAGGTGTTGTACTCGCCAGTGCATTTGTAAGCAAGTCGGAACTCTTTGAAGACAAACACAGTATCGTACAATCTTTGCCCCCCCTTTCCCACCCTTCTCCTCCCTTTCCATTCCCTACTTCAAAGCAGAAAGGCTTAGATGAAGGTTTGGAAAGAAATGGAAAACAAATTGTTCATTTGTATCTGGGAGGAGACCAGACACTTGAGCAAATTCTCTCTGCATTCTCTCTTTACATGCGCTGCGGTATAGTTATCTTAAGGTGGGGCGCAGGAGAGCCAGAAAGAGGCGAGGCCGTAAGATTGCTGTTGTAAAGTCTCAGACAGGCAATCAAATGTGTAAATGAGAGCGGAGCTGGTCAATGATCACCTTCAGGATAAATCTGCAGAGATATTAAATACACACAACTGAGAGAATTTTTTTGCACTGCTTTGTAGAAGAAATGCTGAATTGATGTGTTAGTTACACTACAGTAGAGTAGACCTGCAACATAAAAAAGTTACTGCAATATTTTCTTTTTATATTAAAATTTTTATACATTAAAGTAAAGTTTATTCGGTAATATTAATGGACATTTCCTGAACAAGTAAAGGTTAAGAAGAGGTCAATTTTTAATTAATAGTGATAAATAAGTAATTTTAGGTAATGACGATTCATCTCTTTGTGCTAATATATGTACAATTAAAAATCTAAAAATTTTATAAACTGAAAACAGAAATGTTTGTCAGCAAATATTATAGAGCGATATAAGAAAAATGCCATGTAGCTTTGATCATAAGGAAAAAGGTCTTGGTTTATATTGACAAAATGGGGTGCTTGACTTAAATGAAATAGACTATATGTATTTAAATAGATGCATTTTATGAAAGAAACTAAGAAGCATTCGGACAACGTGCATATCACTTTGTTTTACTCTCTAAGGTGACGCAAACCCCAACTTCAAACATTCTAAAAGATGAAGAAGAAAGTGCTGCACACTCAAGAGTCACCTCTGCACCAATTTATCGCATCAGTGTTTGATTGATGAGATGAAGGACCATGTGGTCCCACAAAATTGTAACTGCCACTTCTTAGCATTACCGGCCCCCATTCAAGCACCAGTGCTGGGTATCTGGGGAGTTTACACCCATGTGTAAACTGGAATTGAATACCTGAGTCAGTGCTTGATGGTAGGCTGAGGCATATTTGGTTGGAAATCTATACATCCCAGTCCGCACAGTATAAGGCTGAGGATGAGGGACTCCATGCCATCACAGTAATTCATATATGTTTTGAGCTTCAGACCGATGATAAGGAGAAATGGGTTGATGGGAGAAGGCCAGACTGTGGCTTCTTGGCCATTATCCACAGGCAGGCAAATCAAGCCAGCAAATCAGGAACAATGGAGCCCTCAAAGAGCAGAGTGGGGATCAAAGCAGCGCTAACTGGCCATTGCAATCCAATTGAAATGTTCACTTTGCATCTCTCCAAAGGTAATGGATGTGGAGAGTGGGAGGTGAAAAGAAAGGGCTGCCCGCTCGCATTTGACGTAAAATTATGGAAGGTAAGAAGAGAAAAAAGGAGAAAAAAATGCTCGTGACAGGCCTGGCCTTCTCAAGTCATCTACTGTAGAAGCTTCATAATGTCCCATGGTTATTTTGACTTTGAATTTGCGAAGACCAATTTTTTCACTCCGTTTTTTTTCTTCCTTTGAACCTTCCATTGGTAACATTATGATGATATATGAGATGCTATACTATGGCCCTTGTGCATGTGGAGTAGGATTGAGACAGACTATTTCTTAAAGTGTCCTCTCTCTTCCACACACACACCCTGTGTCTCTCTATCTGTCTCTCTCTCTCTGTTCCTCTCTTTGTCCCCCCTCTCTCATTTCCTCTCTCAATCTTTCAATCTCTCCATTTGAATGTGTTGATCACCTGGGGAGATGCTGCATTAATGCTGACGCCCAGTAAAAAGCAGATTCTTCTCTTTATTTATCTGCACTAAAATTCCTCCCAATCTTTCCAGCACATTTCACTCAATCACGCAACTCAGGCCATTCCATTAGCCACACAGGGGCGTTTTACCTCATTGAGCACAACACGCCCCGCACTTCTATGAATATAGATTCCCCTAAATTATGTATAATGGGAGTGCTCAGATTTTAGCATTTTTACTAAGAGGGTTTGAGGGTGCATGAGTTGTTTCTGCTGCTTTTTGAGTGCATCTTGAAATGCACAGTGTGTGCAAGAGACCAGGGATGGTGTATTTGCTTCCTTTGAGTTTGTAGATTGGAGTAATGTTGATGTGTATGATTATTTTAATTCGTCTGTAGGTCAGAGCAAAGTTCACAAAAGGTACGTTTTTGTATGAGGGTAGGAAAGGTCTAGAAATCTTATTTCATAATCAGCTTAGCTTCTTCCCTGCGAACCTTCTGACAAATCATAATTTTCCAAACAATTCTTTTGAGGCAGTAATTCACATATTAGTTGGTGGTGTGACCTCATCTTGTACTGTTGCTTCATTAATCTTATATCTCAGCAGCCCAAGTTGAACCTCCCTCATAAGTATCTGCAAAGTCTTAGTCCAGGGAGTCTGAATTTGATCCTTCGTTGTGCTGAACATTTTCTGATCCAAGTGTGAGCGGTGTGACTAATTGGATGGTAAGTAATTTTAATTCACATGTTGGCAGTTGGTGTCCATGTTGCTCAGCGGGAGGGAGGGACACAGCTGAGCAATATCAACAAACAGGCCAGAAATTCTATAATCAGAACAAAATCAACATCCTCATTACTGACTCCAAGCTGCTGCCTACATCAAAAAGGGCTTCAAAACTCTTTCTCCTTGTTTTCAGAGAGTGATTATGTTTAGTGTCAGGCCAGACATATCAACTTTTTTTTTTTTCAACAGAGGCAAGCTCACCAGAATACTAACAACCTATCATGGGGATAAAGTTAGAGATATGTTAATCTGTTTCATATTTTGGCTGTTTACTTTATGTTGCACTGTAATAATGTCGCAACATCAGGCTGAAGTTGAAATCTTTTTTTTTTTTTTCCTCAATAAGTAAAAACATGCCAATTAAAATGTACAGTAATTGTGTCATGGTAAGGGATGTGAAACTGTAAACACATAAAACAGTATTTTTAAACAATTCTGACATGTTTTCCTTCCATGCTCACAAGCATGGCTGTGCAATTTATCGCTCTGTTCACAATGTTTTTCCGAACATGCCGGCACTCTTTTCATCAGGTTTTTTCAATTGCTTTGTTGCATCCTTTGCAAGTGAGTGATGACGGTTTTGGACACAGACATTTTTGGAAGGCTAACAATTAAAAGAAATATGTTGGTCCAAGCCATCACTCTTAAACAAAGGGGAAGTTTAAAAGTAGCTGGCAGTAATCAACATATAGGTTCCATATGAGTAACATTAAGCAGTCACATTCTAGTTTAAAAAACATTCTTTATCCTCATCTTCAAAAACAACAAGAGCAA
>JAQFJA010000013.1:13955992-13966413 GCA_029874485.1 Naso brachycentron | reverse complement strand
CTTTGCTGTAAGCATAACCTATGTGTGTTTGAGAGAGCAAAAAAAAAAAAAAAAAAATGAGGGAGATATTGCTGACTTTGTCCTTCGGCTGCCTTGTCATTGACCTCCACAGTCCCCTGGTTGTCACGTTAAGGGCAATGCAAACACACATACTCGCTGAGAAAAGAGGAAAGAAAGAGACTTTCATTTCATTTTGATAATTTAACAGTAAATACACACAAGTTGTTTTTTTTTTCTTTTTAATCTGGCATGATAGATTTTAATATGTTATTGTGTCACTAATATCTAATAGCAGTTATTTCCTGCAGCGAACAGTAAGGTAATGGGTCCATTTCATCTCGGCTGCCTCTCAGCGGGCAGGCCCTGGATTTGCGTGACATGGTGTTTATTTGATAAAGGAATATTGTGGTGCTAATCTAAAACCATGCTAATTACATCTGACAGTTGTTTGTTTGTAGTGAAATCCAATTAAAACGTACACTTTTCAACTCTATTGCTCATCCCCCCCACCCCCACCCCCACCACCACCACCTCCATTCTCTTTCTTTCCTCCCACGATAACCAGAAAAAAGCGTCTATGATGGCATAAATAACAACTGTGCTTTCCTTGTGGTTTGTGTGAGAAGAGGGCAAACTCACAACAGCTGTCAGAAAAAGGGGGTTTGTTTAAAAAGCAAATGGCTTTGGTCTAAAGTTCATTTGGAGACCTCTCTAATTAAATAGAGAGCCAAAAGCTTAAGTTAATTAGTAATTGCCTGGGTCCAGAAATTAGGCCTGTCACGAGCTTTCAAGCTTTTGTAAAGTCAAAAGGTATGTGAGCACTTGTGTTTTGTGTGCTTTTCCACAAATCCCATATGCCTGCGCCCATCTCCGTAAGTGTGCCTAGTGTGTGTTAATCTGTGCGTCCTTTTTATGCAAAGCCCGCACATTTTTCCCGTCTAAATGCTTGAGACATTAATGGTCCTTTTTGTGGCGTGTCAGAGAAGTGCTCGGGAGATGTTTAAGTGAGGGGCACATAGCTTGTGGCGTCAGTCAGGATACCTGCCCTATGATTATGTTTATGAAGATAATAACAGGGCTAGGGTCCCGCCGAGTGCCGTCTTCAGAAAACAGCGGGGAGCTGAACTTTAAACTTTATTGTTACCCTGGAAAAGAACTGGAAGGATTGGTCGCCATGTTTGAGAAATACCTGTACAATTATAAAGGTGTCTCTGTATCCTTACTGTTAACTGTAAAAGCAGATGTTCTCTTCTTTTCCCTTTGCTTCTTTTCTTCTGACCTCTTGTATTTGACAGTGTAATTGGCCAGATAAGCACAGGTTAAGCAAACATAAATCAGCTGACTTTAACACAATGCAGAGACAAAATGTCCCTACCTGTCCAGACCACATAGAGTAATAACAAGCATTTGTGACAGCCGGTGACCACACTGTGGTACAGTGCACTCACTTATATGTACTCTTCTATCACTAGCTGTACTTTGAGCATGTTTTTGGTCACTTGACACTGATAGACATCTTTCACCAAATAGGGAAACATTTATGACATTTTTTCCCTTTCCTAAAAAGGAATGAACTTTTCAGGCAACAAGTAGCTGGAGTTGCTACATTAGTCTGAAGTGCTTAATAATAGGTTCCAAAATATCAGCAGGACGTACTGCTCTTGCAAAACTGATTTCAGTGCCATAACGGACCCTCATGTTTTTAATTTCAGACTGTGGTGCTCGCCTGTGATGAGGCAAGTATTTTAAGACTATATCATGCTATTTTTGCATAAAAAAAAGTTATTTCACAAGCACTGCAGTTATCATAGCCTGAAATAAGTGGAGAATCTGAAGCTCATGGTAGTTGATACAGTATAACCAGCCATTTATATTTGCCAGGTGGATGTGAAATACCTGCGTCAGAGACTGCGCTCTGTGTCTGTCTATGAGTGTGTGCTATCCTTGACTGACGTGGACTGTGTTTGCTTAACCTCTTCTGAGCTGCACTACCACGGCCTTGTCAATTTAAGTGTGTGTGTGTGTGTGTGTGAGAGAGAGAGAGAGAAAGAGAGAGAGAGAGCCAGTCCAGCAATGGTAGCTTTCATTTTTCATGTTCCCAGCAGTATTTTTTTCTAAACAAACCTGCTGAGAAGCAGAGTGAGAGAAAGAGAGGGGTCAGAATCGACACAAATGAGTGATACTTGTTATTTTTTTTCCTGGGGCGATATATAATTGTATGCATCCACACACACCCCAATAGAAAACATGCATTTTAGAGTCCAGATTTTTTATTATTTTTTTGAAGGCTTTGTATTTAGCAGGATTATTAATTTCACTTGGCAAATAATCCCACCCTGCCACCCCCTTCAACTTGCTATGTTATTGCAAATAGGAGGTGTGTGTGTGTGTGTGTGTGTGTGTGTGTGTGTGTGTATGGTCTCATGCTTTTGCTTCATCCAAAGGATAAGGCAGTGATTTATGTAACATCTAAGCCCTTTCATATTGTGTATGTTGTACTACCTTACAAGAGCATGATGAGCAGGCTAGATTAATATTTATTTAGCACAGGCAAATCAAGGATTAAGCAGTCATCATTTTAGCACTAATCCATGTCTCTGGTGAGATGCAGAGACAAAGAGAGGCAGATTACTAAACACATAACGCCGCAAAACCACAATTAGTTGGTGACTCGCTTTCCTCAACTCTGTAGAGAGAAGGATGGACAGTAGATACACACACATGCACGCATACACGCAAAGTTTTGCTTTTGCTTAACCATCTGTATTTTCTTACCTATTGTTGTGACCATTTGTCTGCCTCTTCCCGGCTTTAAACTTATCATTCTCACCCTCCTGCTCTCTTCAAAGGAACCCCTCATTGAAATTAGCAGTGGTTTGTCTGATTCATTCATCTGACGTAAATGTGTCTCATGATCTTTCCACTGTCCAAGCACACATGCACACACACTCACACACACACACTGACTGACACACATGCAAGAGCAATGAATACTTCTTTCTTAGCTCCAACCACGTGGGAGAGGGGCAGTTTGCTTATACTGTGCGAGTCTCTGGGTGTGTGTGTGTGTGTGTGTTAGGAGTTACGTGGGAGTCTGCAAATAAAATTACATTCTTTACTAATTGAGTTAAACTGCTTTGCTGGAGATGTGGCAAAAAAGATGAAAGCTCCCTGTGTATATTTTGTGTTTGTATGTTTGTGTGTGCCTGAATTTAAATGTGTATGGTGATAATCTAGTTAGCTTTTAGCACTCTCAGCCGGTAACCAGCAGGTATAGTGTGTGTGTGTGTATGAGTGTTTGCCAGTTCTGACCTCAAGCTTTAGCATATGCATAGTGTCAAACTTAGCCTTGCAAAAGAGCTGGAATAAGAAGTAGTGTGTGTGTATGAGTGAATTTGTCTGTGTGCGTGTGTTGTCTGTAGGGGGGCACCCCTCACATAGAGAGCAACAACGAGGAACAGCAAAGGGGCCAAAAAGAGCATTGACAAGCTGTTGCAGGGTAGTGAGGGGTGATTTGGGCAGGCAGGGGGGGTCCCTACCAGATGTGAGGGTGATTGAGAGAAAATGAAAAGACGAGAGATAAATAAAAAGAATGAACAGACAAGTCTTGCTGCGCTAGAGAAAGACGGGGAGAAGCGCAGAGCGAGAGAATGCCATCCTCAGTTCCCCTTTGCCCTCCTTCCTCTCTCTCACCCAGCCACTGAATGTTAATGGCTTCTCTGCCTCACCCCCACACGCACACACATATACACACACACACACCAACAACCCCCCTCCAATCCCTCCCTATGGACACTGGTGCATTGTTTGTGGCAGTGCTTCTATTCTTTCAAACTTAATTACCTTCTTGCCTTTTGTGGCGTCGGGGGCTGGAAGTTTTGCTCCGTGGCAGTGGAGGTCGTCACACATTCTTTGGCGGTGCATTCCCTTAATCTGGGGTGGGGTGGGGGGGTGTGAGGTGGAGGGGGTAAAGAGAGCGAGGGGAAGAGTCTAGAAGTGGAGCTTCCACCAGCATGCGCTTCAGAGGTGGTTAAAGTACCCCTCTGTGCACGTGTACGCACGCGTGCACGGTCATAATAGTCGGGGCATAGGCTGCCCTTTGTTTGTGCGGTTCATTTCCAATCAACCCTAATTAACTAGAGAGTGTTTCCAGATTGCCGGCAAAATAAAAATCCCCACTTTTTTTCACTCCCCTTGGTCCTTGCTGTTTCGAGTTGGAGGAAGGGGAGTAAAAAAAAAAAAAAAAATGGAAGCATTAGCTATGTAGATTGGCTTTGCCTTTGATGCTGGAAAAATCTTTAGCCAGGGCAGTAAGTGGTGACTGCGACCCAGCAGTGTCTGACTGTTTATTTTCATGTTTCAGTTTGAGTTTAGTTTGAAATATTGCCTCTTCAAAGGCGTGGGACTTGTGCATATATTTAGACTGGACTGTGTAAGCCCGAAGTCCGTTTGTAAAAATGTGAAATCCAGTCAAAGTTGTCTTTATTCCATTAAACTTTGTCTCTTTGAGACCGTGCAAGCAGCAAATAAATACTGACGTTAATATAGGGTGCACATCCAAAGTATTATAATGAAAAACTAAAAGTAACCAGGATTTAAACTCAATAGGATTTCCCAGAGTCTGTTAGGGTGGTTGCCTCTAAGCAGTGACTTGAGGACATGATAGATGTTTTCATCTCATCCTGATAGAAGTTTGGATAGGGGCTGGTGTAATCTGATCCTAAATCAGATTTTAGGACCCATCAGTGGCTTGAGTGATATTGTTCTTTCGTTGCTTCAAGAGAGGAAAAAAAAGACAAACATGGCCCTTGGGTTCACTATTTGTTTTCACCTGGTCAACAACTTTGTTTTTGCACTCTTGAGTATTTTTACCCGTTTTTTTTTACCTGACAATGAAATAACAGGCAAGGACCCTGGGGCAGTTGGGTGCATGTTACCTGAGCAACCAATGAGGCCAATTTACTTGTCATCAACCTGAGGGATAGAACCTGCATACCTACTCTAGCAAAAGAATAAAATGGCCACTTCCGCTCTCTACATTTCTCCTCATTATTTGGATACCCCCTCCTCTTCTAAACATTTCTCTCCGTTCTTTTGCCTCCTTCTCCAATCTGAGATCATTGCTCATGCAGGCATAGTTTTGATTTTTATTTGCTAAAAGGTATTTTTGCGGAGTAGGTAATTTGTCGAACAAGATTCCTTCGCTAAATAGAGTGGTGCTTGCTTTAGGTGTCTGAGCCGCACCTTGTAGTAATGATAAGGTGTCTTTTGGTAATGAAGGCCTTTGCTGGCAAGGGAGACACAGGGAAGAGGACACGCGGACAGAAAAGGGTGTGGGGGACACTGGGGAGATCTACTGCATCTAGTGTCTAATATTACACCTCCAGGCAACAAACAATGGCTGTATGAAAACCCTTTGTGAGATTAAGAAGTAAAGAAGACAAAATACACTTGGTCACGCAAAAGCCCTCCCTCTCTCATCCTTTTGCAATTTTCTCCCTCTGTCCTTTCTTTTAAGACTTTAAACAGAGAGCATTAGGCCCTCTTCTGTGGTTGCGTGCATGTGCACATATGTGTTTGCGCACGCATGCATCAGCGCTCTTTGATGGCAGCCGAAGCTCCTCTTGCATTGTGAGGAAGGAGATAATTCCCCTCCTCCTTCATCCACTTCGTTTTTCATCCCTCCGTTTCTGCATGGCAACAAATAAACAGGTCTAATTAGACCAGAGTAGGCCTATTCATGGCACTGACAGTGGGAGATGGATGCAGTGGCTTTCACAGCGCCCTTCGCCTTTGTCTTTGGCTAACACTTGGTGACATTTTGATAGAAGATTTGGTGTTAGACTGAGGGGCCACATGCCGAGAGAGGGATGACCTTCTAGGAGACCTCAAGGAATGGACACATAGCTATAGTCTCACGCTGTCTTATGACTTTGTTGTTTGACTTTGTGAGCTTTCACAGATCACCTTAAAGATTCAGCCTGGATTTAATTTCACCGTTTATTAGCTGTGCTCACATATGTGCCCAAACAGCTTGACAAGTGGAGGGATTATAGCCATTTTAGAATTGCGATGACCACATCCCAAAGCACAGGTCGGCCTAATACCAGTGTTTACAGAACTTATAAATATTCACAGCAGTATTAACAGCACTGTCTGCCCTTGCATTAAAATATCAGACGGTTAGTGATGAAGAATTTGAACCCAACAGATCTCAGTGTAAACAAAGACGACAGTGTGGCGACTCAACAATTACAGGTTTGGCGTTTTTACAAGCTACATCTCTGGCTGATGTGTGAAAGTCTGACAGGAGGACAAAAGCAGGAGGAGACTGTGACGTCACCAGGAGCTCAGTACCTCAGGGCTACATCATGAAAATGTTGTTATAACACGTTGTGTATTTTCAACCTTTCTTAAAAGTGCTTATAATTAACATGAGTCACGACAAAGAGCAATTTTCACCTATATGGTAGCTTTCACGCAGCACATTTGTATTTCAAGAGCACTGATGATGATGCTCTCTGACTTCTGTAAAATATGTGTTACAACTTTTATCTTAACCAAGAGAGAAGGAAAAAATTACATAGAGTGGAGAAATTTTTCTCTTTAGACTGCCTCTCAGGGAGCAAGTAAAAAGCAGATGGAGAGATGAAGGAGAGAGAGAGAAAGAGAGAGACAGAGAGGAGGGGGTGAGGAAAAACAATGGGCCAAGGAGTCTCTTAGCCCCCTACTCCCATCAGAACTAGCAATGTCCAAACCAGGCATTCCTGGGCTATTATTTGCCTCTCACTGGATCTGATCTGCCACTTTAATTACCTTAGTCTGTGTGTGTGTGTGTGTGTTTGTGTGTGGGTGGGCGTGTGTGAGAGTGAGGGTCTGCGTGCATGCGCGTGAAAGCAAGGGGACATGCTTAATTAAAAAACAGAGGTAGGAGCAGCTCAGGCCATCTCTTTTGTTCTTCTGTTAAAAGAGGGGAACTGTTTGTGCTGTGCGGAAAAACCTGGGCTTCATTGTTAGTTTCCCTCTCTCTCTATGTATCTGTCTATCTGTCGCTTTCTCACAAATGAAAGTAGTCTGGTTGGTTAGCAGAGCGAAGGAAGCCAGTGGGGGAGATAGCAAAGAAGGTTTCCTAGCCTATCCGTAACATAATCTGCCTCGACAACAACAACAAAAAAAAGCAGGAGTGGACACTACTGCTGTAAAAAGGCATAAAGCTTTTGGAATAAAGCAAAACAAAAAGAAGCAGATACCTTTTCTATTTATTTACTCAATGTCAAACAATCAGCTTTTATAGACATTTGATATGTATTTTCTCCTTTATTTTGATCTGTAGAAAGATTTAAAAAATGTTTCTTTGAGTTAGAAAGGTTGAACAGGAAGACCTATTCATCTGATAGCCATACCAGACACCCCATCACTTCTCTATGCTAAATTAACACATGTTGAATGGATCGGGATGGCTTCAAACGCCTATATCAGGGTGTTTTGTGGATTTCGCCCTTTCCAAAACAAGAATAAGCTAAGTTAAAAAGGAGATAAGTACGTGTTACTTTTGTCAGTGCTCTGTTGTTGGCACAATTAATATAGGATATGGGTTTTATTAGGCTCAACAACAGCTGATGCAGAACATCAACAACAGGTCAATAAGAACCAGAGATAACAAAATAATTGACAGCTATGTTTTTGTTGGCAGGCAGCACACATGTGAACAGCTGCTAACCTGTTAGCATTAGGGGTGATATGTCAGTGCCAAGTGTTTAACACATTGGCTGTCCCATAAGACATAATTCCATACTTAAAGTGTTAGGAGATGCATAATTCATAACCCGCAGTGTTTTATGTCCGAGCTACAATTCAAAGGGGTTGCTCCCCGATGAAATAAGCAGTGAAATGACACCACTGACAAGTAGTAAATCCTGTCGTATGTGTCACATTAGCTTTCAAACCCACTGCTTCTGAACAGCTTTAGCCTCCATCACATTTAACACAAGCCTTGGTAAGAGGGACACTTGTGGAGAAATGGCATACGTATACATTGGACTGCAGAACAGGCTCAGTGTATTGTTTCGGCGCTAGGTGAGTGTATTAGATGATTTATGGTAAAAAGCAAAATGAGCTGTTATTAAAGTGGAGGTGGAAAAACCTTTATTTTGTATAATTTTCTCTTGTTTTCTTTTAGTGTCATACAGGCAGTGGAGCTATATTTAAAATAAGAAAACAAATTTGTGGTAAACCAGGCTTCATGTGTGTGCATCAGTAACATGCATTCTTGTGGCATGGCACATTTGGCCTTTGTGCAGCTTCTTGCTTGTTTAGAATGCAGAGCTAATTGCTGCTAATGTTGTCGCAATTACTAGTGTGAGTTAACATGTAGACACTTGTGTTTGTATATAGTGGTGTATGCATGTAGGAAACCATAGTTAATCTTCAGGATCTGTGCCTTGGGCTAGAAATCACTTTAAAAATTATTGAGATACTGTGTAATGTTTGTTTCTTCTTGATGTAACAGTTATGGAGAGTTTACTTCATCAGGATAGTAAAGATTGGTATTAGTATCAGTCACAGGAATGTACAGTTTATATTACACACTGTTTCAAGCGAAAGAAACTTTTGGCAGGAATTCTTTCATTCGTTATCAAGATTCTTTTGAAAATAAAAATGAGCAATATTTCCTCTAGAATCATGCCTGGGTATACAGATATATGCTCGGGAGCCGATTTTGTCATGTACATGTTACACATCCACCTGTCGCCTTTTGTAACATCCATGTTGATCAGATAAGCACTGAAATTCATTTTCTGCTTTCTTGTGAATTTTTTAATCTCCCAAATAGAGAGACAAAAACTGAGTGAGACACAGAGAGAGAAAACATAATTTCTCTTTTAATCTATCACTAGTCTCCATGGAATCATCTCAGGGATATGTCAGATTAGAACTGATTATAGCGCGTGCACACACATGCACCCACAAACATACTCACACACGTTTGATTTCATTCCTCACGCTTTTACTGTCCCTCCCACTGGCTTTGTTTAGCCCTGGATTGTTGCGGATTAATCCTCTAATTGCTTTGTAGTTTTGTTGTGAGAGAGAGGGAGTGTAGAAAAAGAGAGGGAGAATTAAGCAGCAGGTGGATTGGGTTAAAGGTTAACATGGCTCTTTAAAGCTTTCTTTTAATGCCAGCTCATTTACACGCAAGCATCTGAAAGGCGCTGGTACTGTATCAAGTGGAAAAAAACCCCCAAAACACTGGCATGTACAACTAGTCCTCATTTGTTGCATTTAGCTGAGCAAGAAAACAGTTACTTTTAAGAAGAAATGAGCTTCAGTTCTCTCTTTCAGTCTGTTTTTCTTTTTCTCCCCTTATGGCATTTTCTCAGTTGTTGTGTTTTTTTCTTGCTCTCTTTAGATGATGAGAAACGGTGCCTATGATTACAAAATGAAATGACTGTAGGATGCTGTGTGTGTTTGTGGGCTTAGGAGGCTTTCTTCTGCATTGTGTGCATGCATTTGTGTGTGCCTTTGCATTTGTGCCTTGTTGTGAAAAGCCACGAAATTGAAGTAGTGAGGGGTTGAGAGATGGGCAGCTGCCCAGGATTGATAACATCTCACTGGTATTCCAAACATCATTCCTCATGAAAGTTCATTCCCTCCCCGTTTTCTCTCTTTCTTTTCTTTATTGCTCCTGTATGGGACAAAAATAAAACTTTGAATGTAAACAGAATGTAACAGAATCTTAAATTTCTTGATTTTTTTTCCTGCATTTGCACCTATTCATCTAGAAAGTTTAAGACTTGACAGTGTTTTACCTTTTTACATTTTTAAATAAAGTTACACACAGCTGAATGACAGATAATTTCTTACTTTCCTTGCCTTGTCCACACGGAGTCACAATCATTCCCTGAGGGCATTAATAGGTTAATAGGTGGCGCCTAATTAACAACTCCTGACTGGTACGAACATGCCAAGACTGATTTAGCCAGTGAGTAGAGACTTCTGTAACTCAGTCCACTTTTCCCCTTTGGGAAAGACACCAACTCTTCTGCATATGTTGTTTAATAAAAATATTGGTATGTAGTAACTTTTGCAATTTTGAGGCTATGCAGAACCAGTTTTTACTAGCTTGACATTGTAATCTTTTAACACAGTTCTAGCACACACAGGACACAACAGACACAGACATTACACTGGCGTTACTGCCTCCAGTTTCCAGTATTGCACAGCGGTATGTCGATCAAAGAGTCTGTTTACTAGACAATTGGGTTATTCCTATAAACTTCCCTACTGTTGGCTGCCATGGTAGCTGCTTCATTCAGTTATGCCTAATTTCTCCTGTTTCCAAGCTCTGGTCTCAGGAGACAGTAAGAAATAAAACTTCTGTTCATGGATTTTTTTTTTTTTTAATTTTTTTTTTTTTTTTT
>JAQFJA010000013.1:13921354-13931862 GCA_029874485.1 Naso brachycentron | reverse complement strand
CCAAGAGTCAGGGTCCATTATTTAGTCATCCCTATGCTAATGCTGCCGGGAGAAAATGAGCGCTTAACTTGTTTTTGCTTTGCTTGACCTGAAGGAGCGGGTGGGATGGGGAGGGGTGGCGGGAGTGGGGGGGGTGTAACACGTTTTGAATAGCATTCCAGCATAGCATTAGTCCATACATCCATCTGTGTGTGTGAGTGTGTGTGTATCAGCACATATGTGTGTGTATTTCATTGTGAATCTGTGCTCCCCAAAGTGTCCTGTTTATACTGTACATGTACTCCCAAAACAGATGGGGGCCCAGCGCTTAGAAACATATGTGAATCCAAACACACACACACACACACACACACACACACACACACGCACACACACGCACACACACACACACACAGGCACATGAACAGGAGAAGAGTTCCCAATCCTGAAATGGAGACTGTTGCCGGTGTACGTTTGGTTTTAATTACACATGGATCAAAGTTTCGGTGAGATTTGGGGTGCAGCAGAAAAGCATGCTTAGATAAATCATTACCGAACATTTTCAACACAGCCCCCCACCCCCCTTCTCTTTCTTTCTCCTGTTCTCTTTTTTGTATCTCTCTCTTTCTCTCTCTCTCTCCTTTTTTGTCCTGCTTATTCCATCTCCCACTCTCTCCTGCTCCTGTCCACTTTTTTTTTCATCCAGAGCACAAGCCCAGCTTCAAGCCTTTTTTTTTCTTCTCCTTTTTACATCTCAAACCAGTGAGCACAACCAGGTTTTAAACCTGTCAAAAGCAATATTTGCCCGCTGCACCTATTTCAAATGTTCCACTCTTAAAACACACCGTATTTGCTGCTCGATGCCGTCGTTTTGTACCTTGGCTTTGATGCCACATTGTGAATTTCCATGAGGAAGCTAGTGTGGACGCTGGCAGCGCCCAAAATGCTAAGCCACTTTTTTGGATGCCCTCCTTTTGCCCACTCTATATAATTTTTAGTGAACAACAGTATTCTTTCATAAGGTACATGGTAAATGTTTCAAAGGTATTTCCTTGCAGACCCATACACATTTGGCAGGTGTCGGCAGAAAGTGTTTCAACCAGACATCAAACACAGAAAGTTAGTGTAACACACTGTGGTTGTACGCTTGTTCTAAAGTTCTACAGCCATATAGAACATGCGTCTCTTGATGATATATACGTAACTTTTTTTTAGCTGAGCCATTTGTGTTTTTTACTCAACAACACATGCGGATATTACATGCTACAGTAGTTTACATTATATGGAAGAGGAGGTGTATTTTAACTGCTTCAGGCTGCTATAGTGATAGATGATGTGAATGTTTTCAGTGATGGAAAAGACTCTATAGTAGGCAAAATTTCCAGCCAGTGTTCAGTTTAAGGACCCGCTATTTGTGCGTACGTGCATGTGTATGCGTGCTGTTAGTTTTCTGGGGCTACAACTCCTGACTCGAGCACTTTCTGTTCATTAGAGACTGGTATGAAAAAGATTAATTTAAGTGCTGACCGGTATCTTTCTCTTAAAGCCTGGGACCTGGCACTGAGCCAGATAATTATAGGCCCATTTGGGAATAAGAGTTCTAATGCTCTGGACTTTATGTACATGTGAATGGCTTTCATTAAACAATTTTGATGCTGATTTTATGGCCTAATTAAGGATACAGTACTGCAGAGAAGCACCGCAAGGGTATAGGTGTTTTAAACAAAGAAAGGAGTGTACAAGCATCACTTCTGCTGGACTGCATTGTGTGCATGTCAATGCATGTGTTTGCTGGTGCATGTTTATTTGAGAACCTTTCACTCTTTGTTATCCTTTTGAGTCTGTAATTCCCCAAACCTGAGCCCAGCCGTCTCATCCTTTACCCTCAGTAAACACCTAGTGGAGTGCGAGAAGAGTGTGCGTGTTTGTGTGTGTGTATGTGTGTGTGCTTAGGTTCCCTTACTGACTGTACAGCAAAAACTTGTAGCTGTGATCTTTTTGCAGGGTCCTTCAGAGACAAAAAGCCCATTGTGCCCACATTGCTGAGATAAATCGTCCCTCTCTGTGTACAATTAGAAGTGTTAAAGAAAATTGAGTTTATAAAAAATGCCAGTTTGCATCAGAAGAGCAAGCACAAATGAATTGCCTCTCAACATGGAGGACACGGAGGCCATTTTGCTTTGAGGGTCGTCCAAAAGTTGTTAGAGAAATTAGATTTTTTGTGCCCTTCTCGTCTCTATAATGAAGTTATGCCCTGAATAGAGCTGTTTAGTAGAATGCTGGCAGAAAAAGAAAAATATGACAGATTGCGAGTCATGGGTATTCCATCATCGATTTTATAATTTGAACAATTTGTTTAGCTGGATTTTTGGAGACATTAACAGTCTCTGAAGTTCAGTTGTTACAGCGATTTTTCTCCCCCTGACTGTTTCTCTGTTGCTGCCTCTGTCTCGACCATTTGTTTAGCCATAAAGAACACTGTGAGGAGGTTTGTGTATGTGTGTGTGAGTGTGTTTTTCTATGTGTGTATCCTCGCCCATTAGCCCTGTGCTCCATCATGTGTAAAACTACTCATAAGCCAGACCAAGCAGAAACACTAGGGCCTTTTCTGCATACTTTACTTTCTGTCATTTTTTTCCCCTTTCGTTCCCTCTGTCCCTCACAAAAAGGAAAGGGAGATGGGATCTTATGGAGGTAATTATTTCTGAGAGCCTGGCCTGTCATCCATCCCTCCACCACCCCACCACCCACACATCTCCATCCCGCTACCCCCCCCCCCTCCCACAACGCCACCACCCAACATGCATTAAAAAGGGAGGGAGAGGACCCTCTTTGTCTGAGTCCCCCTTTTAAACAAAAGACCTCTTCTGACTTAGAGAGACCAACAACACTTTTATCGTGTGCATGTGGGTGTATGTGTGCGTATATGTGAGTGTGTGCTTCTGTGTGTGTTTCTGGAGCCTTTTGTTTTCTCTGAGTGATAAGGCTCTGGGACATTTTCGGTCGTAGTCAAATTAGTGTAGCTGCCCTAACCATTTACATAGCAGCTGTAGGCTAAAAACTGAGCCTAATGGACACCTATTATCGCTATATGTGCTTATATGTGGATGTAGACGTGTGTGTGTGTGTGTGTGTTTGTATGACTCCAGCAGGAAATGATGAAACATGGGCAGAGAGCAAGTGTGCCATCTTCCTTGTTTCCAAGTGCACCGACATTCCTCGTTTCCAAATTTACCCAACCCAAACTGTATGCGCTGAACTCAGTCAAAACACCAAAAACCATCATTCAGTTTTCGATGTGGGCAAACGGCTTTGTTGTCTCCCAAAGAGCATTTCGATGTGATGACACCAAGGCATCTTTTGAGGTATTAAGTTTTCCCTCCACCCTCACTTTCGCTCCTTCATCTTATAGCCTACTTTTTTCCTCAGGATGGTGGGGGTGGTTTCGCCATTCCAGCGGTTCTCTTCCTTTTTTTTTTCAAGAAGGTCTCTCCTCAGACAGAAGTCTATTTCCAGGGTTTGTCTCAGTAATTTGTGGCCATTACATAAACAGTCACGGATGGCCAAAGGAGTGAGAGAAAGGATGCGACACACACCCAGATCGAGCTAACCACTTGAGTTAGCCAGCGCAGTAGTGGACATTTTCTTTTTCAGGTCAAAAAACAGTATGTGTGACCAGCTAACTGGCCCATTAAGGAAAGTTTTCTCTAAAGTAAAGACGCTGTTTCAGTCTTCTGTTGCTTAAGCCATCCCTCTAATGTATTTATTCATTCGATATCTATGTGTGGATTAGATATTTAATAGGCTAAGGCAGCTAATTATATGGCATATTGATTTGTTTCCAAACAACTGATTGCCTACTGTTAACAAATAATATGTGACCTTTTCTTAATTTACTGTGAAACAGGAAGTTACTTACATAAAAGGGAAAGTCCATAGATTTCACTAAGGCGGGATCCATTCCTCGCATAATAAAAAGGTGGAATGTTATTTTATGTGTCCAACATGAGTCAAATGCACTTTCTAGGGAGAACTGTTCTTATGATAGAGATGTGATTTTACCCAAGAGGACTTTTGTGAAGTATGTAGTTATTTATTGCTGTACAATTAGTTGGAGACAATGCACTGCATTTTAAATCATTTGTCAAATCAAAATAAGACACGTTCATATATGTATATTATTATATTTTCGGCAAGTAGCAATTTACCCCAAATTTCCCAAAACCATATTCTCTATGGCTGAGGGAGTAAAAGATGTGGTCATTTTTTGAATAATTCCATCCAAGCAAATTATAATTACTTTGCGGTCTGCGTGTGCACATAGGGAAAAAAAGGGCAGCAGGCTGACTTGCGCCTCAGAAAAAAAAGAGCCTCGTTCACCATAAACTATTTTTGAAATGGTGTGTCGGGGCGGTATGGGCTCAGGCCGATTGTTTTTCTTTGAGTTGAGCAGCTCTTTGGTGCAGGGGTATTACCCGGGCTAAATTGTTCCCTCATGTTTTCCGCCAAGGTTCTGTGCCCACCGCACTGACAGTTATAATTTGCAGAAATTGCACTGATTATCTGAATTAGCATACCTGACCAATGCCACATTAGTCTTATTTACAATACAAAGCCGTGGGGCTATGAGGACGCATACTAAATATGACTTAACCCTTTGAAGAAGGGCCTGGCGTCGCAGGGCCAGGACGTCTTAAACGTCAGTGATATCACATAGAGCTTAAGGCTCTGCTCCATATGGAACTGAGAGCCTCTGGAAGGTCCTGGAAAAGGAAGTTGAACGTAAAGTCCGAAAATCATTTTGAAATCACAGGGTTATGGCATGTTTTCCCTTTACTGTCAGCCTCTTTCTGACCTTTCTTTTTAAATATTTTTTTCACCTCTCAGCTCTTGTCCCCATCTTGTTTCTTTCCTTTTTTCTGCCTTCACCCCCTCATCCCACCAACCCTGCCCATACGCTTTATTTTCTTCTCCCTCACCTCCATTCTTTTCTCTTCCCAATCCCCTCATACACCCTCTGTCCATTGACTCTTAACCACAGATGGACAAAACAATGGGCCATGTCACACAGCATTAAGACAAACAATCCGGTGATGGGAGGAGGGTTGTGGAGCCGGAGCCGCGGTAACCAGGCATTACGCTCACTGAGCCCAAGCAGCCACTAATCTCGGGATGCGATGATTCAATTCACAGATGGACATTTAAGGCAGCCTATATGCACACACGCTCACACAAAGAAGAAAGCAGGAACATTACTTTAGGAGGCAGTATTGCCAGTTAAATTTTTGCCATTCCTCGCAGCAGCAACAAATTCTTTGCTTTTCTTGCTTCCTTCTTCCTCGCTCTCCTCTCTGTTTCCTTTACCTCATCCATCAGTGGGAGGTATGGAATTGATAGCAGCTATTGATTACCTATAGCCAAGGCTAATCGTCGCTAACTGGAGGAAGCTTTGCAGCTATAGCAGCTGTCAGTGGCTTGTCGTGTGAGCGTGTGTGTCTGTGTGTCTATGAAACCCTCCAGCGGTTCTGTGGCAATAGCCTTCCAATGTTTATTTACAGCAGAATAATGGCCTAAGAGCAAGACAGCAGATGTAAAAAAATAAAAATAAATAAAGTTTCTGTACATTGTTTCTCTTTGCCAGTGGAAGGGAAATGGTGTGTTTTGTCTGCCCAAAGAAACACTGAGAGACAGGCCAAGTTTCACCTCCCCACCTATGTGAATAAAACGCGTCTCCCTCTCTCTCCTTTTCTTCATCTCCCTAATAGGAAATTTGAGCACACTGTGTGAGATTAAAGCAGAGAATCAATGCCTTGTGAGCAATAATTTCCAGACAAATCTCTTTCATCTTTTCTCTCCCTTTCCCCTACACTCGTTCTCTCATTCGTTTTCTCTTCCAGCTCCTAATGCTAACAGGGGGTCCCGTGTCATGACATCCCTTTCGCTTTTATCATGTTCTAATAACGCTCTGAAAATAGAGAGAGAAAGAGGAATCTGACAGAAAAAGGAAAAAGGATGCTGGGGAAAAAAGAAGAAGAAATGGATAGACTGATAAAAATCCATTGAATGAGCCTGAGTCTTGATTTGTGCTTTGATGTGGATGTCTTTGTGCAAATTAGACAAATATGCCGGCTGCTTTAGTCATCTTGAAGCTCTTCATAAGATGCCATCTCCCTTCGCTGTTTTTGTCAAGAAAGGAAGGAAGGAAGGGAGAAAAAGACTGACAAGTTCATTTAGGGGCAAAAAAATTTACATTTCACATAATTTGGGTGTCTGAATAGAAAGACAAAAAGACGGTGATCAGAAGGTGTTGTTATGTCAAAGAGCAATGTGCAAAATGTAGCATGTATGAGGCAGTTCAATGAAAGCAAATAAAGGCACCATAAGGTTTATGCAGAAAAGACGCTTGCGTTTCTGCTTGGATGGGCTGACAAGGTGCTTTGCCCATGATGGCACATGGGGCTAATGGTCAAGGATACACACACACACACACACACATACAAATACAGGCACAAGCAAACACACACACACCTTGGCCAGGCCTTTGTTTCAAAAGCAGGTTAATGGGGAGTGAGGAAGAGGAGCATTGCAATTTTCTGCTCTTTAGGCGCCAGAGAATTCTCTCCAGTGTAAGAGAGACCAGACTCTCAGCGTAATAGGCATTTTACACCCTCATCACCCCTTACACATAAACACACACACATACACACATACAAACACGTACACACACTCACCAGAAACGTGTGGGAGTGTAATAGGCATTCTATGGTGTGTATTGCCGGTCCCCAGAGTGCCAGTAAGTGTTAGACATGCATAGAGTCGGCAATGAGACAATCAGCATGCTGAAATTGAAACCTTGTCTGGAGTCACAGAGGAGGGGAGGAAGAGGAGCAGAGGGAGAGGAGAGGAGAGGAGATGATAAGAGCAAGGAGAAGATTAAATATAAAGAGCAGAGGAGAGGCGATGGGAGCACAGATGGCTGGAGAGAAGAGGATGAGGAAGCGAAAGAAGAGGAGAGGACAGACGAAGGGAGAGGAAATAGGAACTGATGTTTGTTTAATTGCCTCATAAGTGATGACACAGATGATTATGTCGAAAAAGGAGATGCTCCTCTTAGGCAGAGCCAATGAGCAGCTGAATCTGCTTTTGTGCGTGTGTGTTGCCCTGTCTCTCCCTGCAGTCCCATCAGCTGTCGTCCCCTCTAGCCACATCAAGTATAGGACACCATTAAAGCATTATGGTTTGTGTCATATCAAATCATTCAGCTTAATTAACAGAAACACACACACACACACAACATACACTCATCATTTGGAATCATTTTAATTACTCTGTAACATCATGATTATTAATATCTCCGCTTCACATACCTGGGGATATGAAGACGAGAGTGTATTCACCTATTTTTCCTGCGCTGTGTGTTTGCAGGCGTGTGTGTCCATGTGTGTGTAAGTGATGCTCTCTTGACTTCATATCTAATTGTCTTTTTTAATGACAATATTCTACTGTGTGCCGGCTGTATGTAATGAGTCAGGGTGTGTCAAAGTGCAGGCCTGAGCTGTCTGCTTGAGTTAAGCTCTTCCCGTCTACTGCAGAAGCCCGCAGCATACACACTCGCGCACGCACACACATGTGGCACACACACTCAAAGAGACAGTATCAATGTGGGAGTTCCTGTATCTGACACGAGATTAAGAGGGCCAAGTGGAGGAACGTCGAACAACTGCCCTGTTGCATTTGCAAGAAGGAGAAAGGGCCATCCTGTCACACACACACACACACACACACACTCACGTACACACAGTCACACACACAAGCATCCTGTGCTGTAAGTGAGCAGTAGCCTCCCTTGCATTATTCACAGTGGCCGAGTGATCGAAGCCTGGTTCAATAGCACTAAAGCGGCGCGCGCTGGAGAGATTTGTCTTACAAAACCTTGACACACACACAGGCGCACATATGCTCTCACACACATTGATTTTTGGTGGTGGGAATCTCCCAGGCTTTGGACGAAAGGCAGGGACCTGAGAGGGGCTTCCCCCATCAGAGCAACCCCCAAACACACACGTGCACACCTACACACTTGTTCTTAACCTTGCACACATACGCACACACTCAGTGCATAGGCGAATACAGTAAGTACATCTTTAATTCACTCAAAATGAGATTTGATGATGATGAGGTCCAGCGATAGCATGAATAAGAAAATGAGAAGAGAAATTGGAGATGGGAGACGAAGGATCTGCCTCTTAGATCTGATGGGGTTTCATTTACAGCAAGATGAGCTGATGGTAAAATAAAAAGCAAGAAAAAAAAAGTCTAAGAGATCACATTTCTTTTTTGCTGACTCTCCTTTTTTGCATTTTACCATCAGGGGGCTTTTTGCAAGCGAGGCAGGAAATAAAAATCACGCATTGCCTGATATGTCATATCTTTCCACTGCAGTGTGTGCGACTGTGCGCGTGTATGTTCACACAGAAGTGTTCAATTTAAAACCTTCACTTGATTTGAATGGCAATTTTTTTTCCCAACCTATCGGGATCTTTTTTTAGTTTTCGTATTTTTTTCTGCAGAGCAACGCGGGCAGCGGTGTGCACACACCAGCCCCCTCTGGCGTTTTTGACATATTAACATGTATCGACAAGCCAGCACTCGCATGCCTGTAAACACTGACGCATAAACCCACACATACACACACCTCTGTCCCCTGAAGACATGTGATCAACCAGGCCCAATCCCTTGTAATCATGTGGAACCCCTCCTTCACGCACACACACAAGTATAGTTCCCCCTTCAATCCCGGGTAATGGTTTGGGGCAGGGGGCTGTAGCGGTGGGCTTCTTTCCCTTAGCCCCAGTGTCTTAAGCTGCCATTGATTAAATGTTAACTGATATACTCGGCCCTGGCAATCTTGTTAGAGCTGGAGCAGGCAGGCAGCTAGACAGACAGTTTAGGACCTGCGCCCTCCTGATCAATAGCACAGATAAAGATTTCATCCATCAATGAGCTCCCAAAACAAAAGGTATCTGATACCTGATTAGGCCCGTGGGGACAAATACACAGACAGATTTGAGCATACACACACTTGCACATTGCCACATGGGTTGAGGCACACGAGGAGGCAAACATGCACACTTGTATCACAAATAACTGTGGTTGGATGTGAAATCTATGTTTAAATAAACATTCACATACACACACTCATTCCTTTCACTCACTTATTTCATCCAGAATAATACCTCCACCAACCCCATCTGAAGTCAATCAGTTCCTCACCTAATGGTGTAATTACAACACATACACACACACACACCCCCCTCACACACACGTATATGCACAGTCAAGTTTGCAGATAAGGCAGCTCTGACTTTTCCCGGATGAAGGTTAATTATGCTGTGTTAGTTCACTTAGGTGTGTATTTGTTTGTGCATGCAGGTGTATGTGCGTCTTTTCTCAGAAATGTATGTATGTGTGTGTGTGTGTGTATATATGTGTGTTTCCTCAAATGCATGTGCATTTAGATCCTCAGAGCATGCCAAAGGCACCGCAAAGCAGCTGAATCAATGTCTGGGCGACCACCACTGTTAAAGTGTATCAATAATGTTCCTGTATCTTCTTTTCCTGCCAACGTCACAGGGCAGTTTGAAAGTCCAAGCCTAGCCGCAATTAAGGCTTAATTATAAATCAATACGAGAAGACATTTGAATATTGATTTTTCCCTTTTCTTCAAATTGTTAACATATTCCCCACCCTGTCTACGCTTTCTTCTATTTTTGTTACAACTTTAAAGAGAATCAATACTTCCCTTTACAGTCATCAGAGAAGAGCTTTGGCATAATTGGAGCCAAAAACACAACGGGATCTCTTCACGGGGGTCGATACCCAGAGGTGGTAAGGGGCTAAAAAATGTCACAGCCCCTCAAATTCTGATGGCCTTTCAAATATAGTTAATGATTCCTTGTGGCTCTTGAAGAGTGATCTCATTTTGGGGGATTTTGGATGACATTTGTTGTCACAATGCCAAAATTCATTTCCATAATTTTCACGGCTGACATTTTCTTTGATATGACACCGTATCAGAGCGCACTCATTCCTTTTGATTAAATAAAATCTTTACTGTTTTATTTTCCTGCTCAACTATTTTTGCAGGGCTGTGAGATTTCTTAAGTGGCGTGTCAGGGGCCGGGAGTCTAATGCATGGAAACATGAAGCTTTCTGTTTTCTGACGGCCAGCAGAGATAAGGTAGAGATATGGCTCTAGCACTGGCTCAAATCTAAAACAGATCCCACTGGGGGGGTTGGGGGGGTTAAGAAAGTGAGGGAAAGGGGAAAGGGAGGGGTGGAGGTAGCAAGAAAAGGGAATATTGTCAATCCTCTAAGTGTCTGGCAGTGTCTCTCTTTCTTTCCCTCTTTCTCTCACTCTTTCTCTCCCCCACTCTTCCTCAGTAATCTGATTTATTCGAAGCATATGTGTGCTGCTCCGTCTTTGTCTGCTTCTATTAGGGCCAGTGGGGGCCCATATGACATTGTTT
>JAQFJA010000013.1:13910173-13921333 GCA_029874485.1 Naso brachycentron | reverse complement strand
TTTTTGCATGTTTTTGAGAAAGTCAGAGGAAAGCCAACCCTCCTTATTTGTAACCGTCTGCGAATACCATCTCCAGGGCAGTTGCCCCAGGTCTGTACGTGTATGTGTGTGTGTCTGTGTTGCATGTGAGCACATGTGCCCATGTATTACAGGTTCCATGTGGTCATTTTGGAGATGATTCTGAGCAACCTAATGAATATTTGGGCTTGGAGATATTTTCCTTTTTCTTCCGTGACTCTATTCTTCTTATGTTGAAGCGTCCTGCCATCCTCCCTAACCTCAGCACATAATAAGGTCCTGATGATGCACACATTTTTGTTTTGCGCTCTCCTCTATGGCAAAAGAAGTGTCACATGGACTTATTGTCAGCATATGAAATTGTTATGTGCTAATGGCAGCTATGTGGTGCTCCAGGCTCATATGAAACGTCCGTCAATAAGGAATGCAGTCATAGAAAGGCACTGAAAATGAATGGAATGAAAGGAAACTGAAGTAATTTTGTTGCCACATTTCTGTATGTGTAATTCATCCAAACATGATGTTATCCTGGCTATTAATTGTACATTATATGCAGCATGCATAGCAAAGCATTTCATATAAATAAATATTCAAAATGTTTTTTTCAAAATGAGGATCATTCATATTTCTGTTTTCTCATGCCTCTAAATTTTCTTTTCAAGAAATGACTCAATGAAAACTGCACACTCATAAACAATGCAACTTTCCACAATCCTTTAAATGTACTTTTATCTGTCCTCTCTATCAACTGAAATCTTTTCTTTGATTTCCATCCAGGATTACAGTCTTGTTTTTGGTGGCTCTGAAAGCAGATGTTTTTTTATGCAGCTAAAAACGGGACAGTAGCCCAATAGGATAAAGATCTGTTTAAGCATTATCCATTTGGCCACTGCCCGTCACAGACCTATTTTAAGCGTACACACACACACAAACACAAACACACACACGTTCTCTTAAACCATGGCAGCCATTTTATTAGATTCCCTGATTCCCTGCCTCGTATTAGTTCCCGGAAAATAAATAAACCTTGAATACAAGACAAGGACCAGTCTAGTCAATTGGAAACTATATCTATCCTGCTGGTATCTTTGTTTACCAGTGTAGTGATAGATGGACAGATAGAGGGATAAATGGAGGCACCTCGGAACAGACAGGATAGGTGTATGGATGGATAGCTGTGTGAAAAGATATAAAAATAGATGGACAGATGGATAGATAGGTGGATAGATAAATGGATGGATAGATAGACCGATGAATGCGGCAGGCAGATCTTGTTGGGCTGATAGAGTTGAGCAGGTATGCCGAGAAACAGCTGCTTTCTTCATTAGGTTCATCTATCGATCTCAGACCCTCGCTGTGCGCGCGCATGTTTGTGGGTGTGTGTGTGTATGTGTGTTTTTGAGGGAGAGAGAGGGGAAAGACAGCAGCCTGTGTAGATAAGTGCTGGTAATAGAACAGAATGAATTCTTATCACAGAGATGGGAAGGCCATTAACCCTCAGCTCCTAGTTCTCTCTCTTCTCTCTCTCTCCCTCTTTCTCTCTGTCTCTGTCTGGTCCTCTTTCTGTTTCTCCCTCCCTCCATCCTCCGGTCTGGACCTGACAGGGTCACGTTGACGACCGTGTGTGATATTTCCACTATGTGTGTGACTCTTTGAGAGTGTGTGTGTGTGTGTGTGTGTGTGTGTGTTTTGTGGGTGCCGCTGTGCAGACTGCCGCATCGGCCAGATGTTTATAATCAGGGGCTAGATAAATATTGGACCGTGGAATCATGAAAGACCAGAAAAAAACAGAAAATAAAGAAAGAGATGGGGAGGGGGGAGGTGAGACAGAGGAGAGGAATCTTCTTTTCAAATTATATAAATCCCTCAGTAAGCTTGCCGTGCCGCCTCCTCAATTCACCTACTCAGCCTAAGGTGATTCAAACAGCCGAAATGCAATATGGCTGTTGTGTAAGATGCAGGTGTTTGTGCCTGTGTGTGTGAGTGTGTGCACACGTGTGGAGGTGTACAGTAGGTGTGCTAGCCTATTGTATAAGGCCAGGTGTTGCGGCAATTTTTTTTTTCCACTGCTGAACCTTTTGAAGCCTTATTTTTGTCTTGTGAGAACCTTTTGTATTTGCTATTAAAGAATCATTAACATCATCCCCCCCAGTGCTCACAGCACTGAAAATGAAACCCCTCTTAACACGAAAAAACTGTTTCTGTCTGCGCAGCAAGCAAGACAGGCAAGCCTTTAATCTTGGCTATGTTTATTCATATGATTTTCTCCCCCTTTTTTTCAAAGCAGTAATAGGTGTTTTGTTAGTCGCCTGCAAGACAGCGGAGCGGGCATTTTGAGCGAAAGAAAATACAATGAAGTGTCTCAGGAAGTCGTAATTGACAACAACAAAGCAAATTTGGAGCTGCTGATACAAGCGTTTTTTACACAAAAGTCATTTTTTCAGCTTATTCTGTCAGTTCAACTTATTGACATTCACACCAGGAGCGTATTAAATGTGACAATCCTATTGTCTGGCTTTCAGAGTCGACCTGAAACAATAGATATTTTTTGCTGGGGTAATAACTTCTCATGTGTTTTAAGCAATAAGTGGGTGGATGTGGGTGGATTGGAGCGTGTGGATGGAAACACGTGTGTTTGCTTGTGCTGGTGTGTGTCTGTTTACATGTTAGCATGTGGGCTGTGGGCCTCTGTGCATGAAATACATTGAATGCTGTGTGGGAGTAAATGTGTGTTATGTGCCGAGGCTTTCGTGTGTAGGTGTGTGTGAGCGAGTGCAGGTGTGTGTGCATGTGTGTGTGTCAGTTATTCCCAGGCCCTGTGCAGGAGCTGTAGCCCCTCTCCGCTGGGTTGATGTTTAGTATTTTAGACATGCTACATTAACAACATCTGGTTAAGATCTAAATGCTTGTTAAACGCGCTGAAATTCGGGGGGAAAGGTACAGGGAGAACGAGGGGAGAGAGAGGGGGGATAAAGAGGGAGAGTAGGGTAAATAAAGATTTGAGGGTGAGAGAACGGGAGGGAGGGAGATCAGTAAGTCTGTAAGGTTATTACCCTGGCAGTATTACCACTGGCCCTTGACTGTGCATGTGTATGTGTGCGCATGGCTGCGACTGTGTGGGATGGTGTAATGTTTCAAAGCCTTCCCCTTTAAAACCGAGGGGCCAAACTAGAGCCACGCGCGCGGCGCAGGAATGTGACATCACAGGGCCCCTACTGCTCACACACATACTTAGTCTCACAGGGGACATGACCAGAGTTGTAAGAAGAAATCAGCATCAACATCATGGCTAAGTGGGGGAGACATGGCAGTCAGGGGTGTTATGCAAAACATTAAGGCTTTATTACTACCACAGATACAGCAGACGCAGACCATATCTAGTCTTTATTATTATTTTCAGACATATCGCACAACAGCACAGATAATACTGTGGTGTACAGAGTCTAAAGAGCTATACAGGATTAGTCTCTCAGTCTAGTGATTATAGCATTTCTCATATATTTCTCATAATATTTTCTTTGGCAGCAATTACCATTTCTGTTGATGCTCTGCTTTCATAGCGTCTATGATTTAAGATAAACAATAATGGAAAAAAACAGATTTTTTTTTTACTCCTTTACCCCTTTAATGAGCACCATCCTAGCCCTAAGGAAGCAAATTAAAGGCAGCTCGGCTCAGCTAATAAATTCAGCCATTTTGGAGCCTCCGTGTCCAGTTTCTCTGCATGGCATTGCTCTACGGTTGTGTGCTGTACGACTGAGTCCTCCACCGGGCACATAATGACCCGGCATGGCGGTTATGGGCCCTTAGGGGGAGACGGGGAGGGGAGTGAGTGGTCTCAGAGCAGGTCATTATACAGCTAGAGGGCACACACACACGCGCACACACACAGACACACAATTCACCGCACTGACACTTTCAATACATTCTCCATTGCCTCCATCTCCCATATGTCTATTCCTCCATCTTTTCTTTACAAACATCTCTTTTTATTTATCTTTCTTCTTATCCATCTATGCAAAACTTATTTTTTATTTTGATTTCAGACTGATTTCTTAAAGTAAAATGAACAAATATAACATATTTTTGAGATCATGTTTTATTTTTCTAAGATAATGTTGTGTTTTGGGATTTCAGGAGTTATTTATTGGATAAACAAGAGTGTTTTTCCTCCGTGGTCCTAATTGTTTTTACCCTGTCTTCCAGTTAATGGTTAAATCTAAAACCAGGCTGATTTGGCAGCATCCCTGATCAGAAGTCACTTAATTATTCTTCCTCTCTAACAGTTAAATATAGGCTGGTGTTGGTTGCAGGGTAATCGGACCCAGGGTCTGTGGTTAGCACAAGCTCACCGGCCGGCTTTAATGTTCCGACCAACCCACATCAAAGAGAGTCCCACCAGGCTGCCAAAATCACACACCCTCCACAGCCTGACCCACT
The DNA here is from genome assembly GCA_029874485.1 of Naso brachycentron. Classification (NCBI taxonomy): domain Eukaryota; kingdom Metazoa; phylum Chordata; class Actinopteri; order Acanthuriformes; family Acanthuridae; genus Naso; species Naso brachycentron. The sequence continues at coordinate 13,916,875 of JAQFJA010000013.1, read as the reverse complement.
CTGTGTGTGTGTGTACGTGTGTGTGTGTGTGTGTGTGCACAGAGGCAGTAGAAGGTGACTGCGAAAGTTTTGCTCTGCGTCCTCTGGTAGCGATTAAGTTGATGGTTAAGAGTCCCTGCCACAGAACCCTCTCTCTCCCTCTTTCTTTCTTCATCACACACACACAAACACACTTGCACATGACAACTCACATGCAAACACATGCAGTCACTGTCTCACTCACTTGATCAATGGCGCACATCCGCGCAAACACACTGAAACGCGTGCGCACACACACAAAATCGTACGCGCACTCACGTACACACTGATGCGGTGTGTGTCTGTCAGGGTCAGTCAGAGGGCAGACGCTGCGCTGATGTATTGAGAGAGCTCGTCTGGGAATGTCCTCAGTGTAGAAACACATTCCCCGTATGCACACACGCACACACACACCACAGATCTAACCGACTAGAAGGGGAAAGGAGTGAAAAAAAAAACACTGATGAGGCCCAGATGATCACCCCTCCTTTCCTCTCTCTTTTTCTCTTTCTTCGCCCACTCTTCACCCGCGTTCCTCCCTCTCTTTCCTCCTCCCTGTTCATTGTCTTTCATTTCTCTTGTGTCTTAGGTAGCCACAGGTAGACTGCCCCCTAGAGGTTAGTTAAGATGGTGGTTTGTAATATCATGATCAAAGCACTGGCTGCATCTATGACCACTTTTACCAGACCCATATCCTTCTTTTCTTTTTTCTTTTTCTCCTTCATGAAAATGGAAAAGTTTAACAGGCTTACATAAAATGGACTTATTGTCTCTTGCAATCATATATACAGTATTCAACCATTTAAACTAATAAAGTTTAGTTTATTTTGAAGTACATAAGCTAAAAATGATTACTTTCTGAATATATTTTCAGATTGTGCACAATGCATGATTGTCATTCTTTTTTTAATAGTTTAATCACAGCTTTGTTTAAAGTCACAGGGACTAACGTTGTATTTCATTTATTTGTGATAAACATTAAAAGCTTCATGATATTTTTATAGATATTGTATTATATGAAAATAATAGTAATGTGAAATAAATGTTATTACTGGCTATATAAAAACAGATTGCTCTTAAAGTCATTTTTGCATGTGTGCTTAAAGCAGACTGACAAAGAAGATGAAAAGGTGTTTTTCTTTTGCCTCATGCTTTTTGATATCTTTTTATTCTTTCTTTTGAGACATTGTCCTGACCTTGCAGTATGTGAGATCTTCGAGAGCTTATTTTTTCTCTCTCCGTATTTCTGTGCTGACCCTCCTCCCTCCCCTTCCTTCCCCACTCTTCTGTGAAACATGCTGTTCGATTTGTGCCATTTGCTTTTCCTTGGCATCGAACAAAAGTCAAGTATAGAGGAAAGATAAACCAGCAAAGACTTTCAAACCCACTGCACACACAGCGTTAACAGCAGCAACACACACACACACACACACACACGCTATGTTTTCCTCCACACAAAGGTGGGGTGAATTAAAATACAAAGATGGACGCTGCAGCACTAGCACTGAAAATTGCAATTTCTGCAGCCCGAGCTCTCTTGGCTGACAGGAGATATTTCATCCCCGTTGTCACCAACGTATTAATAAAACATCAGGAGCAGAGTGCAGTACCTCTCTCTCTCTCTCTCTCTCTTTCACTTACACACACACACACGCAAGGATTCACACACATACACCTTGAAATAGACTGTATACACAGTTTTCCTCCTCAATCAGATGCCAGCATCTACCATGAAAATTTCATGCTGTATATAATGTCCACTTAATGTGTTGGCGCTTAAAGTAACGGCGCCAGCATTTAGTCTATGTGTCTGTCTGTGTCTTTGTGTGTGTGTGTGTGTGTGTCTCTGGTTGTGTGCGTGTGCATGTGCACCCCGCTGTATACGAAAGGGTTAATCATATCATGTTTCCAAGGGGGGTTCTGCGGACCCCTTATGCTCGTCATACAATGGCAATGTGATTGTATGCAAATGCAAGCTGACCTCAATGCACCCTTTGCCTGATTTCTATGAATATGTTCCTCTGTGTGTGTGTGTTTGTGTGTGTGTGTTGTAAAATATGGTTATCAAGGCAGTGCAGGATTGATGAGCGCAGCTCTTTTACACACACTCACACTCACTACACCAGTTCAATTCTCTAGTAGAGTGAGAGTGGTGAAAGAGACCCCCCTTCCCCCCGTTTAGAAGACATGAAATTTTTAACGCTTTTGCTCTGTGTATGTGCATGTGTTTGTGCAACGGTGTGTGTGAATATGATACTGTGTGTGTATGATTTGACGCCTGCGTGTAAGTGTTTCTGTTTGATTTTACATGTGTGTGTGTGCTACCCTGAGACGGAGGAGAGCACTATATGCGTGTGTATATAATTTTGTGTGTGTGTGTGTGTGTGCATGCGTGCGTGTGTGTGCGTGTGTGTGCGCATGCCTGGTTATCTGGCCTCTCTCAGACTGCTCAAAATTCATTACAAAGTGACATCAGCCCAGCCGGAGACAAATGATGGCTGGATGAAAGGGAGCGCTGGGGCTTGGCTAGGATTAGTGTTAGCTTGCGTTGGCGACACATATACACACATACACACTTGTACACACACACACACACACACACACACACACACATACAGCACACACAGAGCGCACACACGCACATACACACACTTTAATCCACTGGCAGAACACTGCAGATACACAGAATTATCAAACAAGGGGCTGAACTCTCAGAGATGGGCAGGCTAATCTGCTAATAGTACAGAGCTGCACGTGTGTGTTGGTTAGTGTGTCTGTGCATGTGTGTGCACATTTTTTACAGAGGTATACAGAATTAAAACCAATACAGTAGCGAACATCTACACACTCTCCACATGTGATTCTGTTTTTAATATATCCTGTGTTTTACTTTCTCCTATAGAGAAGAATGTGTGTTGTATTTTTGTATTTGGCTTTAATAAAGTAAAATATATAGGATATTCAAACAATTGCTTTTCCTTTAAAATGATATAATTTCTATTTTTATCTCCGCTGTAATGTAACATTTGTCTAACCTTAAACACTGATAAGAAAAATATACTGAATATATTAAAAAAACGGAAGAAAAGCATTAATATTCATTTAAATTAAGATTAATGGACAATAAAATACTGTTATGCTCTGTTTTTAATACATTTGTTTAAAAAGTGACTCCTGTAGAGAGGGAATGAAAATGAATGAAATATTTTCCCTGTAGCACATATTTTGTTGTCACACAACTTCCCTGCTTTTAGGCCATGTATGTATTATATTTCAACTGCTGGATGTGGCATGGCAGGGCTGTTTTCTAGAAAACATGTGTTGAAGTCATTAGAAGCATCCTTTGTGGGCGAGATATTCTGTACAGTTGGGCGAAGGGATTTTGTGAGGATTAACTGTACATGTAAAAGCAGGAATATTTTCAAAATGACTCTAATATGATACAGCAGTATCTGCTATCTGATAAACAACAGGAGGTTTCTTTTTCAGTGCTTCTACCCCAGCAAGCATATATCATTTTTTAAGAGAGCATTGTGGGTAATGTAGTTGTTTTCTCTTTGCATGTTCAGAAGAGACTGCTGAGGACAGTGAGAGACCTCCTCGCTCTTCCTCCAGGCCTGGACAAAACCTTACCGACCGAGACTTGACTGACAGCAGGAGAACTGACCGTAAGTCCATACACATGCACTGTACACACACCACACACACACACACACACACACACACACACACAAAGGTATTAAAATACATATAAACCATAAGCTTCCCTTCTTTTCGAAGTTATCACCCATCTCTCTCTCTCTGCTCTGCCTCAGATAAGGTTCTAACATGTGTGTGTAACATGTGAATGCTGCTGACTAGCCTCCATGTGACCTGCTTTAATCGTTTCCATCTGACAGAAAGAGTAAAAGAGTAAGAGAGAGACTCGGAGAGAGAGAGTGAGAGCGAGAGTGGGAAAGAAGGAGAGAGAAAGGAAAAGGAAAAAGGATAAGTTGAGTGTTGTGGATATTACCAGGCAGTGTCCAGGCCCCAGATTATTTTTTAATCAAATCAGTTTGCGTGCTTGTAATTTATAAGCGCCTTGCATTAATCTTTTCTCGTTCTTGTGCCCTCTCCGATGACATATTAATTTTTCATAAGCGCAGGATTAGATGGGGGGGCCTGTGTATATGTTTTTCTAATATTGCATCGCATCCCTGCAACCCTTAAATTAGTTTTTTTTTTTTTTCTGCACCCTCCCTTCATTTTTCTTTCTCTCTTGTTTTTTTTTTTTTTCCCCCTGCTTTAATCCATCCCTTAATTGTTGTCCAATCTGTGACCCTATCACCCAGCATTACCCCTGATAGAAAAAGAGCACACGATAAAAAAGAAGGGTTTATTCGTTCTAAGAATGGCAGAGTTGTAAGCAGGGAGGGGCAACAATCCGTACAACACGGGCTTGGTGTTTTTGTTATTTTGGGCGAGGTAGGGAGCGCATAATGCCTCTGCTGCGAGGCTGTGGTTGGGATAGCCCTGGCTTTGTTAGATTTGATTTACGCAAATAAGAATTCATATGGTCTTTTTATGTATGAGATGGAAATCCATGGCTGGGGATGAATATTGCATGGGGTCTCTCTCTCTTTCTTTTTTCCTCTGTCATTGCATGAGGTTGTCTCCCTCATTCTTTCTCCTCCTACTAATGTCTTTCCTTCTCTTTCACTGGTACCCCCTACCCCCCTTACACACATGCACACACCTTCCAACTACCAACCTCTATCCATCTCAAGCTCCCTCCCCACCTCCTCTTCCTTGCATGCCATACCTAGCTCCATAATGTGAGGCTCAATGAGGCAGAAGGAGAGCTGAGTGAGGCTGGGGCCTATTAGTTTGGCTAGTCATCTATCTTTCAGCTCTATCTCTCTGACAGGCCTGTCTGACGGACTGGCGGGGAACCACCATCCATGCATTTACCGCCGCATATTACCACCAGCGTCATTTAACACCATTGCACACATGCTAAAAAGTGTCCAGGCTCCTCCTACTTTAAGGGAGCTTACGTATGTCTGTGTTCGGGGGTGTAGTTTATCAGATGTCAAAAAACAATTATATAAAGCAGAAATGTATTCCTTTTGATTTTTGTGAAATATTTTTTACTAGGGTTTGCCTTGGATNNNGCCTTGGATGGCCTAGGAAGCCAGATATAATATAGCTCGTAAGTTTTTGGTGTGTCATTTTGCTTCATTTGGATTAAAGGAGGCTTCAGAAAGTCAAATGCCAGAAAATGCAAAAGGGAGCCTGGTTTGTCAGCCTGCTGTTATGCTAGGGTTATCAACAGAGACAGGGCCTTGTTTTTCTCTTTTTCCAGCTTAAAGTAGTAAGATTTAGCATCTCCATCCTCAGCCCCAAATCTCTGAAAAGCTGGAAATGTTCAGATCTGTGCATGTGTGCGATTATGTGTGTGTGTGTGTCCGTACGGAGATCTCCAGGGAAGGGATTACAGTGTGACCAAGTGAGCAGTGTGTTTGCGCACTTCATCTCCAAGACCAAGATCCTTTAAACAAAGAGGGGCAGATACGTATATAAAGAGGGGAAGAGAGAGAGACAGAGGGGGGAGGGGCACGAAAAGACAGATAGAGCTTTTCCCTTTGCTTCATTTACATTGTCTTTTATAATCCCATGTCACTTTAGATTAATTATAATCCATGTTACATTTTCCATGCAAATGTCCCCGATGTGGATTACTTCCAGATAGCTTTGTGTCGTGTGTGTAGATGGTGCATGTCTCCACCATGGCTCAGGGGCCCACTTCTTATAAATAACCAACTAAACAAAGGCCTCAGCATGGAAATAAGCCTGTCAGGCAGCCTAAGGAAATTACAGATCTTTACCTGCTTCAAATTAGCAGAGAAATTACTCATTGTTCCTACAGTCAATTGTTATGTATTAGTTTCGTGTATAATTTTGAATTGGGCAGATAAGGGGGGGTGGAATCACATGAAAACAACATCAGATGTTAAATCTTCTATTAGCTTCTTAACATTCTGAATGTTTTCCCTCTTCTTTTATTTGCATGAATCTTGCAAACTCAAGATGGGAGCTGTGCTCGTTTTCTGTCTCTCTAAGATGAGATTAAAATATATTAAAGACATTAGCATGTTTAATTACAAGCCTGCAGCAATTCCTTTGTGCACGTATGTGTGTTTTCTGTGTAATGTCAGCTTGTTTAACGTCTCAGACAATTTGTCAAATGTGACAAGGCCACGCTCATATTTAGCTCTCATTAGAACACAAGCTGAAGATGGAAGAGAAAGGAGGGTTAGTCATTAAAAAAACACAAACTACAAGACAGCTGCTGCTTAATGGCCTTTTTCTTTCTCTCTCTCTACATCTGACTATGCTTCTTTTTATCTCGCTCCTTCCCATTCTCAGGCCCAGTCTTTTTCTCGCTCTCTCACACTCTCTCTCCATCCCTCCGGCTAGATCTGGGCCTGCTGAGTGCTTCAGTGGGAGTTTGGGGTTCAGAGTGTGTTGCTGTAATGTTATCAGGTGACCGGAGGTCAGCCTAATGCGTAACCTCAGAGCAGTAGGCCAGTAAATCATGCTGGCCGGCACTCCCCGGCCTGTTTTGGCCAGCTCTCCTTCCAAGATTTACTGCTCCGTAACCTTAGCCAGTCTGCCATGGCTCAGGACAGCTAAATTGAATAC
>JAQFJA010000013.1:13746792-13757031 GCA_029874485.1 Naso brachycentron | reverse complement strand
CTGAATTCATTACTGTCACACACCTATAATCATATTCATCATACTCACCAGAGCCTCCCCTACCACACTACCTAAATTTCTATCCAGGGGAGCCCCAATATGGCTGCTGATGACCTTCATTAGTCTCCCTCTTTCTCCCTTTTTCACATTCTACCTACTGCATTCGTTTTTAATCTCTCTCACACTGTGTATCTTCACAGACATGCCCCATGTTTTATATTCTTTATCTCTTATTTTCCACCATGTCATACTCCTTCAAACACTTTGTTTCATGTCTCTCTTTTTTTCCTCACATATTCTTTCATGCACTGTTTCCTGTGCCTTCCCTTTTCCATTCTCTTTCCTCCCTCTTTTTTATCTGTCATTCTTTTCTCATTACTCCATCTCTCTGTTTCATTAGCATACAGAGCAAGAAGATGGCGCTGGGGGTAATCTGCACGAGTCGGCGGTGACAAAATGGAGGGCGTCATCAGAGGTCGTGGCGCTGTCATCAGCCGCCAAACCTCCGCTGATGTCTGCCTGTCACACGCTCACACTCATGCGTGCATCACATGTTGTTCGCAGTGCACTGGGGAGAGAGAAGGAAACACGTAGCCATAATCAGGTGTGACACATCACAGAGTAAATGCTGCAATCTCACCTGACAGCCACACACACACAAACATGCATGCAATGTTTGCGATGTGGACCACCACGATGGAAACAGACCCTGACAGGTATCTGTGTATATTCTGAGACGCACATAACAGCAGCTTTAATGAATACAGCCGGTTTGTTTTGTTTCGGCTTTTTTCTAGTTGTTGAATTTATCAGAGTTTTAAAGGACAGTGATGTTGCAGCCGTGCAGAGGGAGACTGACTGTGATTCCTTTCAAGACTGGAAGTCTTTTTCCCATCTGATAAACCAGTTTAAAAGACACGGTCAACAAATGCCTTTAATCTGTTTAATTTACGTAGTTTACAAAGAGATTTTTATAGGACGTACTTTGTATGGGAACGCCTCTGTTACATATTTCTTTAAATGCACATATTCAAAAGTCTGTGCTGCCTTCCTAATATTGCTTACAGGTATGTAGCGACATGTAGGCCTACTGTTGGTGAACCAAGTCAGTACAGGATGTTTACAATATTTACCTGTCAAATGCATTTTAAGAACTGTAGAGTCATCGTATTAAAATGTATACAAAATCACAAATGCAATTGCAAACAAAAAATCTAAGGTTTGTCTTCAGTCTGGTGACTCTTGCCTGCCTAAATATGTGAAACACTGGTGTAAAATACAACATCAGTTGATGAACAGTGACTATAAACAGGTACAAATTATAGAGTAATGCTACTAAAGGTTGAATGTGTAGAAGTGCCAAAAGTTTGCCACAGAGGAGTCGTAAAGTCAGCAATCTGTCATGCTGAACACCTGTTTGAAGTGTGCAAGCTCCAGCTAACATTAGCCACTCACTCATTATACAGGCTACCAGATCATGTAAGGTTACAGCAACAAAAATGAATTACATCGAAAAAGGGTTGTTTTTATTGCTTATAAATTCAACTTTTAATTCATAATGGAACAAAAATTGTTCAATCTTCAATAAAGGTATACAAACTGATTCCCTTCTGCCATTGCAGGGTTTCTCAAAAGTGTTCTCAAAAAGCTTGCATTATCAACTTAGCATGAGGCTGAAACATGTTAGGTCAAGTAAAAAATATGACCATGTCTAATTATTGTTTCATTTTCATGGTCAAATAGTAAAGATAATAAATTAACTGCACCAGTCAGTCATAAAACATGGAGCAGGCACAAAATAGTCACAAAGACGTAAAATATAATGAAAGAAAAGTTCAATTTGTGACAATGTTACAGACCTCTTAAATAAATTTCTGCACCATTTCATGCAATACCTTGAGATTGTGTTGCCTGTTACTTTACTTTGGTACCGCTTTTACTTTTTCACGTGGTATAACTATTAGTTACCTAATAGTAAAGTATATTTTTGAGTTTTGAAGTCCATGTTACACTTTCTGTCGTGTCATGTTAGCACTGAGCAATTCCCAAACAACAGTATCCTTAGCGAGCTTGTGAAAAGAGGAGTTTACATGTGGTAGACCTGTGGTTAATAAGAGTTTGAGGCTCATTACAAAAGTGGTCTTACAATGCAAAACTTTTAGTTTTAGCACTATCACCCTCTTACCTCCACAGAAACAGTGATTTTCATTTTCAAATCCTCGCATGCTTTTAGTTTGTCTTCCTTAACGAATGAGAAACTGCCATGCAGCGTGACAGCGTAAAGAGCTGAAATCATGGGTGTCGATCAGTTGCTGGTCTCTTAATCTTTTCTTAAATAGATTTTGTTCACTTATTAATATCTAGACTTGCTTGAGAAGCCAATTGTGTCTTCAACAAAGTAAATCACATCAGACTTAGAGAATGAGAGTAAGAGTGTATAAAGTGGAGGGGAGGAGGGAGATGCTGTGAAAAGGGGAAATGGCTGTAAGGAGTGGTAGCCACGGAAAGAGAGAGAAACAGGAAACGAGAGAACAAACAGAGAGTGAAGGATGAATTCCCAGGAGGCAGTGTTAAGTTGCATTGGTGTGTGAGCTTGTCACTAATAGTGTCCCTGCCATGGTTATGAGAGCTGGAAATACTTTGGTGCTAATAGACAGATTATGGAAAGAAACGAAGCATGTCCTGAAATCCTCTTAGCAAGACTTCACCTTTTTATTTATTTATTTCCTGCCATATTCCTTTCTCTTTTACTCCCTTTCTCTCTCTTCCTCGGTGGCCTTGGCATTGTCTCGTTGGAACGTGTTTCATGTTTTGTCTGACGCTGGGTGGGTAGCGTTGTCTCTCCCTCTCTCTTTCCCTCTCTCTCTCTTTCTGTCTCACACGTTTTCAAAAGGCACTTTATTTATTGTCCCGGGGGAGCACTACATTATGCATTAACCTGTTCAATTATGCATTCATTTATGCAGCCGTTGCCTTATGTAAATGCACTTTATGATTAAACAAATTGTTTCGCTGTTTGGCCGTGTGTTCCCCACATTGAGTGTTTGCCAGTGACATCATGCAGCGGTAGCAAGAGACTCTATGCCTGTAGTGTGTTGAGTGTGTGAGTCCCATTTGTGACGTATTGAAGTTGTGGGGCCTCAGAGATTGCAAGAAGTCTCTGTAGGCTTCACAAAATGAAAAGGGAAAAGCAAAGGTTTTTTCAGCAACTATGTTTGGTGCCCTCTGATCCAGAAAGACGTTAAACAGGCCGTATTTGTTTGGTTTTGGATCCTGCCCAACCAGAATGAAAGGGAATTCTGGTTTTTCACACTATGACAGTGTAAAACCAAGTGTTGTGATCTATTAAGAGGTTGTATGCATGTTTAGCATGTTTTCACCTTAAATGCAACAGTTTTAGGGGCATTTTTTTCTTTTAGTAAACAGCTATTAACATGCCTTTTTTCCCCCCAGAATGCTAAAATCCTGCCAAACTCTGACTCAGTTTCTTCTTTGACTGGGTTGCTAAGGGTTTAAGCATGAGAAGGTTAAGAATCTGAGAGCTGACTTAAATTTCAGATTGATTTTGAATCTTTGCAGATCCTGCTCTCAAGCTGTTGAATAATCATCCAAAGATGACTCTTGTTTTTGCACCTTCTTCATCACTGTTGCTTGTTTTTGTTTTTCAGTCTTTTCTTTTTCTGTTTGTGATCCTGCACCAGTATCAGTCATGACCACAAAATATAACATCAAAAGAAAATTCTCTAAAGAATTATCTACTCCTACTTTTGTTCAACTAGCCAAAGTGTTACTAACTGCAAAACCTTTTACTGGAAAATCCTCGTATTATGTTTAAACATTTATCCGGGACACCCCGAGCTTCAGAGCTTTCAATCAGACTTTTGGGGAGTTCCAAGTTAAATGTTTTTCTCCGGTGGTTCTTTGGTTGAGTCCCACCATGTTTCAACAGAGTAATCGATACTTCTCAAAGTGATTTCTTAGAAAATGCAACATTTAAATGTACAAAATTCCCCTTTATGACTGTATATCATAAATCCCACAACAAATAACCACCAGGAATTTCATTAAGAAGAGACAACAGTGACGGTCACATCCACCATTGTCACACTTTTTTTACTTTAAAGTGATATTTTAAGTTTGAAGAGCATGTAAATATTTAAAAAATGCATACATTAGTCTAAGGTTTAAGTGAGTGAACTGTCAGATAGTTTATATTTAGTCAGGCTTTAATCAGGATTTATGAGTTTTGCATTCTGTTGTTGCAAGGGCACCTTAATCAACTTTTCCAACACAAAGCACATAAAAAACATATCTGCTTTGCTTTGCAGTATTTTGCAAACGTGTCAGAGGTTTTACTTTTCTTGGCTGCATTTTTTGTTAGAAAGCAAACCTGTGAAATCACTATGGGTACCTCAGCCAGCCAATATTTGTACTTTGATGAGATCAACTAAGTGGATGCGTGCCAGACAACGAAGTTGTTAAAACAGCGATATCACTATGTCAAAAACATGCTCTCTTATAAGCAGAACTTTGAAACAGCCTCTCATTTAAAACAAATACCCTTAATAGGCAGTGTTACAATGTCAACTGAGGCCTTGGAAGTCTCCTATTGACTAAAGACTAAGAGGGTTGCTCCAGACATCTTAATCACGGCTATATATAGGCTTTCTCCTATCTGACAAGAGAAATGGCCAGCCATTTAAGACGGATGAACTGTGTCTGGATGGCAAGTAGACTTATCTAAACCGCAGCCACACCTTTGATCTACTCTAGAATCTTCCACTGGCTTCCATCTGATACAGGCAATCTGATTTACCCACGCCACTGAGGAATGAGAAATTTTAGAGGAGAAAAGATGAATGGAATATGCATTAAGACGCCCTGACTATACAGTCACTCTATTTTTCCGCCTTGATTTCCCCTTTTTTTATGCGGCCATTCCTCAATCATGTGGTTGTAACACTGTGACTGGAGGCTACCTCCCTCCACCACCTTCTTCCTCTTTCTCTCTCTTTTCACCTCTATCTCGCTCCCTTCCTGCCTCCTTCCTCGCTCGGTGCGCCACGCTGTCGCTCCATCTCCCCCGTCTCTGGAGTGTGAGTGAGTGATGGAGTTTTAGTGGACCCTGCGAGCGGTCCTGTGGTTTTTCAGTGCCACACATCAGAGGCAAAACATTAGCCCTCTGCATGCTTCAGGAGTTTGGCTTGGCAGAGCACCAGGCCCTAACTACCTTCTCTCCAGCACTCGCCGCTGCCAGCACAGGCCAGACAAACTACCTGAACCCCATTTGCAAAATACACGAAATTATGCCGATGTCCCACTGTTTATATTTATATTCATTAACCTTTATAAGGACGTATGTGTGTTTTTATTACATTAATTTTCTGAGTGTACCCTGACACAGAATGAGTTAAAGCAAGTTTATATTGGCTGTTTTGAGGGGAGAGTAGGTCCCTATCTGAATAATATACAGTAAATCTTCATTAGGCCTATCCAGACCTCTGAAAGACTGCACAGACGGAATGGCTGAAGGAACAAGTGTAATGAAGAGAATATGCACAGCAATGCAAAGTTATAGTCTGATAATTTTGTACATTAACAATAAAGCTACCTGGGACTTCCATCTGAGAGCTATAAAATTATGCAAGCTTTATAAGAAACTTGGTCCTGGTGGAGATACTGGAAGGAAGGAAGTATGAAGACAGGAGAACGCCCATGTTGGCGTGTGATTCATGTAGTGTTGTACATGTGTACACTGGTGCACACTGTATTGTGTGTGTGTGTGTGTGCGTGTGTGTGTGTGTGTGTGAGAGAGAGAGAGAGAGAGAAAACCTTTTCCAACCGCCTGCAGACTCTTGTGCAGTACTTGCAATTTCACGTACAGTAACTGTAATTGAAGACAGATGAACGCTGGTAATCTGGGTTTAAAACACTGCAGGGTCATGAAAGCACACAAGTGTTGGATAGAATCAAACATAAACATCCATTTATTATTTACCACACATTAGAAAGTATGCTGCATGTGGTCAAAACTGCAGCACCGACAGTTCTGAGATTCTCTCTGATTGCAGATATTTGAAAAGCTGCTGCTATCATGTGAGTTTAGTAGAACATGGTTTCTGTTTTGGCCTTGTATTTATCCTCCCCCACAGCCTGTGGGTCATTAAAACGCACTAGAAGTCTTCTCATTCTGGGACCAAATGAGAACAAGTCACTGACAATTTTTTTGTCCCCAGACATATGTTAAAAAACAGCTTTATTGTGACTGGTGGTCTGATGGAGGTAGGAGGCCGTCAAGGGCCACAACGGTAGACAGATAGCCTCAGGCTGTGCCACACACCGCTTGCACTGACTGTGTGAGTGAGTGTGCAGATGTACATCATATACACATATCAATACAAAACACATTCTTAAAGCCTGCATTTTAATTATGCTGCTTTATTAAATAGTAATCATGGAAATGTTAACATCAGCATAATTTATGACATTTCTAATGAAGGACATGGAAATATGCACACTCCACACATCATGTTCCAACTAATTCCTGGCCATTGCATTTGGCTAGTACACATCTGAAACAGCTCTCTGGTGGTGTTGCAACAGAATAATTTATCAAAACAAATGCTCCATTTTATGCTGTCCCTCAACCAAATGTGACCAGCACTAAAAGATGCAATACTTAGGCATGCAATATGCATGAAATTATGCTAATGCACAACACTTGCATTCATTTGTATCTACATATTGACGTGTAGTTTTATGACTTAAATCTGCTAAGTGTAGACTAACACTGAATGATTCAAAATATAGAGATAAAAGCAGAGTCAGCACAAGCCTTCGCCTTGATTACACTTCACTGGCAAGATGAAGTACGAATTGTATTCGTCAGAACTTCATCAATCCAAATTTGCTAAAAAGTCCCTAAGAGTTGGGCGTTTTAAGAAGGGAACATTATCATTAAAATATGCAACATTGTGAAAAACACACTCTAGAATTATGTGTATTTACTCGCAGCTGCATGGTATTTGAACCCCTTAAACTTGAACACGAACTACACAAAGAGATTAAGAATCCTTCTGCCTGATTGTTTGGTGGTTTGAATCATTTAAGTGTTTCAATATGCTATTTTTCATGTGTAGTGTGCTTTTTAATTCATTGTCTCAGTCACCTCCAGCAAGATTTTTAGCAAAGGACCCCAAGGTAATTTAAATATTTATGACCATGCATGTAAATCATTCATTAATCATGCATTGCGATTGCTTTATAATAACAGAAATCTATATCTGAAGAGTAATAATGAATATTTCCTTAGGAAAGTTGGATCAATAGTAAGTCAGAAACTATAGCTATATGCCTTTAAATGTTGCCTAAATGGAAGTTTAAGGATACACATGCTCTCCTCATACACACATATGCATATTACAAACATTCAGTATGCTGGTGACACCCCAGCAGTCACATGCTTGGCTATATATCTATGATAATGGTTACCATGCTGATGATCAGAGCTATTTACTTTAAATGGGTCATTATCAGTGGAAGACTACCTTGTAATGGTGATGAGGGCTTTGACAGATATATTGCCAAGCGGGAATAGGTGGTGATGATGAGCCACAGAAGTGTGCCACTATTCTGCGCTTTCATTCTCTCCTTGTGTCTCTCCACCTCATCGTCTCTTCACCTCTTTGTCCTTTGGTTCAATTTACGAATCACAAGTCAGGAGCAGTCAAGTGCTGCCATTCCGCCGCACGACGGTGTGTCTCGGAATACTAAGAGAAGACAGTGAAAATGTATTAGATACACAAAGTCTGCGCTGTGTTTTTATTGAATTATGAAGAATTTATGATAGCAATTTGATCTGGTGTATCACTTTCAGCTCGGCTCTTGTTCTGCATGTTTAAGATATAGTACAGCACTTGAGTATCTGTCTCTTTGGGGAGTTGGCAGGGAGCAAAGCATGCTGTGTGATGCTCCACTCATCCTAATCACACAGCTTTGACTCTTCAAAGAAAATATGATGACTCAAATTCATATTTGACACGGTCATAATAAAACTACTTAAAACTATAAAGTCTCTCCCAATTCCCCCATTTTCATAAGCCCATGTTTATCTCCCCATTTTAATTAGTAAGTGGCATTAATTTCTGCTGTTGCTTTTATCACCAATCACTTACAAGCACAAGGATGATCATGTTAATATTACCGAATTATGGAATACATTCCCTGGGTTAATTAGGTTGTTCTTTTTAATTAGAATGTAATTGTGAGAACTGGTGTCTTTTCAAGGGGAAACGCAGGCCATCAGACGGTGCAGGCGGTGCAGTTTCATTGTGGCTGAGACTGTGGGCAACAGTGCCCCCTAGACGTCAAAAAAGGAACTGTATTATTGTTTATCTGAGCTTAAAAAGACCTTTTTTTTTGGTCTTTTTAGGACAGTTTGTCTGTGAATACACAGTGTGAATACCCCTGTGTGCATGCTTATGTTGCTTTTAATAAAGTGTTTTTTGGAATAGGCCTATAGGGGAAAAAATAATCACTTATTTTAAAAATGCTCAATATGATTCATCAGTGAGTCACAAGTTTACACCAACACTCACAGTGCAATATCCATTTTTAGGTTTATACTCTTACAGATTTTTCTCCTGAGCTGTTGTGGAGTTTTTAGAATGGCAATGACCTTTTTTATAAAGACTGTTTTATAGGAATACTTTGATTATTACACATTCTTAAAAGTGAAATGGCAAGGAGACTTCTCCAAGCCTAACAAGATCAAATAAATGAGATGTATTTTATGTTTGTATAGGTCAGATTATGTGTTGCAGCAGTGTTTTGTTGAGCATCAGAACTTGGTTTGTGGGTTAAGGATATTTTTAGGCAGACTTGTAATTAAAACAAAGGTTAATATCTCTGGGATTCTGACAGGTTTAATGACATGAGGAGGAGTTTACTTACCATGATTGCACACACATATTACACATATTGTTTTTTAGGGCCAGTTCTAATATTTTTAGAGAAAATAACTTGAATTGAATTAATGTTTAGGGGGCAAACAGACTTGAATTTCCTCTGTCATCACGCTGTAGAAAAGACTAAAAATGAAAAGACCATAATGCAGGCAGACAAAATTTGCAAAAACGGAGCTTGTGGTTGTTCAGGCAGGCACCAAAGTCATTTCGTAGTCTACAACTTCATGCATGTCCATGACCTGTCTCTCACAATAGGTGGTCCATATAAGCATTTGGCACTCATTCAATCTGCGTACAACAATGCTGAGGTCTGCCTCCTTGCTGCTACACGACTACTAAACCTTTCCAGCCCCTCTCGTGCAGTATGTTAAATGTGAATTTTATGAGTTCCTTTGAAATGTGTTGATGTTCATTAAATGGCGGGTATTTGTCAGGGGAAGATTGTGAATTTAGGGACAGGGTCTGTGTCAAGCAAAACCAAAATGTGTATTGTTGAAATTAGTAGAAATACATTTTTTTATAAATATACAAAACATTAAATAGATAAAAATGTTTTTCATATGTCTTGAAAATTTGACAGAGTTAGTGGTGGCTAATCTGACATGAGGATGTGTTGAGGAATATTGCACTCACAATCAGTATTTTTTTTACAATACAGCTCTGGGTTTAGGTATGTCATGAAAAAAATTGGAAATTAAGACTCATAAATGTCCTCAACTTCAGGTCCTCTCTCCTCTGTTCATGTGTGGATGTAATTCTGCGTCTTTGTCTGTCTGTCTACCTGTGTGTGTTTGGCCCCAACTTACCAGCATCAGCCTACAACTTAATCATTCAGTACAGTCCCTCTCCCACCATCACACCCACCAACAGCAAACATAGCAGACCACAGGTAAACAGCACTATCTCTAGGCCAATCCTTCACATGGGGTAAGGCAATTACAAACTCTGCATGTCACCCCGCCATGCCACCTACATTGCACACGCTTACACACCCACATCTATGCACGCACTTAGAGACACACCCCTCAGGTTTCGAACCACCCTGCACACTTTCTCACTATTTCATCTCTCTCCTTCCCTCTCCCTCCCTCTCTGCATGTCATTCTCTGTCACTCGCCTTGTGCAAAATTGCACTGAGGCGAGCTGCCACAGTATTGAGGAATAGTGTCATATACTGGCAATTTCCTCCCTAGGTGTCAGGCATACTTTACCTTAATATGTCTGCAGCGACTCTTAATAAAACAGTCTTGTCTATATACATATCTCTACCGCA
>JAQFJA010000013.1:13672480-13687548 GCA_029874485.1 Naso brachycentron | reverse complement strand
GCACATTTCAGAACTTTTAATTTATTATTTTTATTGAAGTAAAGAAGTTGAGTCAGTACTTCTACTTTTACTAGAAATTCTTTTTACACAAGTATCTGTATTCCTACTTAAGCAAAGAATGTGTGTACTTTTGCCACCCTTTAACTATGATCACCGTCTTTCAACTGTTATAGACACTCTCACAAGGATACAAAAAAATACGATCTTCTGATGTCATCCAGCTTCAGCTGTCGTATCTTGGTGATGTCAATGTTTGCAGAGAAATCAATGTTGGAGAGCTGAAAGAAAACACACACAAACACATAGTATGTAGAGCATTTGTTTGGTTGTTTTAAATCGCATGGAGTGAATAGTAGGTACACTTTTAGACAAAAACACTTTAGACCAGATGGGTGGCGCTCCAGGAAATATGTTTATGTAAAATGTAAACAAATGTGATATGTGATAATGTTCATGATAATGACAGTTTTCTATTGGAACGAAATAGCTAGAGAAGCTAATGCCTGTGCAAAAAGCAGATGTAACGCCTGCACAGTGGAGTAAAAAGAAACTACTGAATCTAAATTTGGAAAAATAACACTTTATGATTTTACCTCTTGTCTGCCAGAGACACCCTGAGCGAGCATAGCTTCCTGTTCAATGTTAATCCACACAAACATCAACCAAGATAACACAGGGGGGAACAAGGCTTCTGACCTGGGTGGGAGAAAAGACATATGTTAACAGTTTGATGTGAATTTGATTTGCACCTTTACTGTTTTGAGGGCATACTTTGACACATCAGAGCTGTCTCGTCTTACCCAGTGCTGAGCAGCAGATATGTGGCTGTGAGAGAGAGGAATATGCTGAGAAGTCGGTGAAAAAGACGTGTGGAGCTCAGCAATGGCACTAGCATAGAAGATGCTGGAAAAAGAGAAAGACAAGTGATTGGCAAAGAGTGCAGGACATTTTAATCGTAACTTCCTCTATTTATTAAGTAAGTTTTTAAGATGGCATACAGACTGAGTCAAAATAACTAAAGACAAATGATATATAAATATAAATACAGTCTCCAGGGGAGAGTCTGAGGTGTTGAGCATGGACAGAACCCAAGCAACTCACCCTCGCCCACACCCACACCCAAACCCACTTACCTAATGTTGTCCAGCTGATGATCTGATTAAGAAGTGGCAGGCCCTGTTTCTGCTGCAGGCTGGAGTGTGTGAGCGATGGAACATATGCACACACGGCCACATGGAGCATCTGATGAGTTTGCCGCAGCATAATTTATTTTCAGAAAATGCATCTAAACAAAGACAATCACACACACACATAAAAACACACAGATGCATGTACTGTAGTTACCTGGGTGATAAACTGCTGTCTGTCGCTGAGCTGCAGCAGTGCTCTCCGTCGTGATGACCAGAGGTAACAGGCTGAGGTGAAGAGAGTGAGCAGACCGGCGCCGGTACTGAGCAAACAAACATCGTGTTGACTCATTATTATAGACATGTTCATGGCATACAGCTTCATTTGCATAAAAAGCTGGAACCACGTGTCAAATATAAATAAAAACATACTGTAATGCAAACATTTGCAAACAACAGGGAACAGTTTTAAGAAGCGTTCCCGAGCTCGTGTAGGAATATCCTTTACACATGTTCATCGAGGTGGTGAACCTCACCCCATCCTTGCTTGTGAACGACTAAACTTCTCCAGGATGCCTCTTTAATACTTATTAATGAGACTATCATCTGTTACCAATACACCTGTTTAACTGTGGTATGTTCCAGTCAGGTGTCTTTGAGCCTCCCACAATTTTCCCAGACTTTTATTGCTGTTCCAACTACTTTAAAATGCCTTTCTGGCATTAAATTCAGGGAGAAAAAAACAAACAAACAAACATACATTTACACAAATCAATGAAGTTGAATAATTGAGGATATGTAAACGTCCAAACTGTTTAAAATAAGCGTTGTAGTAACAATTCTGTTTGAATGAGATTCTCTTCCTCCTGCTTGTGCATTACTATGACTTCTCCATTGATCAAATTTCTAAATGCAGTCACGAATGGGACTTTTTGGGCAGTTACCTTAAAGGGAACTACACTAATTTCAAATAACGTATTCCTTCCCTTTGTGACAGAGAGGCCTGCTAAGCTTGCGAGAGCAGTTGCATGTCTTCTAGGCTGTGAGCTAAGCTCTGTCATGTCCGAGGAAATAACCCCAATGATGACACCAGGAATGTCTCGGCTTGGACTACAGATCTTAAACAGAGAACATTTGTTTTCACACTGAGGTCATGGAGTTTCAATTTATTGTGATGAGTTGGTCATAGTCTTTCAGTATTTTGCAAAACACAGAAGAGTAAAATGAAACTGTAATTTAAAGCTCACAGAACAAGATGGCAAAGTCTGTAGTTGTCTAATGTTAACCACTCAGTGATGAGTTGCCTGAATTTTACTTTTGATTTTTGGTTACCGTTGAGGAACGTTGGGGTAGACTTTCTGATAAATGTAGGCAAATAAAGGAAACACTCACACCAGATGTATGTTGGGCTCTCTACCCACAACAGGCATCAGGGGGAAAGCAGCCAGACATAGACAGCCCAGAAACCAGCTCAGTGAGCGGAACTAAACAGGGACAGAGACAATGAGTCATACAATAAGGTATTGTATATGAACTGCCTGAGAGGATTCTCATTCATTCAGGTCATGGTTACCCAAAAACGGCTGAATCAAGGAACTTTGTTGTACCTGTCGTTTACTGATAATAAGACAATAAAACTGCAGTTCCGGTTAAAAATGTGTACTTCAATAATATTAACAATAAGACCATTTTGTTTCATATTTTTTGCATTCATATTTAATCTAATAATTTTCTTTATATTATTGTAGTGATAAAAGAAAGAAAAGACATCATTTGAGAACTCTGTAGCACAGAATATGTGGTACATCAGATCATTTTGTAACATATAGTGACGAAAATCTAAGAGGAATAAAAAAGACTTACAAAAACAGAAAAAGTGATAAGATAAATACAAAACATTTCATTTTTTTACATTGGTTATTTCCTGTTTCATTCTCTACTGATTGAGGTTGTGACACACTTCTGTCACTTAGATTTAACTGTCCACTGGGTGTTAAGAGATACAAAAAACAGCATAACGCCACACTATGATACTGTCTCATGTATTTGCAACATTCTAGTGAAAGATTGTCATCAGTTGAACAGTATGCAGAAATTTGTTTATTGCTAATTTCGATCTACTGACTTCATTCTACCCACGTCCTTTAAAACAGATGTGCAAAGTCTTTTTTTTTTTGGTTCCACTAGGTGTTTAAAAGCCCATCAGTTAATAATCTGTGAGCAGGAAAGTTTACTGCTGTGTTTACAGCACCTTTTATTCTCAAACTTCCTGGAGATACATCATTTTTATCATCTTTTATGGTATGGAAATAAAAATATTCAAATTCTTACTGCTGTTATGGACTGCAGGAACAGTAATTTGTGAAGTAGTTACCTTGGCCCTGCTAAAAAGTCCCGTCAGGAAGGGCCAGAGAGAGAGGACAGCCAGGCCCATAGTCAGCATGGCGCGATGGAAGAAACTCACCACCTGGGGGCAGCAAAGGTGAGCTGTCAGCCTGAAACATTATGATCAAATTGTGATACGAGTATGTGGAGGTCAGCTTAAGTAACGCTGTACCAATGCGCGAAAGCAGAAATATGCCTCAGACTGATACCTACCAGGAGCTCGATCCCAAACGCCACCAGCACGAAATAGCCAAAACATTTCCACAGTGGCAGGGAGGGAGCTGAGCGAATCAAATCTGTTAGAGTTCCAGACCTAAAATTGATCATGAAAGAGCTTATTTTCCTGGGATACAGGAGGAATAAAAAGGAAGAAAGCTGCAAAGAAGTCATTGTGTTCATTTACAGAGGAGAAACATGATCACAGAATCTAATTAGCCATTGAAGCTGTGCTAGACATGCATGTCTAGTGTGTGTGAGGTAAATTATATCCAATTAAAAACTGATACGCTCATAGATTGTTGACATGGCCATTTGTGTGTTTTGACATTTGTGGTGTTTCATGTTTTTTTTAAAAATCCATTTTACATTTTCTCACGTGAGTTACTCACTCCTTCAGAACAGAGTACCATACAGGGACAGGCAGCAGGCAGTAAATATAGTAGGTAACAGGGCTCCTTTGGATAAGCAGAAACACAGTGATCGCCACTGTCACACACATGCACAGCCTCGTAAGAGTATGGCTGGGAATCTGTACACACAGAAGAAATACCAAAAATGTTACCTAACGAGACATTCAAGTTTTAAAAACTTGTTTAGGTGGAAGGGACCTTTAAAGGTAAAGACAGGGGGATTATATTGTGTTCCCCGACCTGTTTGAGGAGACTCGGATGTCTGTTAAGGCTTGCGTGAGTTTTCAGTATGACAAGGACAACATATGAGGTCCAGCCTACAAAGCCCAGCACCACACTGCAACCCAGGAAGAACCTGTCGTAGGTGTGGTAGTAAACCAGGCCCTCCAGAGCGTGGGAGATCAGAGACTGGCACAGAGAGATCTGAAAAGACACAGACGGAGGGGAAATGAGAATAAGTCTTTCGGAAAAAGCAAATCTGATGGAAAAAAAAAAAAAATAGAACAATGAGTGACGAATGAAAAGCAAAAAAACAGAAACCCCAATGAGGCAGACATAGATTTATTGATGCAGAAATCATTTACCACAGTCTAGCCGACGCCATGCTAGTGGGTATTCATGTGGTTAACTTTCTACGGCAATATCTGTTACACAATGTATTAATTTCTAGTTGCTGCAACACTTGTCATCACATAGTTGACTGACTCCATGTATCAACACCAGCTTAATTTAGTTAAATACCCAGGATAAATCTAAAACTTAAGTTCAATTACAACAGTTAATCACCCATAAACTGCAGCGTGTTCATTTCCTAATACTCACAGCATCCTCATACTTCTCCAGCTGAATCAGTATTCTGGCCTTGTTGATGAATTCTGCTTGTTTTGACTCAGTCAGCAGTCTGCGGAAACATGGAGGAAAAGTAAAAGACATACACAGTGCCTGAAATGATGTGTGCTGTATTTACCGTCATTCGAACACAACCACAAAATTATAATCTCCTGATTCCTAACCTAGGGGGTCCAGATCCCCACTAGAGGTCGCCAAAGATCCCTAGGGCCTTCTACATATAAAGGGGTGTAAGAAAACCTTTTAAAATGATCTCTAGGGCCTGTTTCTCAATATTGGATCATTTCCATGAAAAAAGGGGAAAAAAACTCACTAAAATTCTTTCTTTTAATTTTCTAAGATATAAACAAAACAAAAAAAGAAATCTCAAAGGATAAGAGCACAGTGACAACCTGAACACAAGCTACAGTATATACACAAAGGCTCTATTCTCTCAAATCATCCTTGTCCTGCTGTGGAAGAGTATGCAGTTAAAAGCAAAAAGCTAAAAGAACAATGGGCAAACATCAGAAAGATAGAAAATCCTAACAGAAAGATGCCTAAGAAGCATGTATGATTAAAAAAATACAGTATAAAAAGACATAAGGTATAAAAGTTTCTAAAAATATCAGTGAAAACTCACTGCTGATGCAATACAAGAAATAATCTGCTCAAAGTCATACAAATCGCTTTTATTGAACAAACTTCCTGCAGTTCCTGCATTCACTGTTTGGGTTAATAGCAGAGTTTATCATTTGTTTTTATACTATTATTGTTATGCATTGAATATATGATGAAATATGTCTGGGGTTGTCTGTTTACTTAATGATAGGAAAGGCGCCCTTGAGGGAAAAGAGTGGGAACCACTGTTACAAACACTGCATTGCCCTGCTAAACCCTTGAACAGGCTGGCAAGTCAATACCTAAGCAATTATTTCAAACATCTCAAGGACTTGATTGGACATGACATGAATTCAGCATCAAATGACTCACTATTTATACTTACGGATATGGTGTGAAGAGAAAAGACAGAGTTGTCTCCTCTTTCTGGCTCATTTTCATCTGTAAAGACACATACAGCTCAGTCACCTTCGATTTATATGACAGAATTCTTGTTTTAAAGTACCAGTACCAGGCTGAAAACAACATAAAACATGGTGTTAACATGGTGTTTTATAGCTACCACTTTTAAGATATTGTTATAAAATCAAATAAATATTACTAATGCTGATAAATATTGCTACTGTTACTAATTTATGACATTTAGCACATACTGACAAGCTTAAGTTCATGTTCAACAATTAAGGTTTGAGTGACTGTTATACTGTCTTTACTTTTGTAAGGAAGTCAGCAATAGCGAGCCAGATGCTTTAATACCTTGAACTGCTCCAGTACTTGCATAGCATTAGTGTGCATGCTCTCTGCCTTGAACTGGTCACTGTTGTTAAGATAGAGGAGAGGTAGCACACCCTTAAGAAAAACAAATACACATAAAGGTCATGAAATCAGAAAAACTGTATTGTTTTGTCTACAAATAACACTGTAAAATGAACATGAACACAGCAACTTAATGCACTAAAATAGGACTCTGTGGGATAAAAAATGTCTAAAATATTTGTTGTTGTCTTTATTTTATGCCTGGACTTACAACAGAATTGACCGGAATGGGCACACCAATGAGAGAAGCCATGAGGGGAGCAATGTCTGCCTACAGAAAAACAACAACAACAAACGGTTTACCACAAAGTGTTCTGTTATAATTGAATGCACATTTTCTCTAATGGTAAATATGAATGACAGTGACATTATAAAAAAGTGCCATGGGTCTTGCCTGATTGACGTCAACTCTACGCAGGTGCTCCAGTTTCCACTCTGAGGGAAACAGTAAGGATAAAAGTCAGGACGACAATGCAGTAAATAAAACATACGGTGTGAAAATCATAGAAGAGAATATTATTATTAGAATATTATTAGAACAAGGGTCCCAAACTGGAGCTAAAAAATCTGCTCAAGGGACATTTAAGCAAGATGTGCATGAGTTCAGCACCTTGTAGCAACCCATCGTTGTATGGCTGGGGTTCAGTCACTCTTTGGGCACTTTGAACTCCAGCTCCCCACGCCACCAAAGGAGTGAGCGTCTCAGAGGGATGGCCTGCACCGTGCGAACCTGGAGGCACATCAACAATGACATAAAAATTTCAATTAATTCATACATTCAAAGATCATAATTTATACTTTTCAGCTATGAGGGAACGCTTACACAAAAAGGATCTTACCCCAGTTTGTCATGCCATGATCGGAGGTGAACACATAGGCCGTTCTGCCGTCATAACCAAAGAAGTCTTCTACTACAGACACCAGCTCAGCTACACCAGCATCTACTAGAGCAATATTGTCCAGGTACTCCCTAGAAAGAACAAAATACATGATGGAGATATTACTACTTAAGTGAATACTGTGTTCATCTCATTTTATGTGCTGTGTTTCTGAATTTTAATAAAAACAGCAAAACAAGAAATCCGTATAACGTGGCCCTTACTGTGACATTGGTCTGTGAGCATGTCCGTTTGTGTCGATGCCCAGGAGATGCAGGAATAAAACATTCTTGTCCTCGAGTAGACTGGCCCTCAGGCTGGAGTTAGACTTTGCTGACTGAAAGAAAGA
Organism: Naso brachycentron; assembly: GCA_029874485.1. Taxonomy (NCBI): domain Eukaryota; kingdom Metazoa; phylum Chordata; class Actinopteri; order Acanthuriformes; family Acanthuridae; genus Naso; species Naso brachycentron. The sequence goes on along the minus strand of JAQFJA010000013.1, from coordinate 13,679,915 downwards.
CTAGTGCAGAGAGAAAAAAAAATAAAACACAGTTTAGTTTACTGAAGGTAGCAATTTGCAAACCTTTACTAATACAACCAAAGGTCTCCTAGAATTTTTAAAAGCATATTCTGTGACTTTACTAGCAATTATTATCAACAAATTCATCAAAATATTCATCATTATCGTTAGTCATTCTACTACCATACTTTAACTTGAGTGAACACCCAGCTGTCCAGCCTGGAGGCGTCTGTGGAAGCAAAGTCCTCCTCCTCTGCTGGGTATGTGTGGGTATACACATGGTCTCCACTGGCACCTGGAAGAAAAATGTTGCTCTGGAACAATCAAAACTTTAAAGCAGCAATGAGGAATGAAAGAAACTCAATGTCAAAAAGCTATGTCATTACACTAATGTTATTTAAGTAGATAGAAGGGTAGAGTTTTCCTCTGTGACTTTTTGCTTGTATACTGATTAGGTTAGGGGTCCTGTTGCTTTTTTGGTGAAAGCGTGTGTGTGCATGTGTACCTTTGGCAAACATGGGCAGAATATCAGGGCTGCCCCAGCACCAGGTGTGCCTGCTCTCATTAAACACAGAGTCAAACTCGACAGGATTCTCCTTCCACCCTGTTAGCACACACACACAAAAAGGTCAACGCACTTGCAGGCAAAACCCCCCCCCCCCCCACAGAAGTCAGCCAACACACACAGATGCACACCAACCTTTAGCAACAGCACTGACATCCTCATAGAAACCGGCGATTAGTGCAACATGACCAGGACGGGACTCAGTGGGCACGCGTGTGTGTGACACACCCCAGGTACCCCTCTCCTCAATCACGCTCCTAATATTTGAAACAGACACAGATGTGCACAGACGAACACCGGCTACTCATGAGCGATTAGCAAAGCACAAGAACTCAGCAGAAGTTTTCCAACCTTAAGTAAGGGGCCCTGGACGTGCCATAGAGACTGTCTGCTCTGAGACCATCGCCCACCACTAACACCAGTCTGGAGGCAGGGGGTGCCAGCAGTGTGGCATGGGGTGTCATGCCATGAACAAGCGGAGAGGTGAAGTAGATGTCAAAGATAGAGATGAAGAAGACCACATGGACGGTCAGACCAACCAGGAAGAAGGTGATCATCCTCATTTTGACAATTAACACCCGGCTGGGCCTGTGGAGCAACCGTGGGGATGGAGACGGGTTTGCATGAAAAAGAACAAGAGAAGAAGAGACAGAAATGAAGGCAGCCTAACTTTACATTTAGAGATAAGATGTTTTTTTTCAAATAAGAATGATGTGTTGGAAAGATTTAGCACAATGTAGGCTGGTTAAGACAAAGTATGTGCCATGCAAAGAGTACTTAAGAGAAAGGATAATCCGTCTGCCACCATATGCCATCAGCCAAAGTACAGAAAAAAAGATTTTATATATATGGTATATTACAGTGGTAAATTAAGTTTCAGATTAAGCCAGCAGACTAGTGGTCAGCGAAGCTTGTTGACAACAGAGTGAGACACAACACAGTCAGGTCAGACGAAAGTCTTACCTTTATGAAACCTCAGCGGAAATATAACCGGGAGACGCTGTCTCATTGATAAATGAATGGGAGAGCAGAGCGATGCACCACCATTACAGCCATTCACCTGATTTAGCTTACATTTTATCTCCTTGGATTACCAATTATATACCCACAGAACCCGACAGATGACTGCCGTGTTTGCAAAACAAGATCAACGAAGCTAATCTTTGAGTACGTCCTTTTACAAACCAACTGTCCCTCCGTCTAAGGAGATTAGTACAAGAAATTCAGCTACCATGAGCATCCATTTCCGTGTTTTGCCGTTGACGTTTTGCGTTGACGTAAGTACTTTGCAGCTGAATTGTGGGTACTGTAGTGAAGTGATTTGTTTTCCAGCTAATTTTCTTTTAGAAAATACCACTTTTAAAACGTTTTTTCAATGGAAAGAAATTTCTGTGTCTTTTTGTATATCTGTAATGTTTAGAACAGTGCACTTTCAGTGGAAATTATTTTCACAGCTTGCGGTTCTTTGATAACAAGTTTGCTAGCATAGGCTATCAGCTGTCAAATGTGCCCTGCCCAGTTTTCCTGTCTGTCTCGCCGCATTCCAATCAAATTCTATTATTCCATGAAAGGGGTGGGCTTTAGCGTGACGCCTCTCGCGTTTGACCAATCACAGTTTCGAATTATTTCTCCCTTTTCAAAGCCACCTACCAAACCTTAGCTAGCTTAATATCTATTCAGGAAGAAGCGAGTCTGATTAGCGTAGCTAGCGTAGATTGCTAAAAAATCTTTATAGTGCAAAAATGGCGTCGGTCAACCCGTTTAATCTCAGTGATTCTGAGGAAGAGGCTGAACGGCGCCCTAATGAAACAGTTGACACAGAGAGAAGCCCGAGTGACGGGGCGCCAGGGCCGCCGCCAGGAAATCCTTTCTCCCCTCCTGCGGACGCCGAACCTCCGACGCTTCTGCTGTCTAGCAACCGCACGAGCCCAAGCGGTGAGGGCATCTCGGTCTCGGTCGCGGCCACCTCCGCTATGGCAGGCAGCGCCGAGACACGGGTATCTGCGGATGTTATCGCTGCTCAGCTATTACGGGACCAATACATTCTGACGGCCTTGGAATTTCACACCGAATTGCTGGAAGCAGGCAGAGAGCTTCCAAGGCTGCGGGATTATTTCTCCAACCCTGGCAACTTCGAGCGACAGAGCGGCACTCCGCCTGCCAAAGACCAGGTACTCGGACCTGGAGGACCATTGAGTAAGTGACGTTATTCTCCCTGTGTTAGTCACGTAGCGGTCAGCTAGCTCTGTCATAAATGGGGCTTTATAAAAAGTTAGCCCAGCAGCTAGCTAACGTTAGCTGAAAAATTGGATTTTGAAGCGAATCGATCATGAGCTATCCTCCTGCTGCACCTGCCCTCCCGGTCCAGGGCCGCAGCCAACAAGCGGGGTTTGTGTGTCAGCTGTGTTTGCTGCCATACAGACTAACGTTGGAGCATCGCAGACTGAGTCGTAGAAATGTGTGGGGCAATAGGACACTATCTAGCGGGATGAGATGTGTGTGTGTGATATGATGACACGCCTACGTGCCTATAACTGCCATTCAAGTGTAATTGAGCTCTGCAGGGAAATAGACTTACCCCTTTCCTGTAAGCCAGAGTGAGGTCAGAGGTCAGAATGAGCTCCAGACGAGGAGGAAGAGGCAAGAGAAGAAACACGAGAAGGCATGCACAATCTGCTTTTGCAATATTTACTATGGCCATGCCAATAACGCAATTTTGGTTATGAAGAGTTTGTTGGAATTTAGTGTTTTGCTGAAGACAACCCACTGAACCCAGCACTTGCTGAACTGGGTCTGAATCTACTTTATCTTGAGCAGGACAGGACCTTGAGAGGGGTTTATATGTCTTGTGTCTACCAGGCTAGAGAGATAAAATGTTACTTTGGTGTAGTAGGGTGTTCTGTTTATCTATACCACCATCACCCACGCACATGGTTTCCTATATGAGATAAAATCTGGACCCATAAACCAACATGCATTGCATATTGTAACCATGGTGACATCCAAAAACCACAATAAATCAAGCCGCATGATATCCAGATAATATCCGAATAGAATCCGCATGAAGTCCAAGTAAAATCCAGAGAACATCCAGGTAGAATCCAGCAAATATCATCCGGATAATATCAGAATAGAATTCGGATGATATTTGCGTAATGTCTGGATAATATCTGAATAGAACCTGGATAATATTAGGATAGTATTGATATAGAATCCAGATAATATCATTATTTTATCCAAACAGAATCCATATTATATCCGAATAGAATATGGATAATATCCGGGTAATATTCGAGTGGAATCCAGATATTATGTGGATAATGTAGCATCCGGATAATATCTGGAAAATACCCAAATAGAATCTAGGTAATATCCAAATAATATCCAGGCAGTGCCCGAATGGCATCCAGAGAATATCCTACCAATACCGGAATAGAATCTGGGTAACATCCGAACAGTATCCGGATAATGTTCAAATAGAATCTGGAAAATACCCGGATAACACCTGAACAGAATCCGGCTAACATCTGAGTAGTATCTAGATAATATCCAAAAAGCACCCAGACAATATCCGAATAATATCCAGATAGTATTCGAACTGCATCCGAAAAATATCTGGATAATATCTGAATAGAATCTGGATAATATCTGGATAGAATCCAGATAGTGAGAGCAATAAATAGAGTAATAAATAAATACAACAATAAATAAATCAAGTCTGCATTAGAGCAGAAATAGTAGTATTACCATAAACCTGACTTTATCTGCATGTGGCAAAACCTTTTATTTTGGCCCCATTTCACTCAGGTAACTAAAGCAGATCTTTTCACAAATAACATAGCTCAGCAAGGAAAGATAAAGCTCCCTCTGGTCTAAAAGCAGCTAACAGGCTGAAGTCAAAGAGAACAGCATAGGAAAAATATCTGTGAGGATATTTGACTTATGGTGGAGGATTGTGCTTCTAAAAAGTCTTGTGTAAGTGTTCAGACTGTATGAGGATTGTCAGGGACTTCAAAGTGACAATGTGTGTTTAAAATGCCCTTGTCTGCACATTTTTAAAATTGGATCCTCTCACTGACTTTTAGTTTCGAATGGACATGACTCAGCTTAATATTCTCACTGCAGTGATTAGATCCGTCTCGTCAAAGTATTATTATCTTCCAAGGAGGAAAAGACAGGAACAATGTCAGTGACCCATATGAATGGCTGCACACCCACCTTATCTTGTAAACAATCAGAGAGACAAGCAGAAAGAACTAGGCTATAGGCTGTGAATTGACCTGACTTAAACCTTACTGCATTTTTTTGTTTAGTGCCCTGATTCAAAACAAATGAATCTATGTCTGTCCCTGTACCCGCCACTGAAAAATTAGGTAATCAGTATTTGTTTACGTTATCAGTCCCTGTGAAAGCAGATGCTCTTTGTTTCGTGTCGATAATCTAGGTGCCATTTCACACCAGGGGATGTGATTTGCCACTTGAACTGTTGTTTAAAATGAAAAAAACAAATGTATCTTTCCGTGCCTGCCAGAATTAGCTTGTGGTACATGCTCTCAAAGTCGAGACAGAGTAGATTGGAAAAATTGTATTTTTCCGATTTGTTTTTAATAGGTGTGCAGCAGTAATTTTGCTCATTCGTTTAAGCTTCGCTCCTCATCAATTCCAGGATTCAAATTGGTGTTTTTAGATTACGAATGGCTCTTGAGTATCACAGTATGTCATAACAGCAGCACTGCAATTGCAGTTTTTACTTCTTTGTTGCAGGTTGAGAAACCAGGCCAGAGGATGAATTTTCATTTTATCAACATTTGGCATTTTTCCAGCTGAAGGATTGGCAGCATATAAATAAATGCTGAAGAAAAGGAGATTTCTTTCCCTCAATTAGATACAGTAGCAATGGACAATAACCCGATGTCTCAGGAGACTATTGTATAGTCTTGAGAATTGGTCCTAGGCAACTGGCCTTAGGCTAGATTTAGTAGACAGCAGATGGCAGCCAGGCAGATTCACTGTCACTTCCAAACGCCACCCTGTAGAATTATATACTTAGGCTGACTCCTTATATTATTGAACTTTGAGAAGTGTAAGCTGTGTGTCAGTTGCAAAGGTCTGCTGGTTGCATTATCATACAAACCCTCAAAAGGTTTGCAGCAGAGTAACAGAATAAATGTTTTATGCTGATGTCCTCCAAAAGCGTGACAGGAGGACTTGACAGCTCCCCTGTTGTGAAGCTGACACACAACGGTCATGGAGAAACAGTAATCCCAGTCTTATTAGCAAGTGATGAGAGTAAAGGTTAATCTCATGAAATCCCAAGTTTATAATATGTCATATCTTTCAGATAAGGAAAGTATGAAGCAGCTGATGGGAGAGAAAGCAGTGGATTCAGCCTGAGGCAATGTCACTTTTCTTGGCGAGATAATCTGATCGCCAAGGCCTCATGTGATCACTGGAATGATATTTTTCCTCGTGTTTGAAGGACAAAAGATAGAGTGAAGTTGTTTTTCAAGAGGGACAAATACTGACCGAATGTCTGCTCTACTCTATTGCTGATCGAGCAGCTAGCTGTTCAGTTAGCTAATTTCCAATGTGATAAGACAGTAGCAACACATTTTATACCTTAACACCCCCAACACTCTGGATTTATCTATATTTAGCCTATTCAGTGACATTAACACTGCTTTAATGGCATTTTTTTAGATATTTGTTAAGGGTTCTGATACATCTGATGACTAAAAGTGTCGGTTTTTCTTACTGTCTACATAAGCAAAATACAAGCAGCACACACAATTCAGCTGATTAACCAGAAGTGCCACTGATACAATCACTGAATGAACAACCAGTGACTGTTAGCTGTAAGCTGGTGATTGCAGTGAGAATGTGTGTGGATAATGACTGTGTTACAAGCAGCATCATATCTGCAGCTGTTGCTCTAAGCCACATGACACAGCAAGGCATCTCTCACCACCTTGCTAATTTGCAGCAAGGAGGCACGAATGGCACACTCCCCCTATCACTGGTCCGTGAGGTAGTTATTTGCACTTATGATGCAAGCAGCTTTTAAGATAGCAGACAAATCACTTAAATTACCTCATACAAGGTTGACAGAAGGCTGCCACATTTAAGGAGTTCGTGTGGTTGGCTACAGTTTCTGTGTAATCTCTGGAGAGGAATCTGAAAGTTAAACTGTAGAAGCAGGCACCCACCATCTACTCCACATTGGTCAAATAGCAGGTTCACATGAGCAGTTCTACTTTTGGTTGTTTGTAACCAGTATTATGTGATCTCATATTGCAAATTTTGTTAATTTGGCACAATGGCAATCCTGATCAACCTCATATCACCTTCCATACCACACAGCTATGTTTGTAATGCCAGCGGAATTTATTTTATCAAGATTCAGAGGTATTCATTGTCAGCCTGTTGAAACAAAGGTGTGCCTCCATCTAGTCGGCCCAACCTCACATGCACTTTCTTTTTCTCATTTTTGTCTCTCTATAATGTCTCTCGATTATCCTTTTCTCTGTCTGGCACATGGAGTTGGTATTGTGTGAGACGGCGATTAAGGATATTGTTTGAGTGTTGGACAGGTTCCATGTAGTTCTGGACCGGCTCCGACTGGCTGCCTGCTCATAACTCTGCCTGTCATAAAACTCTGTGTGTGTGTGTCTGCAAATGGATGAAGGTGGATCTGTGCATGTGTTAAAGTGTTTGTGCACGAGCATATTTCTTACAAGTGGACTAAATGACAGCAGGAGAATTATTGTGTTGTACCCGTTCACGGTTCACAGAGTGTAGTTAGACCAATTTATTACTTATCTACTGTTACCTAATACTTACATGCATAAATATTGTTTTGTTTTTTTTTTA